>QVAJ01000046.1:280086-345107 GCA_003546035.1 Mixornis gularis | reverse complement strand
TTTTTTTTTTTAAAGGGCTAGACCGCAGCCCGGCAAGGTCCCGGGGACCCTCCCTATTTCCCATGTGCTCCCCCGGGACTGCCACCGCCTTTGCAATCTGTCAGGCACGGGAATCAGATCTACCAGCCTATCTCTGCGCCTCCYCGCCCCCGCTTTTCCCCTGTCCCCCTCTGACCGAGCCAGGCACCAGCACTGCAGGGGAGCAGCGGCCACCGGGACCCCCCGAGAGCACAGGAAGCCCCAAGGAAAGGGAGGGAGGGATGGAGGGAGGGGCTTTGTCCGCACAGTGAGGGCTCACACACTGCCGGAGGGGAAAGGTCTGGGGGCAGCGGTTGGATCCCCGGACCAGAACGAAATTCAGACCCAGCTAACCCAGTGCTTRCAGCATCGGGGGTGACACCTCCCCCCTGGTTCCAAGTGTTTTTTTGAGAGTCACTTGGCTCTCAGGACACATCAGACTCAGCCCTTGCCACGCAGTGGACTGGTCCCAACACTTACCTGATGGGTTGCTCACATCAGGGTCATATCTTCGTGTCTGGACTGTGTATTTCCTACTCATCAGGACACTTTAGTTTTTGGAAGGTGAAGAGCAAACATGGCAAAAAATGGTTTGGACCACCCCATGCAGCTTTGTGCTGGACTGGAGAGCTGTACCTGGAGATCTACATTTAGATGTGCTTTTAGCAAATCCACTGCTCAGAGAGACCTCTGCAAGCACAGAGAGGTCTTGTAAAGACCTGGCATATGAAGGGGCAAGCACAGCTAATCTGCTTGGTGCAGCTTCAGCCGGTCCCTGCCTGCAGGAAACAAAGTGGACAGCACCCAGGGGCCAGGCAGCTCCATGCTTTATCCAGAGTCTCATGGCYCTTCATACCCAGCCTATCTAGCAGGTTTTTATTTGGTCTCTGAAGTCAAGGGTAGTCACTATTTCTGGGAGTTGCAATTCCAACGCACACCCACATGGCTGGCCTGGAAACCACAAGGCAGRAGACTGCTTAATGATGGCACAGAAAGCCAAATCAAGTATAGGACCCTCATCAGGTGGCTCTGGATGTGGGCAAACTAGCTGACTCCCCACAGTCCCCTGCAGACCAGCCCCAAACCCATGGATTCCTCTAGAAAGACAGCTTAAATTCACATGCAGATGCTAACTGCATACCCAAGAGGCTGTCCCAAAGAGAGTAATTTCCCCAGATGCTAGCTGTGTGGTCATGAATTCTCAGGAATATAATTTTTTCATATGAAAACATTTATTTTTCCTCCAGATGTCAYGGTAATTAAGGCGGAAGAATGCACTCTGTTAAATGTGTGAGAAAGATCATGGTGCCTCACAAGTCTACAGGAGTCCCTGGAGGACCAAGCACCAGATGGCACAGATGAGTCTCTGACAGGGGCATGGGGGTGTGTAAAACAGACCTCTAAAGGCAAAAGCCTTTAGAGAAGATATCACAAGAGAGAAGCTGGTCACAAAGAGAAGCTGGTCACAAAATATGCCAGGGGAAGGTTTGTTGTGCAGTGGGGTTCCCCAAAGTTGTCTAATTAGTGTTCTACACTAGCCAAAGGGTAAGCGCATCATGGGGTGTTTTGGTCAGAAATTAATCTGTTTTGTGCTCATCATGGTGTAGCGTCTGCTGTGGTATTACCAGAAGTCCTGGTCTCCTAACTTCATGGGGGAAAACAAAAGAAGAACAGAGCAATAAACAAAATACCTGCCAGAAAAGAAGTAGTCTGAAGAGGCAGTCAGTGACACCTGTAAACCACAGGCAGCAAGGAGGGGGAAATAGGAAGCTGTTTGGGAGCTAAAGGGCAGCAAAGTAATAAGAGCGCCTGAAGCACCCAGAAGTCTGTTTTCCACTGTGCAGACGTGGAGCTTTTTAACTCAGAAGTCCTCAGAGCCCGTAAGTGTGAATGAGTTGAAAAAAAAAGGAGTAAATTTGTGCTTGGTTCACGACAGGACAGCCCATGGATTTGTCCCTGCAGTAACTTCCTAAACTGCAGGTTTTTAGAGGCTAGGAGGTTGCAGGTCAGGATGACTCTCAGCTCACTTGGCTCTTGTGGTTTTTTAACTCCCATTCTGGCACWTTTTATCCTCTGTATAAACCAGATTGTTTTGGAACATCTCAATAACACTGATAATGTAAGAATTCATACTTAAACACCTTATTTCATCCAAGTACTTCAGAGGCCTGTGCTGATGTGGTTAAGTTTGCAAAACAGCCTTGGACAGATGCAGCAGTTTGTTTACTTCATATTTAGTAGAAACTGTGTGTACACTTGGACCAACAGATGGAAAGACATAACAAAATTATTTAAATAGTTTCCTCACTGGAAGTTCTTCCCTGAATAGAGTGTGTTGCAAAAATTTCACTGACAATTTGAAAAGCAAAGGAAACTGAGATGAGAACTACCCTGGAAAAATCTAAAGGTATAATATAATGAAATACAACCTACTGGACAGGATATTCTTGGTTTAACTGAGCATAGATTTATAYCAGACTCATTTATATTTAATAGGAATTGTTTATTTTGCAGTGGAAGCAGCAAATGATGTGTCCTTCCATCATTTTTTTTTATTTGACTGAAGAAAAAAACCCCACTGTTGCTTCAGTTGCTTCATCCAGCAAAAAAATGTGATAGGAATATCTGGTGTACCTGCCTTCTCTAAAGGCTCTTCTTACCTGCTAAAGCTCACTCTGTGTTGTCTGGACTGCATGTGCCTATCCTAGTTTCAGCCAGGATAGACTTTATTTTCTTCTTGGTAGCTGGTATTATGCTGCATTTGAATTTTCCAAGAGAATTGTTTCAGTAGCACACTGTTGCTGCTGTTGTTGTTGTTGAGTAATGTTTACCCTAAGAACTTCTCGATTTCTGTGCTCTGCAAGTGAAGAGGTGCACAAGAAGCTGGGAGGGAGGATGAACAGGACTGGCAATCCCAACTRGAGAAAGGTATATCCCACACCACCGAAGAATGTGCAGTACATAAACTGTGTCTAGTTCCCTGGAAAAGGGGCCAATCTCTGCTCGGGGACAGGCTGGATATCTGTTAGTGGGTGGTGAGTAGTTGTATTCTGCATCACTTGTTTATCTTGGGTTCCCTTTCTCCCTCTCCTTTCCTCTACTACTACTACTACTACTACTACTACTACTACTACTACTACTACTACTACTATTACTACTACTACTATGCTATTATTTTACAGTTACATTTTGTTTCAATTACAATACTGTTTCATCTCAACCCATGAGGCTGTCATGGTTTAAGTCCAGCTGAAAAGTCAGCACTACACAGCCTCCATCCCCTTCTCTCTCCCCTGCCCCTGTGGAATGGGGAGGAGAGTCAAAGTAAAACTTGTAGGTTTAGGCAAGAACAGTTCAATACTTGAAGATAAAGTAAAATACAGTCATGATCGTAAATTATAATAATAATGATAATAAAAAGGGAAAAACAAGTGGTGCACAATGCCATTGTTCACCACCTGGTGATTCTTGCCGGACCCCCCTTCCCCTAGACTGACCCCCCTTCTGAGTAAMTSTCCCCAGTTTATATACTGGGCATGACCTTCAGCRATGTGGAGTTCCCCTTTGGGCAGTTTGGGTTGCCTGTCCCAGCTATGCTTCCTCCCAGTTTGTTTTTTTATCTCCTCACTGGCAGAGCAGGAGACAAGGGGAAGAAAAGTCCTTGACTTAGGRTAAATACAAATTAGCAACAAACCAAAACATCAGTGTGTTATCAACACCATTCTCATTTGGAGTCCAAAACACAGCAATGTCAGCGCTACTGAGAAGAAATTAACTCTACCCTGGCTGAAACCATGACAGACCTCTTCGTTCAAATTCTCCTCCCCACCTGGGAGGGAGYAGGAGTGAGGGAGAAATGAGTGAGCAGTTGTGTGGTATTTAATTGTCAGAGGGTGTTAATCCATGAGAGTGCTCAAAGCTCTTTTTCTGCCAAGTATAATATGTCCAGGTTTGAGACAAGACATGTCTCCAGCACACTGATGGCMATGCATCCCTGCCTTGCATTCACAATACAGGGGTAGTGGAAGAGAGGGTCAAAATGGCATGGCCCACAACACCCATGAACATCCTGTGGGAASCAAGAGGAGGGTTCCAGGCACTGTTGGTGCAAGGGTGTTCTTCACACAAACCTTGGCAGAGTCACGGAGAAGAGGACCTGGGCAGAAATTTCCTGTGTCCCTTCTYGTGAAACCAAAATGTTGCACAACACACTTCTTGCACACTTTGTGGGAGGATCTGAGCACATTTGTGGACTCTGAAACCTACTGGCAGACTGCAAAGTCATGGAAATAAAGGAGGACAGGTAGAAGTTTAAGCAGTGATAGTGGAGCACTGTCATTTACTGATTTTCTCATGTGCAGTCTACCTGTGAGAGATTGCAAGGTGCTGAGCTTGAAGAAAGAGCAGATCAAGTAAATAAAATGACTATTCTTTCTACTGTTTATATTTGAGTTAACAATATCTACCCTTTWAAGGCTGTTGATTGATGTAAAAGAATCAACCAGAAAAGAAAAGTGGAACGAAGAGAGATGGAAAACATTTTTTCTTTCTCAAAAGACAGTATGTTTAAAAATATCTTCTTGAAAACCACAGATATCCATTAATTATGGATATGAAGAGCTGCTTGCCAGGTTTCACAAAGCCCAGGGAAGCAGGTCTGTAACTTCATCAGTGTCCCCAGAATGTCTGTGAATGAAATCTGCCAGAAGAGCATTTGTTTCTTTTTATTKCTGGTCTTTCACCAGAGATAAGTCTATCCATTTGTCAGGTTTTTGGTGTAAAAGAAAACAGGCAGCTTCTGAGATTGAGTGCTTGTTTAAATAGAAGTTATCCACATGTAAGCTGGGGCTGGGGATCAGTATTAGGCCTTATGTAGATACTTGTGTTCTGATATCTTCTTTTAGCCTAGTAGTATGTAGGAAATGGCTTGAGAAAAACTGAAAGAGCCATTTTTCTCTGCCATGAGGATATGCACATGGAGGATTTTCTGGAGTTTTTGCTTCAGTTATGCCCCTGAAAACAGTGAGCATCCTTTGCAGATGAGGGCTGGAAATTGTTCATGTCTGTTTTGGGAGCAGGCAATTTTCTGCCTGTGGTAAATACAAATATGGGGAAAGAAAGCTGATTGTGTTTTGACTGAATTTATGCYTGCCTTGAAGTCCAGACACATATTTATTTATCTCTTTGCCTTTAGATACAATGGACAATGAAAGTGACCTTGAACATTTCAYTTTAGTAGAGAAACCTAATTTTATCTGAGCTTAAGATATTTAAGTAGGAATTGTYCCAGTATTCATAAGATTGGAACAGGATGAAACTTTGCGCAGACATGATAGAAATAATAGTCCGCCAGAGGAAAGCATCTTGTGAGACCTAGATTTCTTATAGGACAGAATTGTAAATTATATCCAGGCATCAGTTTTTTCTTTCAAGCATCTCAGTGGATCTAGAATTCTGTATGGCTCAAAGCTTGCATCTATGAAGGCTGGTCATTATTATTACCTTCAACATACAGTTTTTGACCTTTTTGAGTCGATGATGCCAAAACCAAACTTCCACTGGGGAGCTGTTGAAGACTGAACACCACATGTAGTMTTGCAACTTGCACAGGTGCCTTTCTTAGTGAACTTTCCCAGAGCCTTTAAAATAATAYAGAAACCTGCAGGTCTGTCGACCACAAGCTGACCAAAAAAATAATTAGTTGGTTCAAATATGTTTCCAAAATTCCAGATGAAAGCACAAAGCACACTTAACTGGGCCATAGAGATCATGCTAAATCATCCCTTTTAGATTTTTCTTTATGAGATAATTTGGYTCTAGAGGGATAAACCTTGTGTTTAAGAGACAGCCTTCTGCCTTCTCAGAGAAAATGTCTTCTCCTATCATAATCTGAAGACAAGTTACTCACTACTTCCCAGCTTCCATCAGACTGTTTCTATATCCTCCTTCTTGCTGCTGTTTGACCTGGGCTCTYAGCTGCAGGTAGCCCATTGGCAATCCCATCTTTTGTGCATAATTTAAATCTAATTATCTCTGTAACAGTTCTTCTGTGTGACAGGGTTAAAATCAGACCAATGAAGACAGAAACCCTGAGTCTTCACAATGTGCTAACTGCACTACTATTTTCCCTAAGCTGTCAGCCCCAAACCTGTTGACCTAGAAAAGATCTTGCAGAGAACAGTTTTGAGGAGAGATATGCYAGCCACCCTGCACACTTTGCCATGACTTGCTGTCTTACTGCACACAGAAGGTATCTGTGCTCACATGGCTCATAAACTTCAGAAACTTTAGAAGCTCCAGAAACCAAGTCTTTAAGTAGGATTTGGACCAACTGACCTGATCAGTGATGGTTCTGAAAATAAAATGAGAACTTTCACAGGCTGTTGTCCTGGATCAGTACGATCACTAGTTCTGCCTTATATCTAGAAGACTCTCCTGGAAGGTCAGGCAAGGTTATGTTGAAGTATCACCTCCRTGCCTCAGAGGGAGACAATCCAACATGTTGCACTTGAATCAGATCATGTTGTTGGTATCTTGCAGATAAATACCACTTACTGCACCAATATCACACAGTGAAGCAAAATCATAATAGAGGACACACAGTGAAAACAAATGTATTTAAACATAACCACATGTTCTGTGATTCCACAGGACTAAGTCTTCAAAGTAATAATATTATTTGTAAAACACCTCCCTTGGCAAATTTTGCTGGACCATGAAAATACTGCAATAAAAATGTCATTTGGAATRTTATGTAAAATCATTCAAGAGAAGAACAAATAAAGGAGCCTGGSATGGAGAAAATTATCTTGGATACTAGTGAAACACAGAATCAAGAGGGATCCATGTAGGAAACATCTGTGGAAGGACAAAGTATGTGACTGCCTGTAAGAGTAGTGGGGAAACAGAGGAGAAGTGAAGAAGTAGTGATGAGTGCTATCAGTTTCAAGCAGGAAAACAAGCTGTTAAATAATTTCTTATTGCCACAAAAGAGGGAGTCTGTAGCAAGAAATAAACAAGGGATCTGACAGTGACCAAGGCTCTCGTCCTCAAGTATACTAGCCTGGATGATCTGTGCCAAGCTGATGCTCTGCCAGGTCTGTGTTTGGCTCTGTCTCTCTTCCCCCTTTGAGCTGTCAATTGCCTGAGCAGCTGGGACCACATTTTTGCCAAATTGGTCATGGTCACAGGTGACCCATGGAGAGCTAGATGGTGAGCTACAGGACCCACTTGTTGATCAGCGCTGACTGTAGCTTTCYCTCTACCTGCCCATCATATGGGAAAAGGCAGATGTGCTAAAAATATCCTGTTAACTGCCATACTCACTGATAAGATAAATTTTTGTGGAGATCTTACAAGAACCTATGTACTATAGGGATGTTCATTTAGGGCAAATGTCTATTGACACACACTCTCAGTGCTGGACCCTTGCCTGGCACCAGGCACTGATTTCAACAGGGATTCTGGGTTTCTCAACATCTCAATTGYTTTCGAAAATAGGCTCTTTCACCAAACCCAGTAAGGATTTTCCTCCAGGATACTGTAATTTCAAGGTCAGAGAAAGAACCAAGCTGTGAGCAGGAAGCTGTAAGGGGGACAGGACTCCTGCAGCTCCATCACATTTGCCCCACACCTTCAGAGGACAGTGGGTGGCTGAGCAGCTTTCTTCTGACCTGACCTTGTTGCCAGGATTTTCTCTGGTAAGCAATAATTGTGAATTTTTTGTATTTCCAAGGAAATGTTTTTCAGACACCTAGCAATGTGTCATTTTAGTGACATAGCAATGATACTGATTCTGGAAAGAGGATTTTTCCTACTTGCTTACTTATCTTCCCTGTTTCTGCCATGAGGATGTAAAAGGACTTTACAACTCCTGTCCTATAAAATGAAAAATCACTTGTCTTTGGTCCTAAAATATTGCATTCACCTCTTAAAATTTTGAAGGCTCTTAATGAAGCAACAAGTGAAACAAAAATCTTCTGGGTCGACATACATTGATTTTTGTGCCATACAGATGCTGACTTAGACAGTTATAAGCTTACAGGTTTCTTAATCTTTCTTTTCATTCACTGCCACTTGGAAAACAACAACAGGTCAGCCGAGTTATACAAGTGAAGAATGCCTAGATTTAAAAAGGAATGGTTTTATGATTGGGCTTCCTCAGTGTAAAGCTGCTGGTTTTTAATCTGGAAGTTACTGCTGATTTTAAAGTATCAGGATCATTTAAAGGCAGGTAATACATGTGGTAGGCTCACCTGTAAAGCAGACTGAATCATTCCACTCATGTGAAGGAAAGCAAGAGAGTAGTGTAAAAACTCGGTGTGAAGAGTTGGCCAAATGAATAGACTAGAAAAGGAAGAAGAGGAAGAGATGAGTTCTAAGCACTTGGGAAAGCTCTTCTTGAAAAACAGTGACTGAATCAGGAAATCCCATGTGGCAGAATGGCAGTGAAGGCCTTGAGAAAYGTGCATCTCTAATTATGGAATAGCACAGCCTGTACAAGAGTGTGACAGCCTGATGATACATTTGTTTTGTTAGGTTTGTGATTGAGATCTGTATTTAGAGCTTAAAATGTCCAGCCCCATTAATTTTTCAAACTGGAAGGAGTTAGCTTAATTTCAGAAAGTGAGGGAGTACATTTTTGGTAAAACATGAAGACTGTGCCAAGCACTCAAAATMTAAGAAAGAAAGAAATTTGTAGAACTTATTTCATACACACATCCCCTACCTTAAGTGCTGGCATTATGAGGTAGTCCAATTGTATGTTTATGTGCTTTTTTTTTCTTTATAGGGGTATTTTAACTGTCAGAGCCTGGGATGTGATACTTGGGGAATAAAATAGGTTTATTTACAGAAGAAATCTGCTCTCTGGAAGACTTTTGCCTCATTTATTGAAGTTGCAAGGCATGCAAGGAATGAGTTATAAAGACATGATCTCAAGGTTAAGGTAGCTGAAATTCTTGTAACACTACCATTCATTTCCGTTCCCCCAAAATTATTATACTGAAAAAGTTGCTTAAATAAAGTGATATGAACTTGTGATTTGTACAGCAAGCCAGAAGCRGAGATCCAGCTCACAGCAATGAGAGCAGAATCCGGAGCAAAGAATGGGACCAAAGGCAGCCTGCATGTCCAGAGGGAATCTCTCACACTGTCATAATTTTGGCTTCAGGCAGCTGGCTCTAGGGCTACGTTTGGGTCAGGGTCTGCTGCCTGTAGGGTGAGGCATCCCAACCAGGCAGTCACTTGTTCCCACAGCAGTGTCAGATTCCCCTTCCTGGGCACATGTGTGGAGCTGGGTACCACCCCACAGCAGGTTAGGTCTGTCTGGCTCACTCAGCTCCTGAAGTAACAGCTGTATTGCCTGCACCAGGTGTCCTGGTTTAGGGCAAATTTGGGAGAAAACCYCTGAATAGGGTCTCTCTGGGGAGCAAACCCAAACGGCCCCTCCCTACAACTGGTCCAGGAAAAAATCTTCCTTGGAGAAAAATGGAAAAAACTATTTATTCAACAAACAAAGTACCCACAAGCGTAAAGAATTAATAATATGAAACAATAAARCTTTTTGTTGCTCTGAAGTGAGATGGCAAATTCAGAAAGTGCTTTTATGTGGGTTGTAGCTCAGCTCCCTCCGTCTCCCACCAGCTCCTCCAGCACTGACAAAATGCCGAGGCCCAGGCCCCGGTAGGCCGCAGCTATCAGCTCTCGGTGCTCCTCTGGGTCTTTCAGTCCAGAGCAGGTTTAAACAGTCTCAAGAAAAAGAAAAAAAAAACAGTGCAGGAAACTTCTCTGCCGTAGCTAGGTAAACTAAGAGCAAAGCAGACCTCCGTGTTGCAGCCTGTCCGTGCCTCAGCCGAACACACATGCAGAGGAGTGAATGCAGGATCATTTAAAGGCAGGTCATACATGTGGTAGGCTCGCTGTAAAGCAGACCAAGTCATTCCACTCACGTGAATGAAAGCAAGAGAGTAGTGTAAAAACCTGTGTGTGATGAGTTGGGCATGAGTTTTCTCAAAACAACCTGCGTGCTTCTTCTTTCCCTGCTTCGCTCTCAAAATCAGTCTTAAAGACGCACAACACAATATACAGATTGGGGATATAAGCATCAAAAAGTCACCCTAGGACACCAGGGAAGGAGAAACAAGAACTGCATGTTAAGAAAAGAAAGTCCAGAGAAGTAGTGAAGTCTGAACTGAGCAAACAAGCCATCATTTATAGGCCACAAAATCAGTGCTAAGCTGCCAAACCAAAGAGGCCCTTCGGAGTTCCCTAACAAAAAAAAAAAAAGCAAGGAAAACTGTGTGTATTACTCTCACAAAGTACCATAAAGCTAGGAAAAAAGAAGTCAGAAAGTCCTTAGTGATTAAAAAGCCACAGAAACACCAAGAAAAAATAGCTGGGACACTTCAAACATTCAAAAGTGAGAAAACATGTAATTAAATAGAGCCAGGCCTATGGTGCTGTATGACAAGACTTAAATCATAAGAATCACTTTTTTTTTTCCCTACTTCTCCCACATTTTGCCACATACTTAAATGTGGCAACTGATTGATCTTAGGGAAAGGAATGCTATTTCACAGTTTTACTTAGAATCATAGAATCACAGAATAAGCTGAGCTGGAAGGGACCCACAAGGCTCATCCTGTCCCACTCTTGGCCCTGCACAGGACACCCCCAAGAATCATACCATGTGYCTGAGAAYCYGAGAKTGTTGTCTAAAGGCTTCTTGAACTCTGTCACATTGGTGCTGTGACCACTACCCTGCGGAGCTCTTCCAGTGCTCAGCCACCTTCTGGGTRAAGAATCTTCTCCTGACATCCAACCTAAACCTCCCCTGACTCAGCTTTGTGYCACCTCCTCAAATTCTATCTCTGGTCATGAGCATGAAAATCTTGGTACCTGCCACTGCACCTGAAATGCCACTCCACTTCTGCCTTTGAGGCTGTTGCAGACCACAATGATCTCTCCCCTCAAGCTCCTCTTTTCCAGGCTCAACAGACCAAGTGTCCTCAGCAGCACYTTTTTAAGGCTTTCCCTCCAGATCCATCAATGGCTTCCCCTTTGCCATCTTTGTGTGCCCACTTTGGACACTCCCTAACAGCTCAATATCTTTCTTGTACTGTGGCACCCAGAACTGCCCCCAGCACTGGAGGTGAGGCTGCCCCAGTGCAGAGCAGAGCAGGACAATCCCCTCCCYTGCCTGAGTGATGCTGTTCCTGATGCTCCCCAGGACCTAGCTGACCCTCTTGGCTGCCAGGACACTGCTGATTCATTTTCAGCTTGCCATTGACAAGGATCCACTGGTCCCTTCCACAGCATGTCTCTCCATCTTCTCACTCCCCAGTCTATCCCATAACCAGAGCTGCCTCATCCSRRGTGCAGAATCTYGCACCTGTCCTTGTTATGCCTCATGTTGTTGGTCTTTGTCCATCTCTAGTTAGTCAAGGTGTCTCTGCAGATCCTCCTGGCCCTTCAGGCAGTCAGCAAGCCCTCCCAATTAAGTGTCCTCTYCAGTCCTTCATCCATGTAATTAATGAAGATGTTGAAGAGYACAGGGTYGAGGGTAGAGCCCTGTGGARCCCCACTTGGTGACAGGCTGCCAGCCTTATGTCCCTCCATTCACTGTGACCCTTTACACTCATCCTGTGAGCCAGTTGCCCTCCCATTGCATGGCATGGTTATTCAGCTGTGTGCTGGGCATCCTGTCCAGAAGGATATTGTGAGAGACAGTATCAAAAGGWACTTCTGCTCCTTTTTTCACCTGTCCCTCTGTTCTTTGTTTTCACCTTCCTGAGTGTTGAACCCCATGGAAGAGCTGATGCTTAGTCTTTCTTTCTGAGAAAATACTTAGGGAAAAAAAAAAAAAAGGAAGATATCTTAATCAATGGCTCAACTGTAGGAAAAAATGCAGTGAAACACAAGAGAAGGGAGCAAGGATTACAGACCAGGTGCATCTAGTGAGGAGGAATTCACAACATAGTTGCAAATAAATCTGTGAGGGGTCTTTTTTCCTATGATGCTTGAAATYGTAGCAGTCACAGATTCATAGAAGTTAAGAATATTAAACAGATCTGTTAGCTCAGCAGTATGTTCCATAAACTATTTCTAGTGATGTGTTACACACACAAAGTAAATTTGTTTAACTTTGTCTAGTATTTTTGTTTTTCTGGAGACTAGATATCCCTGACCTTTTGCAAATCACAACTTTTTTCCCTTTATTTTCATTGCCTGATTCAGTCACCCACACATTCCTCTCTTTCATTTCCCAGCAATACCACAGCACCAACCATAGCAGTAATAACAGTAAATAGTAACATTAAACAGTAAATAGTATCATGGATTAATGGAGTATTTGATCATTTAAATAATAAAGTGCTTTGTGTTAATTTTCACGATAAACAAAAAAAACTACTGTAGGTTTGTTGTGCCCTCAGGGCAATGGGGTGAGATGCACTGGCATTATGGGGGAGCAGAGTGGGCAAAGCACTGCTGCACATGAGGACACAYTGAATGTCACTTACAAGTGGGACACAAGGTCCAGTTGCCAGCTTCCATCTGCCATATGTCATGTTTGAATCATTTCATGATATCAACACCTTGCCCAGATCCTAAAATCACACTGTCAGGATCAGSTTGACAGGGGAAATAAGCTGGCATCAGCTGAAACCTGCAAAAATAAAATTTTGTTGGTGTCAGGGCAGTAGCTCTTTAAGATTATTTTAGTCCTATGTAGCCTAAAAATAGGAGCAGTATTCACTCCGTCCCTGAGATGTTGTCTGGAGCACATAAACACTTTCTTGACATCTGTATTTTCAAATACAGCACATTTTTTGTTTGTGTGCTCTCTAAGCCAGTGAAATGAGAGTACTGATGATGSCCTTTGTCCATGAAGTCTGTAAGAGTTAAGCAGTGACAGAAGAAGGCACTACAGACCCTTCACAGAAGTTTGTTATTGTGTAAAATTGCAATCTAAATGAGAAAACTTTTATTTACCAGAGTTCAATCCACATGCAATTAGACAGGCATCCTTGCTGGAATAAACCACTGATTCTTATATGATTGGTTAGTAGATGCTTTGAAGGTTTATTTTCCAATGAGATGACAGCCTGCTTTCTCTCTGCACAGCCATCTGTATCCATATGTTYCCTTAATAAAAACACCTGTGTGGATGGTCACTTCTCTCTCCAGGGGGTGCCATCATTCATATCAAGGTGTTTACTAAGAGTTTACGTGTGCTTACTGCTGAAGGGAAGTTTCTGCAAACAGTAGAGTCATTTTTGTGCAAAAATGCTCTTAAAACCACTGCTGTGCAATGATTGGTAGGACACTGATCCTTTCTTTATATTATGTACGTTGGTTAAATCAGAGAACGTGTGAAACCAGRAGTTAATGCAAAATAGGTCACAGTATATGAGCTCACCTCCCACCATGTTGAAGCATTGCAAAGAATGCAGCTTTCTTGCATCTTTCACTGCACTAATGCATTAAAATGAATTGCATAAGGCTTTATTATTATTTTTGCTTTGGTTTAGACTAGCATATCTATTTCATTTCACATATTACATCTGTTATATTATGGTATTTGCTAAAGCAGTGAAACTGCTTCTGAAATCTTATATTATTATTATATAAGTGCCAAAAAACTGGGGTAACTGACAATATTAAAYGTCAATGAAAAGCATGTTATAAAACAATGATGTTTTCATGTACCTAATAGAGAATGTTRCACAATCTGCTAAAAGTAAACATTTTGACTGCCATTTAAGATCATATTAATAGTTGCCATATACACTACCATACAYTCATTCCAGCTGTTGCACTTTAAAACTGTACTTTTCCATTATATTTTATTTATTATTTTAATTTTTCCGAAGTGTGACAGAGTGTGATCTTGTCAGTTAAGAAATGTAAACCAGGGTTCTCTATATCTGAAATTTGCTTAACACTACCTTGGGGACCTTGRAGAGACAGACCAAGACTGTCTCAAACATCAATGGCAAAAGTTAGGCAGCTACATTTCTGTTTGTTTGTTAAAGATTGTTTTTCCYATCCTGTCTGCCCATTCATTTGATATGGAGCTGATTTTTGTTACAGATCCCATTTCTTTTGCTATGTAGATATCTTGCCCCAAAGAAAATAAGTTCTTTCAAGTCTGTTATATTTGCAAACCTYACCTTCTTCTGTGTGGATAGAATACTGCTGTATGTAGCATGAGATTTGGAAAGGCCAGTGTTGATTTATTGACTGCTTAATAGTTTCTCAGCAGCAGTTGTCAAACAACATGGATAATTTTGGATAATATTTGGATAGTTTTCCTAGTCAGAGTTGCTTTCAACTCTGAAGAGCAATTCATTGGACTTTGAATGTGTAGGTCTAACACTACCCAAGATTCATCAGACATAATAACACTCAAATAATTATTGAAAGGTAGGCATTCTGACTTCTTCAAGGAATATTGCAACCTACTGAAATTCATCTAAGCTGCCATGAACTAGACACAGTCTTCATATCTGCTCTGCTGGAGGTATATTCTTATTCTATGAGATGTTGTGGCCTTGCAGGCCTTGAGCCATGACTCTGACTGTAGGACATTGCTTTGCAGGCAGATATTTTCCATTCATTAATGAGGGAGTCTCCTGTTCTTTAGCATTGGATGTCAGATTTTCAGGACTAGCCTGTTGGTAGAATGAGAACCACAGCAGCTCTGTGATTCCCTTGTCCTCAGGCCATAATGCATCCCTCTAATTTCAGGGTGGTGCAGAGCAAATTTGAGAAGTCAGGCAACCTAGTTCAGCTAAATATAGTCCACATTACTTATTGGAAATACTCTCTGTGCTCCAATTATCTTCAGTCTTTTTAACAGATTTCTGAGTCCTTCAGGATTTGCTTCAGCATAAAACTCTGTAAATAATTAAATGCGTTGATTACAATAAAAAAAATTAGATTGTGCTGTAAGTACTTATCCATCTGTGGTTTTACTGAGAAAGACATACTATTCTTAGGTAGGGCTGTGCAATCAACATGTGCAGAAATGTGTCACGCATATAAATGACATTTTACAGCTTTTCAACCACTAGCACTGGTTTACTCATTCCTATATTACAGATGGAACTTATATATCAAACCTAGACCCCAGTGTTCTGAGCAAAAAATCTCACCAATTGAATGACTGTGACAGAAATGAGGAATTACCAGATTTTAAGATTACTTAATTAAGTAATTACTTAATTAAGATTACTTAATTAAGATTACTTAATTTTCTGGTTGCAATGTACTCATCAGTCCATGTGCTAAGCAGGAGATATCTGAAGCAGTATCTCGAACAGCTTTTGTTCTTGCAAGGAGATGAAAACATCTTCTCCTAGCAAAGGGCACATCTCATTAAAGAATCACAGAGGAGAGATCTGTGGAGGTGGTTTTTTTTGCCTTTATCCCTTTCAGCATGCCATAAAAGGTTTCAGGAAAACAGAAATACGGAGAAAAGGAAGTGTTCGGGTTCTTGGATGTAAAGCAAGCTGTGAACAGAGAAGCAAGTGGTGGAAAGCACTATAGAGGTTGCAATTACAAAGTACAAATCATGCAGATTTAAGGAAAAATTACAGTGTACAAAAACTCCACCAATATACCAGGGTTTCCAAGGTCTCATATTAAAAACTGATAAACCTGTTTTTATGCAGTATATATCAGCAGATAAAATAATTTATGATGCTTAAAACACTCCTGTCTGAAATAACTTTGATTTTAGCTGGGCTTGCTACTGGGAAATATCAAAGGCTTTTAATACTTGCCATTTCCAAATGGTCCAAATTTTGTGCATATGTTTTTGTATGTGATATGATGACAACAGTGAGGCTAAGGTGTTTCTCAGCTGCTCCTCAGATCAGCTGCAGGTTCATTAAGGACATGGAGCACACACTGCCAGTCAGGTTAGCTCTCACGGTTGTGTGGTCTCACCTTCCTACCACTCAGCCTTGCTTTTCAGGTTTTGTTTTTATAGCACAGTACCAGCCTAAGAAAAAAGGCTGATTGGGCCATGTATAGGTCATATATATGATAATTTAAACTGCCCCCTCATGAAGGGACTGTGTGCCCAAAATCATAGAACCATGGAATGCCAGGTTGGAATGGGACCTCAAGGATCATCTAGTCTAACCTTTCTTGGCAAAAGCACAGTCTCTACCACACCATGGCCCAGCACCCTGTTCAACTTGATCTTAGAAGTGTTCTATGCTGCAGAATCCACCACTTCCATGCAGAGCTCATGCTGGAGGCTGATAGTTCTTTTTGAGAAATTTTTTTCTCCTGCATCTAATCAGAAGGGCCCCAGGCATAATTTGTACCCAATAACCCTTGTATTTTCCATGTGACTCTTTGTAAAAAAGGAACTCCATCTTCCAGGCTTTAAATACTGGAACATGGTGATAAGATATCCCCAAAGTCTTCCACGTCTCAAGGCTGAACAAACCCATTTCTCTCAGTCATCCTTCACTTGTCGGGATTCCCAGGCCTTTGATCATCTTTGTGGTCCTCTCTGGACCCTCTATTTTGTACACACCTATTTTGTACAACAGGGACCAAAACTGAACACAAGATTTGAGGTGAGGCGGGACAAGCACTGAATGAAGCAGGATAACAACTTGGTCATCTCTGCTGGTGATGCCCTTGATGCCACCCAGTCTTCTGTCACCTTTCTGTGCCACAGCAGCCCACTGGTCACTCATACTGAGCTTTGTCCACCAAGCTCTTTCACACAGATCTGCCCCCCAGATGGGCAAATCCCAGTCTATGCTGCACTTCTGGAGTACAGTATTCCAGGTGTTCAACGAGGAACATCCTACACTCATCCTAGATGATCTTTGTGAAGTCCTCATTAACCCACTCTTCCAGCCTATCCTGGTCTTCCTGCAGGGTCTGTCTCACAAAGTCTCCACTTCCTCCTGGCGTTTGTTGTCTTCAGCAAATTTCATTGGGTTGATGACCTGAAACAGAGACTGGACAGAGCTAGAGAATAAAGGAGGTATTTATTGAAAGACCCCTAGGATCCACCTTGGGCAGCACAAGAGCCTGACCAGGGCTATACCCAAGGTGGACAAAGAATGGACCCAAAAATGGCTGAATGGTCAGAAGATCTTACATTTTTATAAGTTTTTGTGCATTTGCATACTGGGGTTTATTTGTCCAATTACAGGTTGTGAGGTCCCATCCTTCTTGTTCCTCTCTTCAGCCCACCATTGTTTGTGCTTTGGGCGTGAAAGTTGTCCTTGGTCTTCATCAGGAAAAGGATTTGTTTTGTCTACCTACTCAGTGAAGAGAGCTGACTGGCAGTTAATCTGAGGCTCAGAACTGCCCCCCTAGGCAGCACAGAATCTGAAAAAACATGAAAGCTAAAATTTAAGGCATCAGGATCACACTTGATTCCATCTTCCAGATCACTTACGGAGATAGTAAACAGCACTGAGCACAATGTTAACCCTGAGCAATCACAATTGTTGGCAGTTTGAAAGGGAGATATTTTCCAACACCCCCTGGGTGCCACCTGCTAGCCAGCTGCTCCCACACTACGTGAACCACATGTCCAGACCATAACACAACAGTTTCTCTAGGAGGAGGCTGTGGTAAGTGGTATCAAAAGCCTTGCCAAAACCAGGTGGACAATGTTCACCACTCATCAGACATCAACCAAGCAGATTACTTTGCTACCCTCTCAATAAAGCTCTGAGTGAGCTGAAATTTGCGATTCTAAACCCTCATCAAATCTAAAACCTCAGTACTAACCTTCAGTGTTCTCAAATGTATCCCAAACTCCTCAATATTGTGATCACAGCAGCCACACCAGGTGAGATATTACAAAGCAGATTTTCTTGGTTTGTGAGTGCATAAAGAAAATGTTGTTTTTCCCTATGATTTTTGTCAGTTATCCATGGATGATAGCTCTAAAAATAGTAATAAGGCCATAGAAATCAGTGAGCAGTGATTTTTTTTTCCCGAGATGCTTGCAGTGCTTGTATTACAAATACTTGGAGTGGCCTCCCTTCTGCTACTCCCTGAATTTGTCAACACCAGACAGACATTGCTGAATGTGTCTTCAAGTCTGTTCACCTCCCCAGTGCTTGCTTGTCTGAGTGCTCAACAAGTAGTGTTCAGCCAACACTGATGTTAATTTGCCTGTGCAGAGGAAGGAGTACATAGCTCATACTGCAAAAAATGTAGATTAAAAGACCAGATTCTGAGTGCTGTTTCACTGCTTTTGAGCAATGCATGAAGGTAGGCCACAGCAGACTTCTGAAAGGACAGGCACTAGTTTTGCACTCCAGCTGTCTCATATTTTAAACTCTTTTCCTCCTCCTATTTCCAGTTTTATTTCATGTATCAAGTATTTTTCCACATTTTAAAAGCTAAATATGATCAGGTTGTTTGGGTATCTTCTTTCAATTATCCGGCTTTCTGCTTGAAATTGTTGTAGGGATCATAGCTAGTAATTATAAGTAGTAATGTGTTTTGATGAATATTACATAGTCAATATTGAATTTTGCAACCTCACTGATTCCATTCATCCTGCTGGACTACATTGCACAATGTGACCATATTGAGCAGATAAATGATAGCTCAAAACTATTTTTCAGTTCAAAGTGTTTCAATGTTCCTTGGATAAAAGCTTGAAGACACTGAAGTTTTCAATCAACTTTATTTCAAATTTCAGTGACAGTTAGTATAAGTAATTTCTTTATTAGAATGAAAAAAGACAATTAAAATACTCACAAATGGCTTTGTGGACACAGGATTTCTTCTTTTATGTTATAAAAATACTTGTACTCACTACAACATCGTGTTGAAATAGTGGTACCTGTTCGACAACTCTGTTCCCACATCGGATTAATTAATCCCAGTCTCACTGGGACTTATGGCTTCACCTCCATCAGAATTACTACATGTTTGCACACATGTAACAGGGCACCTTTATAGGGCCTTATAAATGTTACTAACAACTGTTGGAAACTACGAACGCAGCACATGAAATGTTATACAAAGCTATTAGCTTATTTTTAAAACCTGTTAATATTAGAGAATGGTGTGTACAATCTTAGTCTATATGTGGGATGGCCTATATTCCTTACTCTATAGGTAGTAAATCATAAAATAATTTAGAAATATTGACTGAGATTAAATGACACTGAATCCGTCACTGTAGAAGTGCATATGTAAATAAAATTTAGATTTTAACCCAAGTCCCTGATTCAGTTGCTGTGGCTAGACATGTTTGCTCAGCCACAGAGATGCTAAATTGGGAAACAATTGAATAATGTTCCTTTCAGCTGTAAATCAAACAACAAATATGAAACATATTACAGCTTTAGAAATTAACCCAGATCACGCACATCTGAGATTTAATATTGGTGCACCCTTTGGAAAGAAACTCCCTATTTGGTACTTTACACCACAGATTTACAAACTATGTTGACTGCTTCCCTACAGTTGGAACATATATTTGTGTCCATACACTGACACAGTGTATGTGAGATCTGCTTTGTTCAAAACTTTCCCTGAGATACCTCTGCAAAGACAACAGGTGCATGTGGACTTTTCAGGGACTCTTCGATGGCTAGGAATTCCAACTAATGGAGAAATGCTCCCCTATAATTTTAGCATATATTTTTCCCTGCTGACCATCATACAGGGCTCCCCAGATAGTCCCAAGTCTGTTTATCATTAATTTATTTCTTTCATAATCAAACTGTTCTTCCCGAACAGCAGATCTTTCATCTTCTGTAAGACCATTTGCTTCAGAGGGCGAAGGGCATATCAGTCACTTGTTAATAACAAGGTCAGACCACTTTCAATCCCACGGTCTGCTGCAGCAGCTCAGCTTGGTGGCCATGAGGCAAAAGAGCCACAAGTGTCACTGTTCTTACTGTGGCAGACAGAGGGGATTTTAGGGTCTTCCCTGCACCCCCTAATCACAACAGGCATTTCTCTCTCTTCTCCTGAGAGCCACATACTTCACATTTTCCCTGTACAAATAACTGCTCAGTCCCTTTTTTCAAAGAGCCTTTATTAAACCACCAACTATTTGCTGTCAAGACATTTAGGATGAAATCATCGTGTTAAACAAATAAACGCAGCTTCATACAGATCTCTGCTCTGGGAGCCGAATAAGAAAATAATTTCTGTCTGCTCTCTACAAAAGCGGCTCAAAAGGCTGAAAGAAAAATATTATTTTTACTTCATTGTGTGAAATATCGTTTTGGAGGATCTGTCGCGTTGAGCGTTTGAAGAGTTGTTGCTGGCAGGTTTCAAGGGTCCCCTGGGTTGACCCCCTGGGATTGTTTTCTTCATTAATAAACTTTGCATGATGTGTGTTAAAAGGAACACTTTGTTTGCTTTGTAAATAAGAGATGTCAAACAAGAAGCAGAAGCCTCGCAGACACTAGATGAGGTGCTCCTCAAGGGCAGGAGATGCTTGTGTGGAAAAATAAAAGTCTCAGAGAAGTCGAGAATAATGTGACTGCCCCATCCAGGCTGAGGCATTCCTGTGGAAACTATTCTGTCTGTGAACCCAAATGAGACAGTTTCTCTGCAAATCCCAGAGAGAAAGAGGCACACTGTGCCTTAAAGCAGCAGGAAGGATACTTCAGAAGGCAAGTGCAGGAACATCTACCCAAAGCTGGACAAAGCAGGCAAGAGGATGCAGGGCAGGCGCTGCTGTCATGTCTTGGATTGGAAAGACAGGTGTCTGTTAGGGAAAGCTGGAGCTTCTCTTGGAATGGAAAATGTAAACTCCCTCTTTCCAAATTATTATCATTTTGCAATTTAGGGGCTTTTAGGCAAAGATATGGGAATAGGAATAACAGTTTTTTACTAGGAATATTAAAAATACAAATGTAGTAGTACAAAAAAAAAAAAAAAAAAAAAAGGCAACAAACAAGCAAAATTTGAATATTTCTCGCCTAAAAATCCTTCTTTTGTGGGCTGCAGGAAAGCAGGGANAGCTTCTCTTGGAATGGAAAATGTAAACTCCCTCTTTCCAAATTATTATCATTTTGCAATTTAGGGGCTTTTAGGCAAAGATATGGGAATAGGAATAACAGTTTTTTACTAGGAATATTAAAAATATAAATGTAGTAGTACAAAAAAATCGGAACAGCACTTCGTGCATGTTGTTTGCAGAGTATCTAGGTGACTATTTCCTTTTCTTGTTGTGCTACAAAAAAAAAAAAGGCAACAAACAAGCAAACAAAAAAAAAAAATCCTAGAAACACTGACAGAGTCAGAACACGACCTGACAGCCTGTGGGTCAGGCTGTTGGCAGCAGTTCAAAGTAAATCCTCCTGAAGTGACAGATGTGGTTCTGTTGGAGCAGAGATGATCCTGTAGAAGGGTCCAGTGGTGATGAGATGGGTCTGATCTTCCTCTGGGAATCAAGTGGAAAACAGGCTACCCTGGTGTTCTGAATTGCATGCTTTATTCAAGGAGGAATTCTTGGCTCCTCCCCCTGGGTGGAGCATCTCCCAATGGGATGATGTAATGTTACCAGTCATGCAGTGAGCCTCGATGGCCCATTAACAGCAGATATCCCCTGGAGGGAGGATGGGTGGTGGAAGAGATAAAGAACACTGCTCCAGCTGGTTTTAACAGCTGGGCATTAACAGAAGACACCTGCCCCCTCCCCCCTGGAGTTATGAGGAACGGGTTATGCAAGAGATAAAGGAAAACACCTCCCCAGCCAGTTTCAACAGACGGCAAATAGAATACACACTTTTGGTTACACATTGCAACTTGAGATACATCACAACTTGAGATACACATGGAAGAAGGCAGTTCTGCAAACAGCCCCAGGGAGAGGGGCTGAAGAGCATTTCTGCACCAACATTTCACAGTCTGATGCTGCTGTGGAAATTACTGTGGTAAAGCTTTTGACTGGATTTAAGGCAGTAATTTGCAAGAAAGCAATCAGCCTTTTGCTGGTCCTGGGGTTTTCTCTCCTATCACAAAGCAGAAGTAAAAATAGTCTGATGTTTATTGGTGTTTATTTTCTATCACCTGGCTCCTTGCCTGTATTGCCACTCAGCTCTCCCACTGCTTCTGAATCTATCCATTTCGCAACTGTTGTTGCCTGCCCCCTTAACTAACCCTAGTAAGCCTTATAAAGCAATTTAGCCCCTGTCATTCACAGCTAGAGTATCTGAAATGCATCAGAAATGGCATACCAAGGAACCAAGAATGCCCCCAGTGTCATTTTGGGTCCTGTTTCAGGCAGGAGTAGAAGCAGGCAGACGGGCTGTGAGACCCCTGCTAGGCATTGGATGAACCAAGCCCCTCAGTTGTCTTTACCCAACCTGCACATATTGCTGCAGTGTCCTATTCCTCTGGCTGTCATCACAGGGAAAAAAAAAAAGAATATCCAGACTGCTTAAATCTTGTTTACATTAGGAAGAGAACAGTCAAACACACTGTTTAAGAGATGAAGAAGGATCAATTCTCTAACTTCAGTGATCCAGGAGAGGAAACATTTCAGTGCCCAATAGTCCTTGGATGTAATTACAGCTGACAGGATTCTACCTACATTTACCATTTCGTGCAAAGCTGTGCAGTGCACCAAGAAGAGATGCAGCTTCCACAGCTAAGCCTCAGGCCAGCTTTAGAAGCAATTCTAAAACAAACACGAAATTAACAATATTACCTTGCTCTTGATCTGTATTATACCTTTATTACTGAAATACTTATCATATGTAGGTCACATACCATGCAGTCAGTAAGCTCACTAAGCTGATTTCAGAGCTGTGTTAATAACTGAAAGAAAAATCTTCGAATTGTCTAAAATAAATAAATACGTTGTTTCAATATATTTTGTCACAAAAATGTTGAAATGCAAACAAGTTTTTGAAGAAGTATATTGGGTTCAGAATCTTAAGAGTCACCATAATTGGTGAGGGTGACAAATAGAATTTCAGCTAATTTAATTGGCCAATAGGCATAAATGATGGAATGATGTCTACAAAAATGATAAAAGAAAAAAAAATGGGTTTGAAGTTATTTGCAGTGGATTTAGAATGGTGAAACATGATTTAAAAAAATCTGTTTTGTCTTTAGAAATTTGATTATGTATATCTCATTCCGCAAGCTCTCTGCCTGGAGTCCCAACTTCTGTTATCTTAGACTTACTGTCACTCTTAAAAATTTTTTGTGCAATCGATAAGATTAATTAAGAATTTGCTCTGTGTAGTTATTATGCCATATATAGTCTTTCCATGTACAAATCTAAATTTCCCTTTACTGATTCTTTATTACCAAGAAACCTAATTTTGATTCACAAAATTTACTTGATCTTAAGAGGAAACAAGCTGAGTACCTGGTCTGAGTTAACTGAATTGCACTATCAGCTATTTCTATAGCTTTTGAGTTTACAGAAGGGTAGGATAATTTCCTCAACAGGATGGACTAGAAAGCTGTCACAAATTTTTCCAGGTTTAGGTACTTAGTTGCAAAACAGGTCAATCCATTTGTTATCAAGTGCTAATTTTTACTGAATTTAGGGATTATATGAAATTACTATCTCATTCTTTTCTAGACAGGAGATACCTATTGAACTGGTGGCCCTAATGGCAACCATATCAGAGATACCAAAAATAGCATAAGCATAAAAATTGAGGTGATCCATTCGAAAGACAACAGTCTGATCAGATAGCAATATGTAAAAAAATGCCCACATATTGTCGATACAAAGCTGGGTTGGAGGATGTAAAGTTTTGTCCAAGTTATGTCAAGATTTAAAAACACTAAATGTGGAAGTATCCTTAAATGATGTCCAAGTATTTTAAAAAGAAATTAGAATTTACACTGGTATTCCAGAAAAACAAAGCTACACATAGTGACAAGTAAAATATCCTGAAGCATTACCTCATGAAGTTTTAGTGGTGGTGTACCACGATGCACAACTTTCAAAGCCTTCAGCTTCAAACAAGAAGACATTTATCATGGTTACTACATGGATTTTTGGTGATAAAGGTCTAAGGTTTGTATGGTGACAATGCTAGGGACAGCTCTTCTTTCCATGTGAATGATGTTCAGCACACAGTGTTCAAACAGATCAGAAAGATTAGCATGCAAATCACCCCTAAGTACATAAAGACCACATCTTATAGGTGTTTGGATAACCCCTTTTAAAAATTAAGATTCCTCCGTGAACCTCCTTGGGTAGGCTGTTCACTAGCCTTGGAGTTAATTAATTGTCTAATCTATCTTCTTTGCTCAAGTTAGTGCACTTTTTCACATTCTGTCCCCAGTGGACATGGAAAATGATTGATCACTGTCCTCTTCATAACAACTTTTTACATATTGGGAAATTTTTATCCCTTCCTCCCCCTCCCCTTGAGCCTCATGCTTAGTCTTCACTTTTCTAGACTAAACAAACCCAATTCTTTCAACCTTTTCTCGTAGGTCATGTTTTTTAAACCTCTGATCATTCTTGCTGCTCTCCTTTGCACTCTCTTCAATTTGTCTACATCTTTCTTGAAGTGTGGTTCCCAAAGCTGTACAAAGCACATCAGCTGAGGCCTCACCCATGTAGCCTAAAGCAGGACACTTACTACTTTTTCCACAGTGAGACATTCCAGGTGAATCAAAGAATAATATTTGCTTTTATCCTAACACTGCACCAGCAAGTCATGGCACTGTGATTGCCTATGACCTCCAGATCACTTTCTACAATACAGCTGCACTCATAATCTTTCTTATCTTGTTTCTGATTGTTTAGATTCTTCTTAACCCATGTAATGTATTTCTCTCTCCTTTATTTCATCTTGAAGGCTTCAGACCACCTCTTCTATTTACCAAGACTATTTTTTATCTGATCATATCCTGCATGGAGAGCATGTAGGATACCAACTGCCACAGTTCATACAGGCTGTGGCATGCTATGGACTGTGACCTGTCACTGTCCCAAGACTGTATTGATGCCTTGGGAAGGCTGACCTGGAACAGAGACTGGAGAGAGCTAATGAATAAAGTAGGTATTTATTGAAAGGCCTCCAGGGTACACCTTGGGCAGGACAAGAGCCTGACCAGGGCTACAGCCAAGGTGGACTGGGAATGGTCACAAAATGAACAACCAGTCAGGAGATCTTACACTTTTATATGTTTTGGTCCATTTGCATATTGGGGTTTGATTGTCCAATTACAGGTCCCGTCCTTCTTGTTCCTCTCTTCAGTCCACCGTTGTTTGTGCTTTTGGGCCTGAAAATTGTCCTTGGTCTTTATCAGGAAAAGGATTTGTTTTGTCTCCCTATTCTGTGAAGAGAGCTTACTAACACTTAATATGAGGCTCAGAACTGCACCCCTGGGCAGCACAGAATCTGAAAAGCATGAAAGCTGAAACTTAAGGTATCAGATTGGCCATGTCATATCTTTATTTGCAATGACATACGTGCCATCCTCCAGTCCTGGTAACTCACCAAACATACAGAGAAGAAAGTTTTGACCACCTCACGCATTCATCACAATGGATGTGCTGCTGAAAGCAACTCAAAGAGCAACTTCAGCCTCAGTTCCTCTAGCCAGAGAACCCCTCTGAGAACACAGCTCTCCTGCTTGAGTGCATCCCCTGTGACACCAAGTATGAATCAAATGTACTCTACATATATATTTTCTTTGAAGCAGAATAGTCTGCTTTCGGGATAACTTCGTAAGCCTGGACTGCTTTGCCTCATACTTTATTTTCTGAAACCTGATGCACTGATTCTTTCAGTCTAATGCCTTACTTTTCCAAAATGTAACATTGTTATTCTTCTGCTCTTCGTACTTCTTTCCACCTGTTCAGCCTTCCTTTTTCATCCTGTGGTCAATTTTCCTCTGCCTCAGATTCTAATCATACTTTTTGAGAACCAGTGTATCTCCCCCCACAATGGTCCTTCTCCTTGAACCATTTTCTGAGAACAACTTGACATTTTCAACCCATTCTGGGAACACAATTGACCATTTTTCACTTCTACAACAGATAAGCAAGCTCTGCTGAAACTGTCCTTTAGATATTTCTAAATTGAAGGATACGGGTGTTATATATTTTACAACTTCCACCTCACCATCCAGTAGGATGATTTGCAATCCAACCCTGCTAAATCTTTCTAGCCCCAGACATAGCCAACAGAGCTGCCTCATGCATGTCTCTGAAATTTCAAAATAATTACATAATCACTATTTAGGTTCTTATATCAATACATAACTTGCACTTGCATTTTTGAAATAAACCTACAAAACAATATAAATAAACCTACAAATTTAAAATAAAAATAGAGAACCCAGCTGTTACGAAACTGGTGGTGAAACTTGCTTTGACACGGTCTTCAAATTCTTGACATTTGTCTGAAGATGCATCAGCAAATTGTTTTGCCATGGTATTTCATTTTCCCCTCTCATATTTCTTTCCCCCCCTTTCCCTATCTACTTCCAAGATTTTTCCTGAATCTCTATTTCTGCGTTTTGTTCATTTGACGGTCCTCTCAGTCATTTCCTTCAAACCCAGTGGAAGCCAAGGCTCCACAGAGAGTTTTTCACTAGAGTGATCCCATTCCTGACTAATTCTCCTTTGCAACATACTGTCTGGTGTCTAAGGAAGCCAAAATCCTTCTGTCAACACTCTCTGCAGTCAAGTATTCTCCTTTAGCCATGACTTTTATAATCTCTGGGATCACATTCAGACCCTCTGTTCTTAACCTGCCAGAGCTGTGCAGCTGCTGGTCATGTGGACCCAGTAAATCAACCAAAATCTTCCCTCCCCCATCCTCCAGCTTTTCTTAGCCTGGTTCTGGATTATTCCAACCTGCCTTTCTTCTCTGAGCCATCATTGCCCACTCTTGCTATTTATTCCTCTGCTGTACAGGGGCCTCCAGGGGCGCTCCTGGCACCAGATGCTCCCTTTGCACATCCCCTGCCTGGCCAAGGGTTCTCATGGTTCAGCTGTCACATCCACCTCTCCCGTGTCACCTTCCCATGCTCTGCACCCCCATGGAAGGCCGCCACAGCCTATCCACTTGTGTGTCTTCTGCCTGAAGACCTCAAAAGAAGGCATTGTGGATTTTTTTTCCAGCAAAGGGTGATAGCAGGAGACAAAGCAGTGATGGAATTATTGCCATAATTTACCTGGTGAATTAAGAGACAGATTAGAAACAAAACTGATGACTTTATTCTACTCAGGAGCCTCCAGTCATGTCGGAATTATGGAATTAATTGCAGAGGTCTAGAGGGTCTCTTAACTCTCCCACAGATTAGAAAATATTATTTGGCCCGCTGTATACTCCTGACATGGATAGCTCAAGTGATTTGTTCTGGGTCACTCAGCAGAAAATTTGCATTTCTCCTAAGCATTACCAGGCTAGACTCTGCTGCTTTCCAGGTTCGAAGTTTTTTAGTTTCATGTCTAATGTTTGGATTTTTTAATTGCTTAGTTTGTGTGACATGGCATGTTTTAGAACGTTGTTGCTGTAACATTTCTTCGAGACAATAGATTTTACAGTTACCAACTTTGTTCAATGACTGGTTTAGTGCTCTTTGAGGAAGCCTGTTCATTCCTCTATATGATTTCAGTAATATAAAAAAGATGTATTACTGCAGAATAAAAAAGCAAGTTTTGGAGCTTTTCAGCTCAAAGCCATCTACAAAAGACATTTTCCTTGTTTTTTCTTAATTTTTAATTCTAATTTCTAATTTTTAATTCTTAATAATGGACTCTTTCCATTGACAAGGTTTTAACATAGCCTTGGTGTTTGAAACAGCTTGCTGATGTTTTCTTAAATTACATCCTCTTGTGGGTCGGTAAAATCCTGAAGTTATTACAAATAAATAAACAAAATTTCTCTTCATGATGTAAACCAGCTTTGAATGAAGTCATTGAGTGGAAGTTTGACTTGGATTGCTTCTGAAAAATTGCTCAGACCCAAGGCAAAGTTCTGCTTTTCCTCTGTGTGCTGCAGAAATTGGTGAGCAGCTGTTCTAAGTCAACTGAAGGGAGCAAACCCCTGTTGCTTAATGACTTGTTTTAATTTCCAGTGGGAAACCAAGTATCAGAAAGTCTGTACTCTCCAGTCCCTTTTCTTTCATTCACTTTTTCCAAGTAGTATCCTCCTGAGCAAGTGTGATTGAATTACATGAGATCTGAGTTTTCCCTTCTCCCTTATGTTAGGCATCTTATCCCATCAGGCAACCCCGGGGGCCTCAAGCTTCCCCTGATTAGTGGAATTGGCACCAATATTTAATGACCTGTTCCATTCTGAGCTGATCCACAAAGGCTGTGACACCAGCACGAAGAGCAGATGGCACAGCTCAGACTCTGCTGTGAGGCACAAGACACGAACAAGCAGTGCTGTGAAATTATGCCTGCACTTCACGTGGTTCTCTCCCCATTCCTGCCCACTGTGGTCCTCTGCTCTTCCACAGATCTTCATCACAGCCTTTATATCACTGATAGAAAAATCAGACCTTCTGTGGTCCCCTGCAAAGACTGAAATCTGAGTCTGTTTCACTTCAACAACAGTTTGCTCCAATGCATTACGAGGAGATGCCAAAAAAAGTTTTGTTGATCTCTTGTAGATTCAGGAGATATGTTTAGTCTTAGCACAAAGCTGCACATTTCTTCAGCTAGCATCTGGAGCTCTGATCAGTTGCATTTATCATTTTGTCTTTTCTTTTTTAGTGCAGTTTTCGCAATTACCCATCAACAACCCAAACACTCAAACAAATACGAATTATTTAGTGCATTGAGCATGTAAAACAAAAAGCTAATAATATGCTTTTCAATTATTTCATTAACTGTACTAATTCATTAATTCATTTTAATTATTTCATTAGGTGTACTAATAATTCAGCAATACAAGCAATAAATAATTTCTCATTTATACATTAAATATAGCAAATAAATATCAATATTTATATATTTCTATATATAAATATAGATTTCTTTATGTTTATTTATTTAAATATTTATATTAATGTTTATGTATCAAATAAATAAAGTCTCATGATACTGAAGACAATGGCCAGGACAACCTGCTCTCAGTTCTCCTGAGAGACAGCTAGATTCTGACACTGGAGTGGAAAACCATGTTTAAATGATGCTGCTGTCTGAAAAGCCCAGTGTAAGCACTGAGATTGCTTATGGAGTGAGGTACTACCTGGTCTCTTGACCAAAATTAACAAGTATCTGGCCACAGTCACCACAGGAATCAAATCATGGAATAAGAAAAATACAAGTGAGATGGCAGGACCTGAAAGGTAAAATGGAAGTTATATTACATGGTACAACTTGAATTGAAAAGAAAGCAGTCTGTTATAGGTGAAAGTCTTTATGAGTATGACATTTAGCACTGTGGCTGAGATCTAAGTGCTATTTGCTCCTTCTCAGGTGATAAAGTTCTTTAGCAAGGTTGCTGCCAGAGGGTTGGCACTCTGATTCCCCAGGGTCTGAACACTCACACCACCACATTCCCCAGTTCTATGGGCAAATGTTAGCACTGGTTGGAGAGTGATGTTTTATTCCTGCCCCTCCCTCCCCCTACCCTGAAAACTATGAGCTGAAAATCAAAATACTGGCAGGTATTTCTTTGTACCTGGAAATGCTGTCTCTCCAGCCTCTGGCAGAACTTCCAAGACCACTTCTTCCACTCCTCCCAGTGAGATGGGGAGATGTCCCACCTCATCCTGCTCTGTGGGATGGAGGTCAGTCGAGCAGCACATTTTGTCAGATTGAGCATAACCAGACATCCTGACTGAGATCAGGAAAGCTGCTGCATCCAGCTTCCAACCACAGCTCCCATGGAACTTTGTGGCAGCATTTCCGTGTGGAAATTTTCATACATTACGGGGTAGAGTATGGGATGGAAAAAGCTGGTTGAAAAACTGATACAGCTCACAGAAAACCTGTACTTAAACAAATAATTCATTTAGCTGCACACCGATTTTCTGTCAATAAACAGTTTTAAAATGTGCCTGATCCCTAGTCAAGTCTGCAACCCATACTGAGATATTTTATTACTCTGAGTACCTCTGAACCAGTTAGCCCTGCTGTTTTCTCTTCCTCCACATAAGGTAGAGATTTGTTCATCTCGTGGGATGCTCAGTCAGTCCTTGGCTCCCCACACTGACAGCCAAGTTACAGTTTCAGCTCCACAAAACAGTGTTTATACAAGAACTAGACAGAAAAGACACCTATGAAAGAAGAAAAATAGCTATATTTGTTTGTGTTATAGAAGCCCTCAGCAGCCCGACTCACAGTTGGGCCCCAGTACATAGCACAGGGTAAGATCAGTGTTGCAGTCAAAGCTGCTTGCAATCTAATTAAGACAAGATGTAACATGCTGATGCAAAAAATGGTTGAAAAGGGGATCGATGATGGGGGAAGCATTCACTCCTTAAGAGGAGAAAGAAATTAGAGATTTTTGCTAATTGCTCAATTTCAGCATCTGGGGCTTGAAAATTTTTACGGGATATCATAAAATCAACAAATAATCAGGGATTTGCAATAAATCTTGAAAGCAGATAAAGGGTTAATATACTCCTTGACATTTTCTGCTTGGAGTTTTTGTTGTTTTTTTCCCCTTTTCATGGGTTCTTCACATTTGTGCCTTTAAGTGAAAGGTGAGTTAGCACAAGCAACATCAGACTGTATTTTGGAGTGCCATTTGCACTGCAATTGTCTGTCCCAGCAGCCAGATGTTTGGGTAGGCTCTAGGAATCAAAGGGTTTTTTGGGGAATCTTTATTGTTGAGAAAACCTTGAAAATTGGTGTGTTGCATACAGTCTTAACAGGTCAGCTCCCTGAACTGATAAGTACAATGCTGGAAGAACAGATCAGAGGTATAGATCAACTTTTTTCATCTGAATGAGAAGCTGGATCTGAAAATTGTCTGTAAACCTGTGTGTTTCAGTATTAGTTACTTCCCCATGATTAGTCTTTTTGCAGATACTCCAGTACTATGTTCATATCAAAGTCCTAGCAACTCCCTGTAGCAATTTCACCTCTTCCAGCTCCCATTGTTTTCTAGACACTTGACCAAATTTCTGGATTTTGAAAGGAGGAACTGCACAGTTTCCTACTTAATTGAATAGAACAACTCTTCCTTAGAAACTGTAGAGAGCAGGCAGTAGGAATACAAGTGTGCAGGAAGTTTTACATCCATCAGAATCATGGTAGTGAGTTGTAATGTCAGACAGAAACGTGGTAAAAGTGACAATATGCTCCCCCAGTCTAGTGTTAGGATGTCTTGATGTAGTACTGACATATTGGCACTCTCAGTAGGAATAGTTTTGGTTACTGTTTGGAGCCTACCTGTAAAAGAATAGTGCCTGGCAGAAGCAGAAGGTAATAGCAATTCAGTCTGCAACACTCCTCTCTCTAAATTATGGCAATGAGAGAGTTATAATTCTGTTTGAAAGAGTTCAACAAAAATAACCTTCGCATAAAAAAAGGCTTCAGAGTAGTTAACTAGGGAAAAAAAAATCAGTAAAAGATTCTTCATCATGGGTCAGTCAGTGATTGCTGGTGGAAGTTGGAAGAAGAAATACAAAAATGTCGATTTTCCAATAAGTTTTTGACTTAAAATTTATATGTTGGAAGGAAAATGCTGAAATCTCACCACTTTCACATAACATGGTCATGAAAATGTATAAATACATTGAGTTTTAAAAGTGTTCACAAAACTTTGCAGCTGCTACAGACAAGTGTTTTGGTATTCAGAACTGTTAACAAGCAGGCATATTTAGATTATCAATCAACCATTTATAAAGTACTGCAGTAACTAAATTACAGCTCAGTCAGCCTAGCCTGAGAGTGCCAGTCTCCACTTCTAGTGATTTCAACATCATTCTTAGAATTTCATAGTTCTAAATACCCCTCAAAACTTTACTCCAACCTAGTCTAAATCTTCAGAAAATATAATCCTCCAGAAACAGTACTGAGTTAATACTTCGATAGGATAAAAAGGGATATTCATGATGGTGATTAGAATGGACTGTCAGTCTGACAAACCATGAACACGAAATACAAACTGCTTGTGATCGTTTAACTCCTTGCAACACAGTGTCTCAAAACTAGGCTGTTCACTCCATTTCCCTGTTAAAGAAACTGCTACTTGCTCATGTAAAATTTTAGAGAAAATTAAACATAAAGGTGATATATTTCTTAATTTCCTGCCCTGAGTTTATGTGGTATTTTGTTGAGAAACCTGCCATGTTCCACCCTTCCCCTGGATGTATTTCAAAAGTAATTGAACTAGTTGTTAAAGTATACAAAGAGCACCCACACTGCAAAACTTATTTGCACAGTTATTTCAAACTCTTTCTCTGTTCTAGTGGACAAGAATGTTTGTACAACGACTATTCACATTTGTCTGCAATTAATATCTTTCTCTTTAGAGTAGTAGCACCATTCCCCTTAGGCAGGAATGCAAAATGTTAAAATGTGACTACAGAGGCTGCCCACCACTGAGCTGTGAACCTGCTGTTCTCTGTCCCTACTTCAGTTTCTGTTTCTTAGTCAAATCCCAGTGACTTGTCTCTCGTGTGGCTCAGTAGGGCTCCCAAACTTTCCAAACCAGCATGAAAGGAATGCAGGTCTGCCCATTTTAGTGATCTAAAATCTTCAGCACATTGCAGTCAACGAGACCTTAAAAACTTTGGACTGCAAAGATAATACTTATTCGGATGAAATGAGATGTTCTTTTTCTAATATACAGTTTATTGGAATAATAGCGGGGTTGAACAAAAAAAGAACAGGTAAGCACTGAGTAATTTTGGCTGGGACCTGAAAATCTAGAATGTACTTTTGGAGAAGAGTTTTTTTTGAAAGAATTTTTCAGATATTAAGCCTTCCATCCAAAGCTATCAGCGTATTTTTTCCTTTCCCTTAGCCTGATCAAAAACCGTGTGCTTGTATGAAGATCTTTTTCGCCCACAATTCTTTATGGAAATTTATTCATGGCTTGAAGGAGAAGAAATAAGAGATGGGTAGCCCTCTTCTAATCAGGCAGTCCATGTTCCATCAGGTTTCTCCAGATGAAACCACTGCCATTAGGACCTTCCAATAAGTGCTATTGAGGAAATGGCTGGGGAATGTCGTAAAATACCTTTGGTGCAGCATGAATAGTTCATCCACTTCACAAATATGAGCAATGTAAACAGGGGCCTTTCTATATGTGTCATGGCCAGAAGACCCAAAATACCATGGAAAATGCCAGTTTAATGGTTCTGGCACTTGGCCAACAAGAAGGCCAGGAAGGTCATCCCCTTTCCAAAGGTGCAGGGTGCAAGCTGGTGCTGGAGGAGAGGTAGACACTGCATCCACTGGTATAAAGCAGTCTCCCACCAACTGCTCTGATTTATAGGCACTGTAGAAGTGCAAGCCCACTTCAAAAACAAGGGCATAAAAAACAAACTTTATGCCTCTTGAATACCCATCTTCGTGGTTATGAATTCTGCCCACTTCCCTTTTGGAACCTCTAGATTTTCACTTATATATTAAAGAGACCTCCAGCTCCAGAAACCAACACAGAGTTTCTTTGTTTACAGTCATCCATCTGCTTTCCTAGCCACAGACTGGTTATCTGTCATCTTTTCATATTTTGCTTATGGATATTCCAAAGTCAATCAAGGAGATAAGTGTCTCTTATGCAGCTAGCAATACCTCAGATAAAACATTTATTGTAATATATTAATTCATATGCATTAGTTTCAAATATTTGCATCTATTAGTTTGAGCTATCTACTCATCTGCTGGCATCAAAAAGAAGAAGTACACCTGCAATTGTCTCCTGAAATAAGAGAAAATATAAACAGGTAACCCTGTACAGCAAGAAAAAAACCCTGCAACTCCTTCCTCTTGAAAGCGTAACCTTTACTTGTAATATAGATATTACAGTATGAACAATTCACATAGACAAGGGCTCATATTCTCCTAATAAAAAAGGCCATGTACACGCAGCTCAGATGGCAATAAACCCTTATCACACATCTGCTCAGATGCCACTGGTTGCACATTAGGATGTCTTTCAGCCTGAAGGCTGATGCTCTCCTGAGTGGGGGGCCACAGGCAGAACCGCCCTGGGCTTCCCACATCCAAGTGTTCAAAGCAGGGGGAGCCAGGCTCCAAGCCTGGCAGTCACACTCCCTTTTCAGAGAAGATAAAAGCAGCAGAGGAGAGTTACAGCACAACCGCAGCATCTCAGCTGTTAAACAGTACTCAAACAAAATGTGTTTCTGGTTAGTTTAAGGAAGGATAAACAAGATTTAATATCTGGCAACAAACACCAGTTGTTTTTTTTCTTGCCCCATTAATGATATTTGGATTCATTCAGATTCTTGTAGCTTCCCCCCACGTAAGACTCCGTTCCATTTCCTAATTTTCCATCTTTTTTATTTCCTAAAACATGAGTTGTTGAGCTAATGAATTAAAACACTCTGAGGTTTGGTTTTGGCTCTGTGTGCATCTGTGCTCTTTTACTACCATAATTCAATGTGACAAGTTTATTGTCCTAACAAACACTAGCACCTATTGTAGAACTATAATAAAAAAGGAAAGATTGCCTTAAGCAGAACATATTCTTCAGAGAAGACCAAATACTACCTATTGACATTTTGTTTCCCTCACATCATGTTCCCCTTTTCATTCCATAGTGGTCACTAAACATGCAAGTCTGTAGGCAAAGTGGACTAGATTAGACTTTAAGGATCAGCCTCTGCAATGAGCTGGATCAGATGGAATTCATTCTTCTTATTAGCTTTCAGCTGATACTTATGAGCCTGAACTCAGGACTTCGTTTGTGCAAGGCACATTAAACACTGTGAATGCAACCCCTGCCCCAAGGAGCTTGCAGCTCGAAAAGACAAGTATGCAAAGATAAGACAGATGAAAAAAAAAAAAGAGCCTAGGACTTTGCAAAAAACGAAGTCAAGACCAGCCTTTGCTAAATCAATGTGCAAAAAGCCAACACAACTGAGAGGTCGATTTCTCCACAAGAGCCAGCTTAAATGTTTCTATACAAATCAGCCACATCCAGTACAAGGCTAGCCCTCCAGATGGATGCCTGTCCAAAAAAACACAAACCCCCACAGATCTACAGCTAAGTAAATAAACTACAGTGACCCAAAATAAAATGTGAAACACTCTGTTTTTCAAGGCTCACAAAACAAGATTTTAATGATGCATATGGTCCTTATTTTACCCATAATGGTTCTTTGATATATAGTGGCAAGGCTTTAATTCATTGATAGAATAACATGTTCATGTAACCCATTCTATTGCTAATGAAATAATCAAGCCTTCTTTCCTTGTATCTCTCTGAAAGGCTATATGCAACAGCAGGTCTTGGAATATTTTACCAGCAGAGGAATGACACAAGAGTAACACACACAGAAACTAAAGAGGAGTCTGTCACAACTTGTTCTCGGTTTAAAAAAAAAAAAAAGAAAAATTAAAAAAAATTGGTATTTCACTAGGGGTCTGAGTCAGCACAGGTGAAAAGGCAGTTACCCACCACAGAAGAGTGTTCAAGAATCTGACTGAGAGTAATTAGTGCATTTCACCATATTAAGGACTCTCAAATTCCTGTTACCTTTTACCTTTGCAAAAAAGTTCCGTGTCATCAAGTGGCAGAGGTATGGCCTCTTCTTAAAATACTAGATGCAATTTATTATGTGCATCAGTGCCTAGTGAATTGGTGGCTGTAATAAATTCTATTGCCTTCAGCATCCAAGTAGACTGCATTAAGCACTGGAGGAATCAATCTGACACTAATTTTGTATTTTATGATATTTCGTTCAAAACGGTTACACAAATACAGCAAGCATCTGTTTAGAGCATCTTTGGCACTGTTCAGAGAATCTGTATTTCACTCAGCTTTCATGCCTGATTTAAATTAATTACTGCTCAGGGAAGGGACAGGAAGCTTACACAGGTATATATGATGAGTGTGTTATATATGCACCATTTCCCTAATGGAAAGGGAGTGGTGGGGGTTGCAGTTTCCAAAGCTTCCCCACTCTGCCTACCTTTTCTGCCCCAGCCTGACTAAAGAGGCTGCACAACCACAGCTGTTTGAGACAGTCAGATACCATGTGTAATCCGAGGAGGAGAAAAGCCCCCTCTCACACCCCTAGAAAATTCACACTCATCCCCTGCCCTTCTCAGACAAACCAAGAGGTTCCACTTTCAGCCCTCCAGGACACTGCTGTGGATCTGACCCCCACCTGCAGCATGCAAATGTTCCCAAAAAAGGGAACCCAGGGGCTGCAGGGGAGCAGTAGCTAATTAAACTTTTCAGCAGGGATAAAACTTGGCAGATCTACATACAAGGCTAAAATCCCTGATTAAGTTTAGGAGTGCAAGGGAAGCCAAATCCTGTTCTTCCCTGCATTGGTGAGGACCAGCAAGGCACTCACAGAGTTTATCTCACTTTATGTGGAAGTAAAAAAAAAACCAAAAAACTGAAAAGATAAATTTTTCATATTTTGTTTTGCAGCTAGACTTAGAAAAAGAAACTAATGAAATATGAGGTGTTTACTGCATTTGTCAACTACTAAGAGAAACAAAGACATATCTTTTGCTAATAAAATGCCTTAGCTGAAGAATTTAGCATTGCATTTTAGTAGATCTATGCATACCTCTTTATTTCCAGGCACAGAGTGAGAACAAATTTTTCATATGCAGCAACTTCCCTGGTGGAAGTTTGCTATTGAGACTTACAGCTAACATATTGAAATATATTAATAGGGTTTAAGGCTTCCATTTATCTTCATTAAAACCAGTTTGAGTCTGAAAGCTGGCTTGAGGATAATTTTTCATATCAGGAATGAGAAGACAGAGGTTTCACCCCGGCTCTTCAGCTGACTTAAGCAGTGATTTCAGACAATTTCCATCAGTTTGGAACACAAAAAGTAAACTTAATAGCACATATCTCTCTCTAAAGTAGTCTGACGTGTCTTTAAGAAAGTCTGTGAAGGAACAAGGGTATCATAGGTGAACTAATTTCTCTTGTCTAATGATTAAGAATCTGAGCAGATGGATCTTCGTATACTTGATCAATTCTGCAAGTTTTAAAATTTCTGCAGCTCTTAAAAAACCAAAGCATTTTGTAAAAAAATATATATATACTGCTGTTTTTAATGAACTAAATGCTTTTCAAAAACATATGTAAGTCAGTACAATAATGCAAAATTTCATGCCAGAAACTGCTTGGAAAAAAAAAAAAAAAAAAACACAAAAAAAACCAAAAAAAACCCACCAAACCTTGCTTTCCTGCATAAATTATATATATATATATATAGATATATAGATAGATATATAGATATCCTCACAGTGTTAAGTATGCAGGGCAGTCCTGCTGGCTAAAGATTTAGAAGAGGAGAGATGTCCTTGTGGTTTCATCTTTTCCCCTTCATGCCCTGCTGTGTTCCTGGGACCATTTGGAATGTCTGGGTGGGAAAGCAGCCAGGACAAGAGCACAGCACAGGACACCACAAAACCTGTGATCATGCTGAGCTGCCACAGGTAGTGGTGTGGGCTTGGGGAAGATGCAGCTGAGGGGAAATTGCCTCTGTGACCAGCTTTGGGCACTGCAGTTCCCTTTTTGGCTCTTAATAAAGTGGAAAGACCATGCAGTTCTTTTTTCAGCTTACAAGTAGTCCATGGATAAATGAGGCTGGGAAACAGGCACCCAGCAGAGATCATAAATAAACACTGTGTCCCAAAAACTTTGATTTTGTGATTTTTTTTTAGAAGAGGGTAACAGGATATTGCATTTTTAATCTTCAAGGACTCTGCCAGAGTCTGCACACAAGCACTGCACAATCCTGCTGTAATTTCTGTGTTGTGGATAACACCTCAGCTACAGACTTCATTGTTTCAATGCCCTTGCTGGTGCTCAAAAAAACCTGCAAGACTTATTACATCTTACAGGAACATCAAACAAAGTAAGACTGGAGTAAAAGTATCTAGAAATGGTCTGAAGTTAAAGTGATTTCAATTTTCCCTCTCCAATTGGAAGGGAGCCCTTAGAACAATGCATCTCCTAGTGTCTTGAAAATTTTCTGTCTCTGTTTTTTCTCCATAAAATGGGTATAATGATACATACTTCCCTTGGTAAGTGCTGTGAAATCAACACATGACAATGCTATATGGAATTTGGGTATTTTCACTGGTAGTATTACTGCTGTTGTTTGTGCGTTTGCTCTGAAATGACATTTACAGTGCAAGGACATCAACCAGAAGATCTTACTACAAAAACACAAATGTGTGAGTAAACACCGTAAAGAAAATTCACACACTCTCAGTTGAGCAAAAATACCTCACAGAATTAGGTCAGACTCTTCTGACAACACTTGTGAAATTCAGGCCCTAATTTTTATTAATTCACCCCTTAAACAAAACTCAATTTTGATTTCGACTGGTTTTCAGCAATGCTGTGAGAAAAGCCAAAACACCTTCCCAGGGATTATGCCGAGCAGTAGTTTTGAACAGGTTTGGGGCAATATCCAATGAACTGTAACTAATCATTTTCATCTTATGGCCTACAGAGTCATTGCATTGGAATGATGTTTGGCTAATTTTCCAAAGGACACGTTTACTATGGATTGTTCTACATCGCTGTCAGGAGTGACAGTGAGCCAAAACATATTCTGCCAAGGGAAGTGTTTGGTTGATGAAATTATAAATAAGTCATCAACCAAAAGTCTGTTAAAATGAATCATCATTAAATGTTTCTCTAAATACAGTGTTTAATATCAAACTCCAAAATAGGAACTGCAAGACTGTCCTTCCCTACCTCATTCACAGATCTCCTCTTTGAACACATCATGAGAATATTAAGTTAGTTAATTTAAGCTATATGTGCATGCAAGCACATGCAGAGAGGCAAAGGCTGTGATATGTTTTACATAAAGCAGGCCATTGTGCGCTGATTATAATGTGTAAAGAGGAAATATGTTTATACCACAATCTATTCTAAACTCAAATAGGCAGCAGTACACTGTGTTTATAAATACAAATGCAAAACCTATGTTAAGATAATGTTAAGGGTCTGGATTCTAACCACAAACCCCAGGAAATTCAGAGCAAACCTTGAACGTTTGGGCCTGATTCTGATTTCCATGTAACCCCAGGATCTTCAGCAAAGTTTGTGTGGGAGAAAACAAAAATTTCAGGCTGAGGCTTTCTAAGTATGACAGGGCTTGTGCAAAGCATTATTATATTTAAGACTGAAGGCTAGTTACAAGAAAACAATGTAGGTAGCTGTGACAGTGTCCCCCAGGGCTTCTCTTGATCTAATGAAGTGTGTATAAGCATTTGTGGGTGTGTGCAAGAGAGGAAGGATAGAAACGTGCAGTTTTGACAAGCACACGCTCAAAACTCCCTTTCGTTGTTCAAGACACATGTAGACATCACAGGAAGCTCGGAGCAAGCTGAATATTATCAGTCTTTTGTGATGCATAGTTTACAGCCTTACATTACCACATTTTAAGGGGACTGTAACAAAGGACCACAGCCGAGGATGTCCCCGTTGAGATACACAACTGAAATATTAATCAAGAGGCTTCAGTGAGGGAGGAGGAGGAAATGACCTGAGCCTGTGCAGTCCTGTGTGATGTTCCAGTGCACAGCCATGGCAATAAAAGAAAATCTGATAAAGCCAAGAACAAGGTTGGATCATTCCAGGTAGACAAGGAAGGGACATGGCAATGAAGAAGGGGTTATCTGGAGGTAACCTCTAACAGCTGGAGCAGATGTTGGCTCTCCTATATCAGCAGAAGTGAAATAACCTTCCAGATGGTAATGCTGAGACATTGGAGCAGCCAATAAGGTTCTCCTGTTGTTACAGTGCATTTCATGTTTTACCTTTCTGCAGCTTTCCACATATACAAAATTCCGTGTATACATCCTTTAGTAAAAATGGCTTTGAATATCTTATTTTTCCTAGCAATGAGGCTGGAGCTCTGATGAATATACAAAACTTTCCCTGAGATGTAATGTTCTATGAGTGTCCTGTAGACAATGAATTGTGGAGTTCACAGGCATCTGTAGAGAAATCCACCTGTCTAGATGGGACTGATAGGTGGTTTAAAAAAGTCACCACATTACAGGGTGTTAAATGCTCACCCAAGTCTTGGGCCAAACTTGGAAGTCACAATGAGGTTCCTAAAAGAGCCCTGAGAGGGTAGTTTAGGTGGAATTTAGGCACTAAAATGAGTGAGCCACAGTAGCATATCCAGCTGTTTTGCTCTTAAGCAGCTGTAGCACAGACCCTGTAAGCTCTGCTCACACTGTGCCAAAAACCTCCACTTTGAATGCTCTTAATCTGCCTAAAAAGCAAAAGTTGACCTTTGCCTGTCCTATAACAGTTAGGTGAACCTCCTGAGGAAGAAGAGACACACGCTGCACACTGTCCTCAGCCTGAGGTAGTCCCTGTTCTTGCCCTGCAACACATCCAGTGCTCTCCTACCAACTGCCCCAGAGACTCACAGCCATTAATTCCTTGGATTGGAGCTTCCTTGTGGGCTGGAAGGCAAAGAGCACCATCAGAGAGGAGCAAGACAGTGTCCACACCCACGTCTTACTAGTAACAGTGGAAAAACTTGACTCCCAGATCAGACACAGGAGGGACCAGATGGCACCATCTGACTGATCTGGAAACAGATATGTAAACCTCCACGGACAAACCCAGAGAGAAGAACTGAACAGTCTTCAAAAAAAGGATGTCCATCTCGCTTCATCCAAAAAGGAAAGGAAGCCCAATGCACAGACTCTGTGAAAGTGAGGAAAGGAAGAATGCTAAAATAATGGTGGATGCTGGTAGAGTCCCAAAACTCATCAAGAAGAGGGGAATATACCTAGAGGAAATGTTTCAATAATGGTTAAGTTTGCTTAGATGTATACCATTTTCAAAGGAAGTAAAAGAGGGGATTGTGTTAATGAGTTTCTGTTCCCAGTTAATGGAAATTATACTTCTCATGTTTCTCCTGGTTTTCCATACTATTCATCAAATGATTTTTAATGAGACACAACTTCAGCTGCAAATACATTGATCACCTCTCCATGAACATTGACACACTTAATGCAATCAAGGATCACTTCTTTACTAGCTAGTCCTAAAGTTTATTACTGTAAAAAGCCTGAAAAAAATCTATGTGTGTGTTGTTTGATGTTAATTCACAGTTTGTTTAAACCAGTACTTTCATTCAGATTAGCATATTCATTACCTCTGTGTCATAAGTAAAACAATAAACACTTTTAAAAAAGCTCTAGAAGTGATCTTAAGTGATCTTTCATCTCCTGTGTAAGGAGATGAAAATATTCTGACTGTAGTCCCAGTTAACATATTCTAGTGAAGACCAGGCATCAACTCAACTAAAGGAGAYTTCCATGGGCAAAAAGATTATGAGAGAAAACTCAGGATCCATTGTTCCTACCCCAAGGGCAACAAAGAAAATTCCAGGAAACTTGTTTTTTATGAAAAAGCCATAAGAGACATACTGTACAAATAAGTGTGTCAGATGAGAGCACTTCTATACATGGATGGATCTAGAAAACAGATTTAGAGATAAATCCTGCCTCCAGCCATAAACACCAACACAGACCATCACAAAAGCAAAGGGAAGATCTCCAGTAAGTTATATTGCCCTTCACCAGCCAGCTTGAGACACTAGCACAAGTTTGAACCCCAGTAAGACAGAAATCATCCCAAAGGAATAATATTCTTGTTTTCCTGTGGGAAGAACATATTTGTGCATACTGCAACTGCTGTTAATGTGTCGTGGGAGATCCATAGAGAATTTCCATTCATCTAGATGGAGTTGTCTCCTGAAGTGTGTGCTCAGGTATTGAATTTTTGCAAAATGCTCTTTCTACAAATGATTTGGAACCAAACCCAAGGAACTTTTCATCTTTTTCAATTCTTGATCCTCTTGAAAGAGGTCTTGATGTTCATTACAAATTTTTATGTCTCTTATCAGCTTTGTCTGACAAAGATTAGATAGACAGGGTCAGGCAGAGGGATGAGTAGATGGGCTCAAGCCAGAGATGAGCAAGTCAGACAGTCTGCTGGAGACCCTGCAAACACAGTGCTCGTCACCCTGTGATGAAAGGAGCCCCCAAGGCCACAGTCCCCAAACCATGGAGATGGGTGCCTGACATCATGTTGGTTGTGGTTTTCAGGCTTTATTCCATTTGCTGTTGTGCTGATATAAATCTTGAATAACTCCATTGGGGATTCCTAGATTTGAATCTCTGGAAAGTGTGCTCAGCTCCTGTTCCATGAGGCCTCACTTGTGACAGTGAGAGAGCACATTCAGACTCCTCACCTATCTACAGTCTGCTCCTGGTAAAAAGTACTAACTAGTCAACTACACATAGAAAAGTAGATTATTTAATATGATTAATAAAATTATTTGCATAAATCAGACTCAAAACTTCTGAGAAGAAAGATATTTATTAAGAGTTTGGAGTTTTGATGAATTTTTGTTAGCATTACAGCCTCATTAAAAAACACCTAAAATCCTTATCAACTCCGTATTTTTTGTTTGGCTTCATAGTAATTTTTTWAAAGCACATCCCACAAACTATTTGCAGATAATTAAGTTTTTTTGTATCATTGTTTGATGGTAAAACTGTTTTGGAGTTTCTGTGTGAAATCCTAGACTGCTTTTCCGAGGAGAAATATCATGGATTTTGTTTGTTTGTAATCTACCTGGTGATTTATAACCAAGTGATAATATACATCATAATACATTTTGCTGCAAGTGCCAGGCATTTCAGAATGCATGAATACCCTCAAGACAGCTCATGCACCAAAAGACACAGAGGTGCCATGGCATTAAAATCCTAGTTTAGGTTCAAGATAAACTCGTGCTGTTCAAATTGAATAAAAAATCAGAAATAAACAGATGAATCTCACTGTCATCACTGAGACAGGGGAACAACATGGAACTGAGACAACATTGAAGGGTGATTAGATATGTTTTAAAGAGAAGGAGAAGTACATGGCCTTGTSTCTTCCTGAAACCAAAAATAATCCACAATAGATACAAGCGTATCTGAATCTGGGAACTAGACTAAGGGAAAGAAAGCAAGAAGGGGCAAAGACCACATAACCATATGGATAAATCTGAACAATATATTCAGAAAGAAGGAAGGAAAGAAGRAGCAGGAAGGAAAGAAGAAGCAGGAATGAAAGAAGAAGAGAATGAAAGAGAAAAAGAGAGAGTTGTGTCTATAGGACTTCAAATACCTGGGAGACTGAGAAAAAAAGAGTGGGTAAGGTTTTTCTCCCAGGGAACAAAATAAGTTTTGAAGGAATGTCTTGTCCAAGGGGACAGGAAGCACACCTTAAGTTTTGCACAGCATTTTACTCAGCACTTACAGCAACCCCCACAAAATCCTGCCGACATTTCTAAAATCTGAGAGTTCTGTTTGTTCTCTGGGCTTATCTAAGCTTTGAACTTTGCCCAGGCTAATCACTACGTTGCAGGTTATGCCTCAGAGGTATCCCTTCCATAAGAGGTTGGTGTGTCACTACGAAACCTTTGCCCAGATTCACTAAAATCCTATCACACTGAGTGACAAAAAGTCTGAGGTTCAAAATGCCACCCCCAGCCAACAATACAAGCAGCAACTCTCAAGATATTGAGGTGCTCAAATTGTAGATGTAAGGCCAGCTGCCAGATGTTGTGCTTTGAATTACAATTTCATATGGAAAGTGCTCATACCAAGCCATACATTATCCATAATTTGAAATATTTTTTCACAAATTTATGTGGGTAATTTTCCTTCTGTCTTTCAAAGGAAGCCTGAAAGGCTCATTTTTATGTCCAAAAAATGTACTCAAATCTTGTGAAGGAAGTCCCTGTCTTCAGGCAATATATTGTTGTCTTCTTTCCCATTTTCCACAGTGGTTCAGGCTTTTCTTTTTGATGTGGTCTCTGGCACCTGAAAAGCAAGTAAGCCCATTTCAGCTCTCATGTGCCAGCATTTCAATACCTCCAGCCACCATCTTAGTACCTACAGCTGAAAACTGGGGCTGGGGAATAGGCAGAGGAGTGTGAGGGACATGCTGAATTACATTCCTGCACATCCTGACTTCCAATTCTGAAACCGACAGCACAGCAGTTAACCAGAAATCTTTACCACCAGAGTCAAATAACATCCAAAAAACTAGGATTTACACACATGTCAGGGACTGATTGCAGCTTGTCAGACTCTCCAGGCTAAGTGATTTTAGAGCAATTTCTTCAATTACCAGTCTTTTTTGTTTGTGTGGACCACCATGAGCAGACACCCAGAAATCTCACGACTCCAGTAAGGACTTGGCAAAATATACACACTGGCATATATACATACATGAGCAGGCACACACACACACACACAGAGGAGAAAAAGGACTATAATGCCTGCAATTTCCTACTTTATTGACTGAATTAGTTTTCTGAGACTGGTTAAGCAGACGCTGTGCTGGGTGGTTAGTGATTATCATTTTTCTGCAGTGTTAGGGTACTTGACATTTTCATTCCCCAGTGACTTCAGTTAAAAACAAATAGGTCTACCTGCAGTCCACATCTGATTGCCAGATGGTCTTTTTGCTTATGAAGCTCCCATCTCCAAGTGAATTCAAATGACCTCACACATACATCTTCAAACATTGCTATCTGACCACAAAAATGTATGGAAAACACAACATCTGTACATGTCCGCATCTTAAATCCCTGTTGTTTTACAAAATATATTGCTTGTCACCCTGAAGTCTAAAGCCTGTTAATGATCTTCAGGAGGAGATGTGAATGGTAGCCTATGAGTTTAGAGGCTGTTTGTTGTATTAAACTGTTTAATTTCAAGCAAGGGTCAAAAGATAGAAAGCTATTCATTTGAGCCCACTGAAGGGAACAAATATATTCCCATWAAGGACTTCAAGTGGTCCCCAATGCACAGCAGTGTGTCACTGTGTGTCTCTATGCTGGGTGTATTATTATGCAGCTGATGCATCCAGGCAGTTAAAACAAACTTGAGGTATTATGAAACCATCTCTGAAAGTCCAGAGCTGTTTTTACCTGCGTAACAAATGTTTATCAAAGCCACACAGCCTGTAATACCTAGATTGGTTCRAGGGAATACCTTGTCATGTCGACATCATTGTACACATAAACCCAGTGAGAAGGTAAACACAGGTCGACTCAAATGACTGGATGAAAAAACAGATGGAATATCACAAACATTTTCCAAACTGCAACAGACTTCTAGGCCAATTAAATATGGTTAGCTTTGAATGGGAGAGGAAATAGTTTTCTTTGCTGTTAAATGTCAAAAAAAAAGAGAAAATTTCCTTGGGGCATAAAAACCCAGTTCATTTTTGGAAACTTGCTAAAATTAATCAACCCCGTGTGAACTTTTAACCAAAACAAAACAACACACAAGAAAATAGAAATATATAGGGGAATATCAGAGGACGGAAGTGGAACAAAAGAGATTTTGAGTTATGTGGTATTTACATTAGTAAGAGCTTTTTCTCAAGATGACTTAACCAATCAGCATGGAAAAACATTTGCATTTTATGCTTAGCAGAATATGAAGTTGAGGATAAAAAGGGCTGTTTAATTAGTACTACCCTCTTTTAAGCAGAAATACAGCCATGAGGCGCCAGGCTGAGATTTTTTTCAAGACAAAGCCAGTGTGCAGCATTTACATTTTCAATTTTTTTTTTTGTTGGGTTTGTTTACAAAGCAAACTTAAATTTTGGCACCTGAGAACTGTAATTTACCTTCTGTGAAATTCATTAAGATGACTGGTTACCAAGGAGAAAATGCCAGTTTAAATTGTTTGTCCCTTATACCCCAGTGGGACTTGATTTTAAGAGGGAAGAAATCACATTTGAAATCCTCCAAATAGCAAACCACCCCGAAGTTCAGACATCCCAAGTTTCCAGCACTGATACATATTCAGCTCCTTCTAAGGGAGAGCCTTCATCACACAGCAAAGTCAATAGTGGCCATCAGGACATAAAGAAAACATTGGAGAAATTCAGTTAATCTATCCTAGTAGACGAGGTCATGACAGGACCACGTGCATAAATAGCAGAGGTATTATTTTCAGATGTAGATGTTCCAAACAGGAATGGACCAGCTGGAGAAAGGTTTCCTTCCAAGACCCCTGAATAAATGGGAAGTTTTTAGCTAGGGAGAGTGTGGGCTGGGATGTCATCCTTTTCTGTCACTGTCAGCTCAAGGAAAAGTGGGAGCAAACCTCACACCAAAGAAACAAAGAAAATTTCTCCTACTATACCTGAGGGGCAGTGGTGCATAATGGCAGAAGGAAATGACAGAAACTGCTTTTGTACTTGCATTTGTTTTCATTCTTACTCATTTTTTCTTGCCCCGAAGAGGACATATTGAATATTCAACCTGCAGTTTGCAGTGTGGCTTTGTGATACAGAATTAGATGGGCTCCTTCAGCCTGTGCAAATGAGAACTGCCCATTTTCCCTGCACTTCAGATCCTTGATGGTGTAGGGATTAACCACTTACTCTCTAAACCAAATAAATGCAGCCAGACTAATGTCCCAGTGGGTTTTTCAGTCATTCTGTGTCATCTGACATTTAAAAGTGTTTGGTCTTAAATTCCCTTCATATTCTGGACCTGTAGCAGTAACCCACAACCAAAGCATTTCCCTTCCCTTGAAGCTGCTCTTGCAAACACTTTTTGCACCGCTTGTCAGACGTGAAAAGAGGATGATATAATTGAGCCTGCCTTAAAAAAAAATCAAACTGACATAATATTGCTAGTAACTTGACAGCTTTATGTAAAGCCTTCCCCTGAAAACCCAAGCTGATCACACTGTTGAAGACAAGCAAAGGTTAGGGAGAAGGTTTAGGCTCTAGGACTCCTGGACTCAGCCTTTCAGAGGTTCGGTCATATTTAGCTTGCCCTTTGACATGACCCAGGCTTAAACAATAGCTTTGTGGATATGCTAAATGGCCACATCTTGCCAGTTGCTGCCAAATTAATGAGCCCATGTCATTTTTAGTTTACAGTTCAGTCATAAAGCAGCCAAGTGGAAAATGAGGCAGGGACCGTTAAGGAGTGTCACGCAAATTTTCAAAGGGTATAGTCCCTAATTCCTCACTGCCCCTTTCAGAAGTCTCTAATCATTGTTCACTTTCCTCCCCTTGATTTCTTCAGATCCTTTAAAGATCCCCCTCACTGGGCAAAAGAGGCTGGTCAGAGAAACTAGGTACTGGTGACTCAATGCAGGAGAGTTGAGGAGGAGTAAAATTCAACCTGCACTCAAGATTTGCACAAAAGTTCAAGGAATCTGAGTGGCCACCTGAACTCCCCAGCTCCCACCAGGGACATGGTTTGCATGGTTATGCAGAGCAGAAGTGTTTAACAGCTGGAAGGGACAGAAGCAAAAGGAAGCTTTCACATTAAAAGGGGTTGTTTTAAAGGGAATCGTGTCCAGAAAAATGCTTGGAGAAAAGAAAAAAACCACAGTTTTCTACTATCTAACATTATTTACAGGCAGGAAAACTTAAATTAATGTAACCTGGCATCCCATCTGCACTTTTAGAACCCTTTTCTTGGTCTGTGGCTTAATCAAAAACCCAAAACCAGTTCAGAGTTGCAAAGCTTTCTGCTTCAACCCTACAAGGTTGCATATGTTGTACGAGTGGTTTCGTGTGCTTTCAACCTGAAACCACACAAATCTTTCCAGTTTTCCAGTGGAATTTTGAGCAGCTCTGCTCTTTCCTGTCTCACTCAGCTCCCACCTGTGGTTTACCTCCTCCTGACAGCTGTACTGGCGTATTTCCTCATTCTTGATCCATCTTCTTCCATATCTTCCTGTTTCCCACCAGCTGTGGACCTCGTTCTTCTGTTCCACAGCCTGGGCTTCTACCTTGGAAATGTCTCAGCTTCTCTAAGCTCGACTGTTGGATTCTCTTGCATGTAGCCTCGCCCAGATGCACAGGATTCTCTCCTTTGCAACAGTCAGGGATCAACATTCACACTATCCTCAGGCAGGCTCCATGGTTCCCTATTCAACTCAAATTTGTCCTTGCTGTTTTTAAAGCCTGCCTCAGACATGCCTCAGGCTCTCCCACACAATTTGTCTCCCTCTGTTCCTCGTCTTCCTCTCCCTGATTGTCTAGCACTTGGTTTCCTGTGTCCCTCCAGAAGCTATGTGTATTCCTTGAAATTTTTACTTGGACTATTCGGTTGAACAAAAAATGGTTTTGTTTCATGCTGCATTCACACCCTTTTGGCTCGAGCATAGAGGGTGAATCTGCAAACAGGAATATTTGCAGATGCATCAAATTTGGAGAGTATAGGTCAGAATACAGAATATTCTTGGAATATGAATGGAAGTACTTGCAAAGAAAGTCAGTTCTAGGAGGTACGTTCTTCCAATTGGGAAGCAGAGCGATTGTCACATGACCTCCGTGCCCACCCAAAATGTGAAACACATTTTACATTTTAAAGGCAGAATTTTCTCACGGAACCTCTTGCAAACCATTTACAGACCCTTGGTTAGATTGTGGTGCTGCACCACATGCCGTAATAGAGAGCAGTTCAAGGCCACACAGGAAGAGCCAAAGGGATTGTTCCTGCCTAAGAAACCTCCCCAGGGTTGCCCCCTGTGTGTGGAGGTGAACAGTTGATACTAGCTGGTAGGAACAAAAATATTTAATATACAGAAATCAGTCCTCAGAATACCCCTGGTTGTCTTGGGGTCATCATTCTCTCAGCCTGAGCAAGCTTCTCCCAAAAGCAGGTATGGTCCTGTTCTTCTGCTCCAGCCAGGGACTACTCCAGCACCACACCCATCATAATATAAGGGAACGTCTTCCAATTCCCAGCCTAGCCTTGTTCCTAGCTATTTCAGACACTTGTGTGCTTCTGATAAGAACACCATTCAGCTGTCTTAAGCTTTTTTCTCCTTCTTAAATGCCAGCCCATGTGGTTGCTTAAGCAGCAAGCAGATAGTGTCTCAGACTGCTTCATTGCACTGTTGAGCAATTTTAGTTTTCTCTTGTAAGATCAGTTCTTGTTGCTCTAAATGTGTTCCAAGTCAGCTCCTCTTGGTCTCTGTTCCTATTTCAATCCTCTTTCTGAAACATCAGTGCTCAGAAAAGCACATTTTATTTTAAGAGCCTCACTGGTATCTGAGAGATTAGCATCAGTGGAAATGTCTCTTTTGGCATACACTGTAACCACACTTGACTTATCCATTGCTATATCACACCAATATCTATTTTCATTCCTGTTACATTCAAATGACAGTCTTAATTTTTGTAGCAAAATCCATGCTACCTAGCAGTAAATGCATGCTCTTAAAATCTGCACTAACGACTATTTCTATTCCTATTTCTATTACTTCAAACCCAACATAATTCAGGTTTTCATGTTATAAATTCTGGCTCACCATGATACCCTCTCCTTTTGTGTTGATAACAAATGTCATTAAAACATTTCCTATGCTTTCCACAAAGTCATTTTCTCTGGCATTAATTAAATCCTTAAAAATGTTTAGCTCTAAATTAATCTTTGAAGAGCTCTCTCAGTAACCCTTAACCAATGAGATGCTCCTTTGGTTGTCTTGTAGATCTTCCACAAGTTCTGGTATCTTCTTTACATAAACTGTTAATTTCTCATGTCAGACCATGTGATATGTCTTACCAAAGCTGAGATAAAAGAGATCATTCTTATTTCATTCTTTAACATTGTAATTAACAACGAAAAAGTAATTATTTTAGTCTTGCTTGGTTTACCTTTTTCTAACTCAAATCCTATTTTTCACTAACTTTCATGTGTGTGTATCTATCTTTGTCTTAGAACTGGCATACTGCTAAGGCCAGACTAAAAGGACAAGTTTTCCAGCTTGCCACTTTCTTATTTCTTAAAACAGTATGTACAACATTTCTATCCTCTAAGCACATGCTACCAGATTTGATTTAACTCCTTTATTCAGGATCCCATCACCACAAATTGCAGTCTCATTTCAGCTCATCAAGGACTCAGGAAAAAGTTGTCCCTTCCCAAACACTCTGTGCTTTCTATATCATGTTCCTTCTCAGAGACTGCAAATTTCCACGCCCGTTCCCTCATTCTTAAGTGTCTGCCCAGTTCTCCTGTCAAGAAAAAGGTCCTACAGAGAGGGAGGGAAAACTCACAGCTTCTCAGTCCCCATTTAGACTGTGTGGAGGATCCATACACCTTTCTCTTTAGCAATACGTGGTCATCTTTTTTTTCTTCCTCACTTTCCTTCCTCCTCCTTAACTTCCTTTAACATGGGCTTGTCTTCAACTTCAGTAGTTTTGCTCCACCCCTCTGCTTCTGGTGCTGGTATTTGCCTCCTCATTAGATCCTGTACTTTAGATCTTGTACTGAGCACAATGTGCCAACCTCATTCAACAAAACGTGTTCCAATACCTGTGACCAGCCACCATCTCCTCATCTTCCTGACTTTTCCAGCCTTTTCAAACACTCTGAAATACTCTGGTAAAGTAAAGCATAACTCCTGCAATCAGGTGCCCTTCAAGGAAGAAGAGCTCTGCTGATTTAACCCCATTCACTACAACCGTGAAGACAATCACAATCTTCCTTCAATGGCTGCCTTCAAAAGATATAGTGAGCAATGGACAGACTTGAAACAAATTTGGTTTGGGTGCATAAGCTATATCCTGAGAGAGGAAGAGAGATTATGATGATAATAATAATAATAATAATAATAAATGATAAAATAATTGGCATGAATAAAACAATAGTTAAAGTTACTCCCTCTAGTGTGCAAAAAGTCTTTCTCTCTCTTTCTCTTTACCTTTCTTTCTTTCTTTCTTCTTTCTGTCTTCATTTGTCTTCCAGCGTCACATTTCTCCATCCTGGATTTCCCTACAACTGCTAGAAAACATCTTAGAACACCATCTCAGATGTTTCATTCTGAAGTCGTGGAGGTGTAAGGCTCTGCTCTGCTGCTTGCTGCAAGGTATCAGTCCAAAGTCACTACATTATTTACAGGCAGGAAAACTTAAATTAATGTAACCTGGCATCCCATCTGCACTTTTAGAACCCTTTTCTTGGTCTGTGGCTTAATCAAAAACCCAAAACCCAGTTCAGAGTTGCAAAGCTTTCTGCTTCAACCCTACAAGGTTGCATATGTTGTACGAGTGGTTTCATGTGCTTTCAACCTGAAACCACACAAATCTTTCCAGCTTTCCAGTGGAATTTTGAGCAGCTCTGCTCTTTCCTGTCTCACTCAGCTCCCACCTGTGGTTTACCTCCTCCTGACAGCTGTACTGGTGTATTTCCTCATTCTTGATCCATCTTCTTCCATATCTTCTGTCCCTGTTTCTCACCAGCTGTGGACCTCTTCCCTGTCTCAGTCAGCTCCCACCTGTGGTTTACCTGTGGAAAATGCTGGCACTGGTTCCAGTTAACCTCTCCAGTGAGGTGCAGGGAATAGTGGTCTCACTTGAATCCTTCACAACAGTTATTTCTCCAAATATACCATAGTACATGGAGAGAAATGGGAGCAAGGAAGATCAGAGTTGGGCCGTGCAGAAAACAGACCAACTGGATTTAGAAAAGTGTCCAGTACCAAAAAAAGAGACACTCAGTTGCTGCAATAGTATCTACACAAAATAATTCTGATATTATTTGGCAGGAGAGAAATTTAGATTACTGCTGAGGTACCAGCTTTCTGTTTAGTGCTGCTGCCCTTGTGTCCTGCAGAGAAACCCTCTCTCATCAGTGGCTTACCTCTCCAAAGGGGTGAGCACATGTTCTGCTGGCTCTTCCTGCACCACAGCAGAAGGAGCAGCAGGGACCTGTGACTCCTCATACAGCCAGAGTTTCCAGAAGAGGAAAAGAAAAGCACAAACCACAAAATACCCGCAGACCAATGTTACAAAATCCCTGGTGAAAGACTGACATTTTCTTCATTTGAAGCCAAAGACCTCACTGCCTAGGAAGACATCATCCACAATACAGGCCTGTAACCCTGACCAAACACTTCTTCCTGTGCAGATGAATTTTTAGACTATGCACATTTCCAGTAGGATGCAAATCTTGGCTTAGGCAGTCATAGATGAAGTATTTGAAAGGCAAATGTATTTCTAATGGCAAAAGCTCAGACTCAAAGCCACTGAAGAACTGTTTATTATATTCTAATCTCTCATTTAGGGGATATTTTATTCCTCACCTTTTTTAACCTTGAGCACTCTGCACAGCAGTTCTGAAGCTACCCCAATTAGTTACTTAGAACATGGGCTGACATGGTCGAATTGCTTGGCATCTACAGACATTCAGCCATAACCTGAGCAGCTAGATCTGCTTTAATCCCATAAAAAATAGGCAGGAATACAAATGTGCCAGATTATCAGACGAGACAAACTAGCTCTGCATCACTGGTCTCAGTGATGCTGTGCTGATTGAATCCATTGAAACATTTGGCCTCAATATATCCTAGAGAAACAGTCTTTCAGAAAAATAATCAATGCAAAGCAGTGTTGTCATTGGAAAGCCTGGAAATGATGCAAGTTAGAATTACTCAGGTTCTTTGGTGTGATATTTAAATACCAGTGTTTGAATGCCAGGGAACTGCAGGCCAAAGAAACTGTTCCAAGTTGGATTTGGTAAGCACGGGGTTTTCCTTTCAAGCACATTAGTCAGACAAGTTCAGTCGAAAGTCATATTTGAGATTATTAGCTCTTGTGCAGGGGTTTTCTCATTTGTGTTGGCTCTTCAAACGCTTTGGAAGCTGTACTGAGCAGAACAACTGAACAGCTGAAGATGGTTGTGCTGGAGGCAGGCTTTTTTCCATGCCTTCCTCACTGTGCATCCACTCGCTATTGGAATCCCACAAGAAACAAATTCCATTCGTACAATCATAGTTTTGGGAAAGCAGTTCTGAAAAAGGGAGGGAAAAATATTATGATGAAGCCTCTTTTTTTTCAGCTCTCTTAGTATTAGAGACAATGGACCCTGTGGTGTCTCATATAGTTAAACAAGGGAAGGGACCCAGCAGTAATGAATAGCATAGTCATGCTAAAATAATGTTTCTAATGCTAGGATAGCAAGTTGTGAAATGGTCACAGCCCCCTGAATATATTGTGAGAAAGCCCCTAAATTCCCTGCTTATTAATCCTGTCACTGAAACACATTCATTAATGAATTAAAACATGATTAAAGCCAAAAAAAAAATCAGCATGTGAGGCCTAATAGGTGGCCCTTACAAACTAATGCCTTGAGCTCACGTGAGGGTGAGCAGACTGAAGGGGCCAGACAGCTCAGGCACCAGCAGAGGTTCCTCAACAGCATCCTGAGGCTCCCAGTGACCAAAGCACCCACTGGGCAGCACTGGAAAGGTCTAGAGCAACCATGTGCTGGATTTCTGGAAACTAAGATTTTAATATTTTGGTATACAGTAATAAATATGGGACAAGATGGAGACTTTAGGGTGGAGGTCAATTGTTCTTTTTTCACCTTCTTCTTCCTTCTTCTTCATGGGTTTGGGTGGTTTTCTGTAACTGGTTGATAGAGTCTGCATTGCAGCCTTCAGGTGGTTAGTTATTGGGTTTAAGGTAAAAATAATTTAGGTAGCACTTCAGAATTGGATGGACTGTGCTCGAAAAGACCTTGTAGAGATAGAGAGGGACTCCATTTTACCTCCATTTTCTACCTCGTTAGTTACAGCTCACGACTTGTGAGGCKGTACTATAGATGAGAATTAATAAACACCAAGTCCAAACACAAAACTGTGACTCCCGTGTATTAATCCTCGCTCTAACACAAAGAAGAAAACAAGATAAGAAACCAACAACCATGAAACTGGGAACTAGCTGGACTGCTTGTAAAGACCACAGAGACTGGAGGACCTTTTGAGCACAGGGCAACCTGTGTAGCCTGGAGCTTCCCATATCCTTCCCTTAGAATGTACTGTAAGATATGAAACTGTGTGGGTACTTTAGTCTGACTAAAGTGGTTTGTGTTCTCAATGACTTTATCAGACAGATGGGTTGGAGCCTTAGTTCAAGTGTAACAGGCACACTAGGAAAGACAAGATATGGCAGGTATGTCCTTCCAGGCAGTGAAAGCAAAGCAGCTAAATCCATCTTCCTGTCTCTGACACTATGGCTTTTCTGCTCTTTAAATTTTATTTTCATACCTCACATCCCAAGTAACTTTGAAATCAAGTTCATCTTCACATATGACGAATTTATTTTACTGATCTCTCCTCTAGCTTGCTCCAAGGCTGAACTGCTATTTGTAAGCAATACTCTCAGCACTCCAACAAATGGAAAGAGGCAACAAGCACCTCTCATCTTGAACTCCCTCTCCCTCCCTCTGCTCCACTGGCAGTCTCAGCTTTCAGCTGCATTGACCTCCTGAAAGGCCTGTAGCTGTCCTTCAGAAGGGCGCCCAAGCAACCACTCTGAACATGGTTTAGGCATAGCAGCCTCTGTGAATTTATTCTGTACCATGCTCTGCTTCTGTGTTCAGTTACAAGCATTATTCGGCTTTAAAGAACAAAAGAACTTGGAAGTTACTTTCATCATATTAATTTTATTTCAAATCATCTAGCTCGAGAACTGGATTTGTGCCTCCTATACATCAATGCCTCTTGGAGTACAGCTGAAGCCAAAGCTACACTTCAAAGCAAGTTAAAGGTGGATGTGAGTGCATAAAAATGTGTTTTGCCTTTTCCCCCCAGCCTTCTCAGCTAACTGTGATGACAGCACTAGCACCCCAGTGGCAGATCAGTGTGCTGCCAAGCAGTGGTTCAGAGCAGATCATCTCACCAGGTGGTGAGAAGTTGTACAACCCAGTTACAACACCTGCAGCAAATCCTCCTCCCATCCCAAGCAGGGAATTCTTCCTTCAGTCCCTTCCGTCTGTGGCTTAGACCTCTGGCTTGCCTTGGTGTTTTTTTAACCTACTCTCTAGCCTGATGGTGATGAATATAGGAAAATTCTATTTTCCTATATTAAGTCACAGCAAGCTGACTTATCTCACGATTTCACAAACTGCTGGCCAGTCTAACTCAGAAATGGAGACTGGAAGTGATACTGGTGGAGTAAGAGCCTATAAGAAAAACTGAGAGAAAGAGAGGGCAGGGGCAGAGAGAGGGAGAAAGAGTAGGCCCTCTTTCCCTCTTTTACAAAGGTCACTTTTTTTCTTTAATTTCATGGATTAGTGGAAAAGAACAGCTGAAGGGAGTTGTTAGAAATTTGTGTTTTATAAACATGAAAAAAAAATCCCTTTTTTCTGCACTCCTTCTCTGTATGCAGTAGTAACAAGTCCTAGTTACAGATCTGAAATTACTGATTAGTGTCTTGGACTTGCACAAATGCACAATGCACAAATAAGACTGTCAGTGTATTCTGAGTAGAGAAAGGTTAATGATTATCGCATTTATAGCTTGAGTTAAAATGAGAAAGCCATAAAGACAAACTTCTGATAAGGTAATACCCGTATCCTAGTGAACTGTGAGTTTTCCACTGGGCAGGAAAGGTCTCCAGTCTCATCACTGAGCCACTTGGACAAGCTGCTTGCAAAGCTGTTTCACTTAGCAGGACTAAATTTTACGAGTGTCTGTAGGAACACTGGCATAACTCCTTGTTTTGGTTAGCTGCTAATGTGCTAGGCCTCCTCTTGGGTGTAACTCTAAAGGAGTGTTATTTTTTCCCTTTTTTACCCCTTTTAAAATGCAGCAGAGTCTATCCAACAAGAAGGCAGCATCTCCAAATTGCAGTGTGCAGCTCACACGTGCATTGGTGCAAACCAGGAGTTCACTTTGGCTGTGTCACGTTGCAATAGATGGGTCTTTCATGAGCAGCATGAGAAATGGAAGAACCTGCAGAAGTCAGAAAGGGACCTTTGTCTCCAGACCTCAGACCTTCAGCAGTAACATGTGCTACTGACTCTGTGACTGCACTTGGGGCACCCATCTGCCCTGCAGGGTGCTGCCACAGGTGTAGAATGTTGTTTCTGACCTTTTACACATGCTCATCCAAACAACTGGACAAGCATCTTGTTGTTTCGTGAACGTTGTCAAGCCTCTTACTTACCCTGCAGCTAGAGCTTCATATAGCAAGAAATTCTTGTAAAACACTACTGAAGTACAAACAAGGTTTTCCAAAATTTAGCATGATCGCACTTGCAGTCACTGGAATTGGGTTGGAACTCAAGCCTTGAAACACAGAAGAGATTGGAGAGGGAAGATCCATTTTACCTGCTAGAAAAGAAAACAACAGTCAACTCGATGGTATCTCCTCTATTGCCCTAAAAATTATGGCTAACTGATGGGATGAATGGTTGCAGACAGTAAAAGAAAAGAGGGAGGAAGAGCCATGAAGTTCAGATAAAAGGTGCAATTGCATCACACTTTAGGCAGAAATTAAACCCTGTGGGACTTTTGCAAACATTGGCCTGTGTACAGCAAAAGGATGAAAGCTCTAAACTCCAATTTAGATACTTGAGAGTTCTAAACTCCAATTTAGATGCTTGAGAGGTCTCAGAACACTGCTGATAGCCAAGAGCTGCTGGTGGAATATTCAGTCTTTTTCTGTGCCTTACATCTGGAAAAGAAGAAAAAAAAAATCTCAAGTAACATGGAGATAAAAATTACATAAGCAACTATAATTGTTCATTTGGTAAAGCTCTGGAAAACAAAAGGAGCGCCTTGGGAGATTATGGATAAGGAGATGGGTTAAACTTTTACATTTTATAAGATAATAAAACAACTACAGGAAATATTTTGTAGTGCTGCTTATACCATCATAGGTCTGAGAAACATTAATATATTGACTGCATGGGCACTGTATGGCATTGTGCATCAAGCTTTGCTGGTCGACATATTGCAATGAATGGCTGGATTTAATTAACTTGTTCATGTGGTTTTTTGATATTATTCTGCAAGTAAGCATTGCATTTTAAAATAGGTTTCACACAAAAACTGAGTAGAACTGCATCTGTAATTAGAGGATTCCCAATGGTATTGTATTTTTTTGCTTTTGGCACAGCTGGGAACTAGAAGTATCTTAATTGGCAGAAGCATCTTAAGTCTCTCCAAAAGTGAAAAGGTTTATTACCAATCACTATTTTTCAGTTCCTAACCAACTAATGATTCTCCAAAAATAATCAGAAAGACAAACGCTGTCCCCATATTACAAAATCAGCAGAAGTAGAAAGAACAAGCCTTGCACTTGACAAACAAGTATTTTTCTTGTGATTTGATGGCTAGAACATGACATCAAGCAGCAGTCCAACAAATTCCAAGCGTGTGACTTCCAGCCACCTGCTAGGAGCTGGTATGGGGCTAGTCAATATGCAGTTCTTGTTGTCTTTTGTGGTTTGGATTGTCATCCTTGCAGAGATAAATTTGGAGCTCTACAGAATCCTGTCTCCTGGGGATTGCTAACACCTGGAAACGGAATGAGCTTTTAGAAAGGGAGTCACCAGAGTGGCTAAATACCACAAAGAAAGGCCTGGCATAGGGAGAACAGGAATTCCACAAGGTAAGCATGGGACATATACACAGTAACCAAATCAGCCAATCCTAAAGCAGCAAATTAAGAAACAATAAAAAATAAATTGCAAGAAAACATGCTGTGATGGTGCATTTTCCCCCCACAGCCCCCACCCCATCCCAAGGTCACATTATGATTATGAGAAATGCTCATTAGACTTTATCCTTGATGAATAGTGCCTGGGCTTGGGTTCTCTTAAGCTTATTAGAAACACTGTCTGCCCCTAGAAACTGGTGGTTTCTATCAAGCTTCTTCTGTTTTTTTTCTTTTTTTTTTTCTTTTTCTTTTTCTATTTTTTCTTTTCTTTTTTTTTCTTTTTTTTTTTTTTTTTTTTTTTTTTTTTTAATGAATAGTCTTGGAGACTTATTTTTTTCTTGCCTAAATAACAACCCAAGTGGATAATGTTTTTGTTATCAAACTTTCAAAGTCACCAACCTGAACTGTGGCCAGGATGGAAAATTACTCTGACTAAAGCCCTACAAACAGCAGTCCAAAACGAGACCCTTTGAGCTTTTCTGGACCACAGCAGGTTGTGGAAAGGGACCTCCCTCTGAGCAGAGCCTCTCAGAGCCAGAAAACTCTCAAGTTTGGCATACTCAGAGGACCCCTGGATGACAACGATGGATGACACTCAGGATAACCTTCAGAAAAATGTGAACATGGGGCAGAAAAGCTCCCCAGGGAAAGTCTTGGTAATATGCTGTGCAAGGGATGCTCCCAGGACCCTGAGATCAACTTTAATGACCTTTGCATCACCCCCTCCCTCCATTTATTTTCTAAATTGTGGCATATTTCTGTTGGTTTACAACTCAAAATGGGAGGTAGCTAGCTTGCTGGCAGTAATTTCAGAGAAAATTAGTTCTAATGTCAGTAGCATTAATATTGTGTGGTCTTCTGATCTCAATAAATTTTGTTCCTTTTGATATCTCCTGTTGCCAGGAAGCTGACCCATCACAGTTCCAAATTTATAAATGTTATTACCCAGATATTTTAGCAAAATACATACTTAGATTTATACATTCAATTATAAATTTTTAATTTATATATTTAAAAAAATACTTAAAGTTGGCATAAGGTCATATAGAGTATACCCAAAGGACAACATACAGCGACACTCAGCTRTAGGTGTTTATAAAGACCTGTACTCTCTGAACTAATCTCTCTCTCTACTTTGCTGTTTCTCTGCCTGTGGAGCTAGAGACTGTCTGAAGGAATTATGGAAGACCCCTGTAATACAAATAATTATCAAAGCAATCTGGCTGAGCAAAACTGTTTAACGGATGGCAAGCTGCTTCACACTGTGCTGCATTATGCTTTACCAACCAAATGCCTCAGTAGTTAATTCATTGAGCTCTGCATGGATTAAACAGGCTAGAGTGCACTCATGCTCTCCTTAAGCAAAAGGAGAAGATTTGGTTCAAATGTTGATTTGCAACATGTCAAGAAATGTTTTCTTCAGTTAAGTAATCTCGTACTTAAAGAGAGTTCCATGCCAGAAAAATAAACAGTGCAACTTTTCTACACACACTCWGCAGTCACATGCAGGATGCAATCTTGTGATTTCTGTGAGGCAGCTCTTGATAGCCAGGAATTAATATTTGTATCAGAATCACAACTATAGAAGTATAAGGTGAATTTTGGGTTCAATTGCATCTGTATACATTATAGCCAGTTCATTTCTAGTGCATCTACACAGGTTTAGTAATCATAATAGAGAGAAAACTTGTCTTTCAATTGGTGCTCTTTAGTGAAGAAGAATTAATCCACACTTTGCTTTACACAAATTTCACTATAAATATTTGTTTTACGCAGCTTAATTCCTCAGAGAGGGTTTTTTTTCCTTCTAGTCCAAAACTAATTTATTTGTTTAAACAATAGGAATAAAAATAGATAATAATTACTAAAAACAATAACGGGCATGTCTTCTCTGGTCTTTACTACTAAGGAGATCAGAGATACAAAGATAATCMCACTCCTCTAACGGATCAAACAAAACAAGAACTCCATCACTGTCAGACAAAAGAAAGGTACAGCTATATGATTTTATCTCATCTTCAAGCCCAGTGACAAGGGGCTGACCATACACATCCTAAAGTCTATGTAGTTACAGCAAAGGTGATTTTTGGCCTTGTAACAGAGATTTTGCATTAGATAAGCTAGACCTAAGGAGTATATTTTCACATACGCCTTGTGATGGCAGAGCTGAATTATGAATAATTACTGACATCCCACCTGAGAGCCCAAGCAGCACACCATTATGCAGCTCATTGGATCTCCCGGGAAACTGGCAGTGAGGCAGCTTAACTCTGCAGGTTTGCTCACCCAGCTGCAGTCACTGGCATGCAGTGGGAGAAGGCTGAGCTCCTTACTCTGCCAGGACACATGCAGCAGTGAACAAAACCCTGGGAGCGTGACCCTGAGGTGAGGGCACTGGGGAAGGCCACACAAACATGTGGTCCAGGTCATCATTTGGTCCCTTCATCAAGATTTTAGAGAGCACAAGCTATGGTGGGGTTGCTGGATTTTGTTTTTTTGGTTTGGATTTTTATTTGAGGGGGGGACATGTTTAAAACTTGAAATAGTGAGTCAGCACCCTGTTTCATATTTTCTAGGAATAAAAACATCTAYGATTTTCTGTTGCTTATAATGAAAAGAACAAAATAAACAATTCTTTAAAATGTAGACAATGTAAATATCCATTATGTCTACTGATTTGCCCTCAATGCCAGGGGCAAATCAGGGGGAACCCACACCAGAGAAACTGATAATCTATCAGGCACTAGATACCCCACCAGACAAATCTAATAAGAGGATGGTAGTCTGACCCTCACCCCATTGCTCTGAGCAGAAACTCGAAKATGCTGCTGTGTCTTTTGCAGAGTTAATGACAAGGAAGGCCTGTGATACATCCTGATTCCCTGCTGCCAGCCTTACACCACCTCATCCTTGGTGTGACCCCACTGAGGCCAAATGTCCTGACAGAATATTTTGCACCTGCTGATGATCTGATYAGAGGGCTTCACCCACACCCATGAAATAACACAGCCTAGGAAACAGGGTGGTCCCTGATCCAGCCAYTGATACCAGACTTGCAGGTGTGTTCCAGCAAACAGCAAACGTCCTCCAGGAAAAACCCTGATGATGTTGCCCATAAGGAGGATGAGATCACAGAATCACAGAATGTGTAGGTTGGAAGAGACCTTCAAGATCATCGAGTCCAGCCCAGCCCTAACACCTCACCTAGGTCATGGTATCAAGTGCCACATCCAGTTTTCTTTTAAACACATCCAGGGATGGTGACTCCACCACCTCCCCTGGCCGACTGTTCCTGTATTTAATCACTCTTTCTGTGAAAAACTTCTCCTAATATCCAATACAATGACCAGCACTGACACGCGGTGGAAATTGAGGCTTTACTCCCATATTCCCTCCCRGTTCTGGAGTTTGACCTGATGCTTAAATATGAGGGGTAATAAAACACTTTGGACATGAAGCAAATTTGAATTCAAGTGCAGGAAAAGGCTTACATTCATGTGACAAGGTAGAAATAGTAAAATGCCATTCTCCAGCAATGAACACAAGTATTAGTGAGAGCATCTAATAAATTAAATTATGGCATAAAAAACAATCAATTAACCACAAAACTACAATGGACTCTTAAATTCAGGTTTAAAATTATTTTTAAACTGKTTTAGATTTTCCTGTCACTGTGAAATTTCTGTGTTTTAAAAAGGGGTAGAAACTTCTTCATGGGGGAAAAACAAATCCCTGTGGGTGACTGGACTCAAATAGGCACCCCTGCCCTACACAGGTCTGAAGTAACATCTCTCCTTGATTCTGCTTTGCCTCCTATCAGAGGAGGCTTAACAAAGTCATTAGGTTTTCTTCTTCTCGTCGACTGGATGGGGATAAATCTTTACTTTACTTTACTTTACTTTACTTTACTTTACTTTACTTTACTTTACTTTGCTTTACTTTACTTTACTTTACTTTCTTTACTTTACTTTACCTTCTGTGCATGGGCTTTAATTTGCTCTAACCTTTGCCACAGAGATGCTGCAAGGACTAAGTGCAGCATCACATATAAGATGTAAATAGGATCCCACTAAGCAACTGGCAGTGGATAGTGCAGGCAGYAGTGAGCAAGCTCTTTCCCATCAGATTCCTGTTGTGTTCCAGATGAGCTGTTGGGTGCAGGAGGTACAGTCCTGTGAAGCTCACCACACATGCACACATACCCTTTTCTGTTCCATTTGCAACGSTGACACCTTGTTCCTACAGTTGCAGAGACTGGGATTTGTTTCAATGGTTTTAACTGGGCCACTGCTTGTTCCCAGTTTCCTGTTGCTTTGATCATGGTTTTCCAGCTCTCCTCAAGTGAGTTTTATCCTCCAAGGTGGATTTTCTCCTTTCCTGTGCTGGGCCAAAACATCTAAATGACCTTTGATTTTTTTTTTTTTCCTTCTTCCCCCTTTTTTTTTCCCCTTTGGCTATTTTTTTTTTGTTTTGTTTCTGACTCACCATATGTGAGATAATTGTGCCCACAGGAATTCCTTTCAGAGTACCTAAGCACAAAAGAAAAACACCCGGCCAGTTTTTTTTCTAGAGCAGTACAAACATTTCCTTAAACCTAAGTGTCTCAGGAGGGGCATTGACAGAAGGCTCCTTTCACCCAGAAAACCCACTCTGTGCTGAGCTGCCGGTGAACCCTCAGCCTCCTCCTGCATTTTGACATCACTGGTGGAGCAAAAGCTTTGCCAGTAAAAGCAGCCCAGCTCTTTGATTCCAACTTTATGACAATGGAAGGGAGGCCAGGGCCAATCATGCTGTGGTGGGGTTTATTAATGGAAAAGGGCAGTGGGAGCCAGTAACTCTTTGGCAACTTTGTTCCTTTGACTACTGTCCCCCTGCCTTGCACTTGATGGATGGAAAAACTGCATGCTCTCCTCTTCGGTGATAGCTTTCCCATGCTAATAATCTCCCCAGTAAGAAGGGCTGGACTAACATTAGGAACTTGCACAGCTTGGGAAGGGCAGAGCAGACCTTAAAACCACCCATGTGATTTGACGGCTGCAAGGAACCATGCTAAGAAAATATCCCTGTACTCTGAACTCATCTTATTAAGGGAATAAATCTGATTTCTTCTTTGAGCTCTCCTCCCCTGTGGTCTGAACTGCTAACCCCTYGGTTTTAATAGATGAGTTATGTCCCTGGACAATGACACAAAAAATTTTAGTCCTATTTTCAGCATATCCCAAGAAAATGGATTGTGATCTCTCCTCAGAACTGTTTCAGAATGCTTCTGTCTGTCACTGCACTAACAAAAGATGGGGCTGACAATTAGCTTATCAGGGGCTCATTTTTCCCAGGTTCAGCGTGGTCGTGTGCTGAGAAAAGGGATTCTGTCACTAAATCCACATTGTAGAAAGGGCAGATAGACATTGCTTTTCCCCCCTTCCCTGCTCTGTCACTAAAATTGCCAGTAGATGCCTGGAACTTGTTCTCCAAAGCAGGAACAATCCCCATTCCTTGGACCACTGAAGAACAACAGAGATAGGGGGTGTCTTAGGTTAGTGGTCAAGTCAGCTTTAGGGGGGRCCAAAATCAAAGTAAGGCGCAAGAGAGGCCAGAGCTTGGCTGGAAGGTGAGAAAGAAGGGGAAAATGCCACTTCACTGGGRAAGAAGCTGGTAGGGGGCCTAAGTGCCTCCTTCTTGCTTCACCAACCACTTCACAGAACAAGTTACAGCACAGAAGTTTTGTCCTTCCCTCTCCACTTTGTGATACAAAGCACTCCCAATGCAACCAGAAGTCACCCRGTCTGGATGGTTGTTCGTGGACCTTTTCTGGTCACCAGAAAGGAGTCAAGCACATAAATTACACCCTGAGTAGTAAGCTCCTGARCACACCTCCCAGGGAAGCCACAGAGGATATGAAGTTCCTGGCAGAAGAATTCTGCAGCRCAGTCTAAGATAATGTCAATAAGATTTCTGAAAGAGAACAACTCCATAGGAGCCCATGCTTTAAGGCATACTTTGGGTGTGATGGTTTAATTGCTGTTTATAGAAAAAAAAAAAAAAAAGGAAGTATTTCATTTGATCTGAACATCTCCAGCATTTGTAGTTGTAGAATACAGATTTCAGAGCAATCCTTGCTAATAGACTTCACAGATAAGAACACAACAATTTATACCTCTCTTTGTCTGACAACTAACAGAACATCTCCCTCCCCAAAAGCGTACAGCTTTAGATAACTGAATCTTCTTAAAAGTGCATAGAAAATAAAACCTGCATTAAAATACAATTTATTAATTGGCAATTGTGGGGGGGTGAGGATGGTAACTGTCAAGGGATTTGGATTTTTTATGACATGGACCCAGATTCATAAGAAAAGTTTGATACATGTAAGAGGGGGGGGAAGGTTTACAAAATATGTAAGTGCTAATATTCACAATATGCTGTTCAAGTTTTTTATAGCAACTTGAAATCAGAATTTATAGAGTGTTATTAAAATGTCTTGGTTGTATGTGTTAGACCTTGATAGCAGCCAGACTAATTTTTATTTTTTTTATAGGACGAAGAAGAATGTGGCTGTGCATCCCAGCGTGTGAGGGAGTTTATCAAACACAAGGCAGCAGCCAGAACAACAGGAAATCGCACAAGAAAGCCCAACTCCTGGTTGGCAGAAGCACGTTGACCTCTCCTTCATGTCACTGAGTTTAATACTCCAACTTCGCTGTAAAAGCTTCTTCCCCGAGCCCGGGTTCATAAACGTGTTAGTGGTCCTTGMTGTTCCCAGCAGAGGACAGAAAGGAAAACACAGCCCTGAATAGCTCACATTGATTGCAGCAAATACAGAGCAGGAGGGTCAGAACCATTTCCCAGCCCAGAGCCAGTGCTTTAGAACTGAGCAGCTATTCATAGCCACTGGATCCTCTCCAAGCCCTGAGTGTAGATTTTCTTGTATCATCTTTGCAGAGAGGAATTGCCGTCCCCGATGCCTCCCGCTTGATTCGGATAGACTGTTTATTTGTTTAGTCCTGTAATGATATTATCCACAGGGCTAGAGCCACACAGGGAGGATTAGGAATTCCTGGGGGAGAAGCCGTGTGTTTATCACCCTGACAGCCCCGTGTGACACAAGCCAACAGTTATTTGTAGCTGTTCTTCCCTTCTGAAAACCTGGAGCATGCGGCGGTGGGGCGAAGGTGTCGGATGGATCTCGAAAAGGCTCAAGGCGAAGAGGCTGTCACAGGGAAAGTGGTTGGATTAGCCCGCTAAAAACTCCTTTCTCAACTACCTACAGACCTCTCATCATCTGGAGGTTTTTGAATGCAAATCACGGGAAGGGGCACATCAAAGACCAAAGCCTTTCAAACGCTGATAACACTCTCAAACCTGTGCATTTAACCTGCCTTTCAAGGGCATTTAATAAGCCACGCAACTCAGATTTTAGCCTTTTTTTTT
>QVAJ01000046.1:247894-258742 GCA_003546035.1 Mixornis gularis | reverse complement strand
AGAAAAAAAAAAAAAAAAAAAAAAAGAAAGAAAGAAAGAAAAAGAAGAAAAGAAAAAAAGTGCAAGTCTGTCGCAAAGTGTAGAAGCATCTTCCCAGAAACTGTCCGGAGGGTCTAAGAGCTTCGCATCTTCCGGGGCTGCCCTCAGAGACAGGGTGCTGCTTCCCGTGGGAAGGAAGGGGGGAAAAAAATTCAGACCGAGGAGTGAGATGGTGGGTGAGTTAATAAACTTCAGACTTCTGTCCGCGGAACGATTTAGAGACATCCTTCCCTACCTCTCCCCTGTCACCCTCCAGAGTTTAATTTACTTTAGAATGAAATAAAATACCTCTCGATGCCGACCTCACAATCTCTAAAAGAACAACCTCAGAAACACACCACTACTCTCAGCTTACTTAAAGGGCTATGGTTATTAAAGAGAGAGAGGTAGCTCCCTCATTTTACGATAAACACTAACAGAGAATTAGCGTTACCTCCTTTGTATGCAAAGGAAATAAATTCACTGGCCTTTAGAACGGGGCTTTCGCTTTAAGTAGGAGCAACACCCCAGAGAAAAAGACAGAGGATTGCTTGCTAATTTAGTGGCACCGTTCCCTTTTTCAGGTGATCTACGAGACGACAGAAGACCAGGGCCCCCTTTATGTAAGGGCTGGAAAGGAGAAAAAACAAAAAACAAACAAAAAAAMCCCCCAAAACCCAAATCCCAAACAAACAAACAAACAAACAAACCTCCAGCAAAGAACCCAAACAAAATAAAACCCCCACAAATTTGGACAGAAATGCAATTACCATGGTCTTAAAAAGAAAGGCTTTGAAAAATCCCATCGTTCCCAGTTCTGGCAGGACAACCTCAATCAGGATTCGACTGGGATGGGAGTAGGAGAGCATTTCGTTCTTAGGCAGAAATCGTCATGAGAAGGGCAAACTGATGCATAAAGTCTTATTGATTAAATCTCGCTTTGCAAACAACGTACACATCCAATTTCTTGAAATAAGTTTTCGATATATTGTCCTAACCCAAAGTTGCAAGCCACCCTGTTTTAAACCCAGTTCCATGGATTTACAACATAATCCTTTCTACTATTTCCAAATAATCCTATTTACATTTTGTTCACTACTAAGGCGCCTGCAAGACAATACCACCAAAAGTTACAAAACAGGGGGAAAAAAAAAAAGGAAAAGAAAAAGAACCTCTAGACCCAGCAACAGACTACTATTTTTTTTCTGTAGAAAAATAGATATCACTCGAGATTTACAGTTCCTACAATTCATAAAATCTCTCTTCGAATTAGTTTTGAGGTCCTAGGGCAAGATACCAAAAGAAAGGTAGACAGGATTTTTGTCTTCAAGAGGTTTTTCGTCTTTACATAGAGATAGTATTTTAGCTTTCTGCTTCCTTTTTCTCTCTTTTATTCTTTTTCTTCTCCTAGCCTGAACGTTTAAAACCGTATTAAAACAAACAAACAAACAAACAAACAAACAAACAAACAAATCATGCTCTTAAGTTTGAAGAACAGTGAAGTTTAAAACCGCACGGGGAAGAACCACTACAGCGACAAACCAAAAGAGCCGGGGTCTGCCCTCGATCCTCTGCTAGCGGAACGCAGGGATGTTTCACCGAGCGTGTGACACCGGCGGCTCTTCGATGGCATCGAGTTCCCGGGAGCCTCGGCCGGGGTACGGATCTTTCTGGACGTGGCCGATAGGGGTGGCCTCGGGGGGTGATGGTGGGGACCCCTCTGGAAGGCTTGGGCAGCACTGCAAGCTCTCGTCTGTCGCTGCGGGGTGTGCATGTTGTGTGTGGGGGCTCCTTTTTGGGGGTCAGTCGAGTCAGCCTCCAGAGCAATTAAGACCTGATAGCTACTTCACTCCCTGGAGATCGCGGCGCGTCTTTTGAGTATCTTCTGATCGCTGCCGTCCCAAATCCGGCAGGTGCCGTTCCAAAAAGACGAGAAAGAACAGGAGGAAGGCGAGCAGCGGCGGCTCAGTGGTGAGCGGCGTTTCCCTCGGTAGAGCCCGGCCAGCGGAGGGGCTGCGGGCTCTGCCCTGTCCCYCACCTCGCGGCCGGTCCCGCTCCCCTCCGGGCGCTGCTCTGCGCGGACGGGCGATGCCATCTACCGGCAAGGAGAGCCGGCTGTGGGACGCCGTGTGCGGGGGCAGGGGGCCCGGCGTGACCCCCCTGCCCAGAGCAGCCCCCGAGGGTCGGGGAGGGATCCGCCGCTAAGCGACTGAGCGGGACCCCGAGATCCTAAAGAAAAGCAGAGTTTTGGAGGGGATCTAAGAACAGCCCCTCCGCGAAATGGCTGGAACTTCCTCGACCACCTTACCACCTCCGTCCAGGGTGGCTCTGCCCACACACCCAACTATCCCTGACCCAGGATATCGGGTGCTGTCTTCTAGCAGGTTTCCTGCTAGTTGGGAATGATCTGATACATCATGCATCTAAAACCACAGTTGCACAGAAGCAAGACGAGAAATACAGTTACCCAGCCACGGTTTATACTTTGTTGTTGTTGTTGTTTTTTGGGCATATTAAAATTAACCAAAATTTTAAAATTAATATGAATTGTAAGTTTTGTTATATATTATACGCACAATTCCTGCATGCATATACAGAACACCTACATTCTATCAGTGCAGCCCAGGCCTGTAGTAAAAATCAAAGATTACTGTGGGCACTATTTAGGGCATTTTCAAGCAGCCACACTGGCACACTGGCTGAGGTGCTCTGAGTTTTCTGGAGCTGCAGAATTGGACTTTTTCTTAATATATAGAACCATTTATTGAATAATTTACATTTTCTGTGAATGTCGTGTCATAGGCCAAAGATTAGACTGAATTCTGAGCTGCTTGTGTCATGGAATGAACAAGTGCTCCAGCAACGACCTCGTAAAAGGATGGTGATGTCCATGACAGAGACAATAACAGTGAAAGTGAAATGGTCTTTCTTGCTCAGTATAACAGTGACTGCCATTTTATCTCCACTTCCTGGGGTGTTTATTTTTCTCTACTCTTGCCATGTAGTTTTGGGGAAGGTAACACTTCATTTAAGCCTTCTGTGGAGGCTGGGATTACAATGTCTGTGTGATCACAATTCATTGGAGGGGGTTGGCAGCAGTGACCTGAAAAACTGAAGAAAAATCTGGGGTTCTAGACATGTCTTCTGCTGAAAAAGGGTTTACCATCCTTGGAGGTGATCTCCCCTCTACCCTTCTCAAACATTTTTTGTTCTTGACCAAGCTGGTTTGGTTTATTTATTTGATTGGGTTGGATTTTATTTGGGTTCTGTTTTGTTTGTTGGTTTGGGGTTTTTTTTTTCCCTTTTTGYTCTATAATTCCTGCAGGGCATGTACATTTGTTCTGACAAGTGAAAGTCACTTTCTTTAAGGCCTTTGGGCTTTTAATTTCTGTACAATGGGATTTAATGTTCTCATCATGTTCTGATCTTAAGAAGCATTTTCATCAGGTTAGACCAAGACTGTTCTTGCAGCATAAACTGACTTCAATATCAGCTAAGACCAGATGTTTAGGGAAGAACACAGGAACAAAACAAGTGTGTAAGATTGATTCCTAGCTGATAGAAATCTAGGTTTCAAGTTGTGTGTTTGTTTGTTTTAAAGCAGAGATAGTATCTGATTTTAATAGCCTGTGAGAGAATTTATTCCATGAATTTGTCCAGTTGTTTTTTTGCAATCATGTTTTTTTTGAAATCACATTTACACCACTGAACATATTCTATGGTGAAATGCTTCTAAGCTCTAACCATGAATGGTAAGAAGTGTCTCTTTTCATTTGCTTCATGCAAGTCACCTGCCCATTTCAGGCAAGAGACAAGGAACAAGTGTCATCAAACACTTTCTCCCTGCTGTTCATGACTTTGTAGATTCCATCAGAAATTTTTCCATTGGTCAACTTTTTTACATGTGGAGGAATTCTCCTTCAGAATCACTGGACTAGCACAGAAGTAATTACGTATTTCTGACAAATTTTTGTCATTCTCTCCATCATTTTTCTTGTTCATCTCACCCCTATTATTTTCATAATAGTCCTTTAAAACAGCATGAGATGCTTAAATTTGCTTCACCAGTTTTAATTTCAACTTATTACTTCTACTCTTTTAAGCCAGTAACTACTTCCAGTGCTGATGGAAGGATTTCGGATTTACAAAATGAAGCACTGGTTGCCAGCGCTGGTATAGCAGAGTACTTTTCACATGAAAAAACATGCTTGTTTAGGTTACCTTTAACTTCACAATTTCAACAACTACTGAAAACCTTTCTAATATTTTCCACATAAACCCTATTTTTTTGTTGTAGACAAGCTTTAGCAGACTAGGAGGGAGATCCCATAATTAGTGTCTCAAATATTTGAGATCTTTTCCATTTCATTCTGTAGAGATGGAAGTAAGCCCCAAAGCAGTAGAAACCCGTTCATAGACACAGTGAATATTGGCAGGTCTATTCTTTGTTCACTTAGAAATCCTTGGGGATAAGCTATTTTGTGATCAAAGACAAAGAAGATCAGTTTTTCCCTCTAGGACTTAGTGGACAAAGGGTTCCTGCCAGGACTTGTGCAGAAATAACAGCTAGCTGTTACAAAAGGAGAAAGGCCCTTGTCCTGTCCAGCCTTTCCACCTCTTGCCACGTATGCTCTCCACTTACCCCCTGCTGAGCACCAGCTGGACCAGGAGGTCTAGAAAGTCAAAGAAGTCAAATCCAGAATGAACAAGAATTTTGCAGCTGCCAAGGCATTAGTCAGAGGGTAGCATRGTGGCACCTACAATTCTAGAGTGGGCCAAATTTAGTCCTGATTAATCCTGGGCCAAATGTGATACATTACACATTTACATGTTGATGTTGGGTCATATTGTCTCAACAATGTTTTGACTTGTAAGTGTTAATTGTTTAAAGGCAATACAAAGACCACTGTCTTAGCAGGGGTCAAAATATTTCTGTGGTCATGGCTTGAAGGATTCAAGTCTCCTTGACTTCTGCATATAGGATGCCTATAGGAATAAACTGTTTGTCTAACTCTCTAACATCTGTACATGAATTTAAGGTATCACCTTTCCCACACATAGCCGGTAACGAATATAGTGACTTCCACGTCTTACTAATTTTCTAGCAAGATATTTGTTATTGACTAAGACTAACAGGCAAGCCTCTCTTGGTGAGCTTTTAGCAGTTTTATTAACATGAACTCCCAAACATCCTGCAAAGCCTGTTTGAACCATGTACGGTGAAGGCAGGGGATTCTTGATGCAGCACTTTTCCGACTACTCTCCAGTAGGACTCTGCAGGATGTTACAGAGGGAGCCATCCCAGAGGTCATGAAAGTGATATGGCTTGAAGCCCAGGTATTTTGGGTTGCTGAGTTTAAAAGCTACAGGCATGGTGAGAAGAGGACACTCTTTGATGGGCAGCAGCCTCTCTTCCTTGAAACCAAAGTCTACTACAGATTAACTCTGAAGCACATAATACAATACGGTAATACATGAGATGAAAACAGCACCAGACTTAAGTTCAGTCTTTCTTGGCTCATATCAATGTTCATATATTTTACATCCCTTAAAAAGTACTAATTCTTCAGCGAGTCTTATGTCTAGATCTCTGGAGATGGTTTCTTTTCCATTCATCTCTCTCTCTCAACACTTTTGGTTCTCTATTCCATAATGCTGCTATTTTCCCTGATTAAATTGCTAACACACATGGGCATTTCCAAAACTACTTAGTGCTTTCCCCCTTATGTCCTGCAGTTAAATACAGCATTCTTCTGAACAAATGTCTCCAAATTAAATTTTGATTATCAAATGTCCTTCGCTGCCTAAAAACATGTTTTTTTTCCCTGTTGTCTCTGATAATCAGGACAAGTATTACTTCGTTATAGCCTGATCACTTATGTTTATGAGCTGTGATTAGTTCCCTCAATATAATAATAATACCTCTCCTCAACATGCCCTGTTATTACTTATGTAGCACTGGCCATGACTTTTAGGAGAGCTTTTCCACTGGCATTTTGAGAGCAAATGTCATTCTTCTGCCTTTAAACTTCCATATAATTTAGGAAACAATTTTAATGATCTTCCTCCACACTTATGCTGTTTCTGTGTAGCTAATGAACTTTCCTTTCACAATGTATATTCATTGGTGTTTCTGAGGTCACTTTCACCCTTTTTCAGAACTGAAAAGGTGTTTACTGAGCTCAGGGTCCCTCTCAGTGGAGGTGCTTCATGTCTCAACAGAAGTTCATCAGCTGCAACTAAATCCAGGTTAGGTTTATGTTTCCCATTACAGAATTACAAAGGAACAACTGAAGAAAACAAGCCAGTACTATCTTAGCATGCTAAAATACCTTTTTCAGATGTAAAGTTTATTTTCTGAAGGTCTCCTGTTTGATCCACAAAATGTAACCAAATCTTAGAGGCCCTTGAACTGCCACTCTTGAATCACTAGCTGAGTCCTGATACAACTCAACGATGCGGTTTTCATAATAGTTTGTCTTCAAAAATCTCACAAGAGGGCATATGAGGTCATACCTCCAGACCAGTTGATCCTAAAATGCCAGCTGGAACAGCATTTTCTACAGTTTCTATCTTGGAATAGTCTTTCTGTGAATCATTTTCACTTCAGTGTTTGAGTCTAACAAAATATTTTGCTTGTTTGTAATCATCATTTGGCCTGGCAATTCTAGGATATTTCATATGTGTTGATGGCAGACTGTGATAAATCTAAAGCGGATCAATTTTTACTTTCAATAGCTTGCAGTGACTCAGGTTTGTTTTGTGTGTTTTTCATTCAGCTCTCTTCACTTTTGCTGTAGGTACATTGGCAGTTTCACCGGGCAATAAATTTATAAGTTTTCTTTTTAGTTCCTATGAAATGCTGTATTCTCCACACTATCCCTAAACACTCCCTTCTTCTAAATCTGCTTTTTCTCCTCCTTTTCTGAATTATATACTGGGTTTGCTAGTTCAGATTAAATAATAAGGGCTTCGCCCACCATCTTTTCTCTCCAAACTGATTGACTATTCAAATTTTCCAGATATGGTGGATCAAATTTTTGGAGGTCCTCCACCACCTTTTACAGTTGTTTGATCATCTTCTAATTTTCATCTGTGATTCACCTGGTGGGAGGCACAGAGGCTGCTGCTCTTCAGCATCACCTTTTGAATCATCATCTCCCTGAGAATTTCTATAATCAGCAGATGGAGTCATCTTGGGATTATCATTAATTTTCAATAATTACAAAAGCCTCAATTTTAACAAGATCAAAATATTTTGTACAAATTAACACTCAGCTCTGGCATAGCGAAAAGGTAACGTAAGAGCAAACAAAATTTACAGACATATAAAAAGTAGTGCCTTGGCAAAACCTTGGCTCTGGGCGTCACTAACAAGGGAAACAGTGTTAATCAATAAAGAAGGATAAATTAATTATTAACACAGTCTTACAGAAACAAGACCAAAGAGAACAGTTAACGGAGGATACTCCGGAGAAGAAYCAGTATGAAAGGCATCAAAACACAGGGTGAGATGGCAAAGTCAGTAGTATTTCTACCGGTGCCAGCAGGCAGTTGTGGTGGTGATTGGGATCATGGAGCAGCAAGGCTTCTCCTCTCTTGCATCACCCTGTGAGCACGTGTAGCACCGATGAGAACGCCAGGCTTCTTCCCCCATAAATCTGCTCCTGCCCTCTGCTGCGCAGCACAGGTCCTGCAAGGACTGCTCTGCCTTCTGTTGGAGCCAGACGTGTGYTCCCCAGGGCTGCGAGATTAGTCCCCTCATCAGACAGAGGAAGCTCAAACACATAGGCAAACATCCAAGGGACTGAAGTTGTAGGCTGTGAAAGATCTCTGCCTCAGAAACACAAACTGAGGAATGGGGTTTACTTTTACTCAAAGGCAGTAGCATCAGCGCGAGTTAGGGCCTGGGAGGTGTGTGTTTGGCTCTCAGAACAGGATTTGGAAAACACAAAGACTGGCAATACATAAAAAGGGCATATTAAGGCCTCAGTGAGGGAAAACACGGCTACAGGGGGAAAATCTCTGAGGGATCCAGCGAGGGCACGCAGAGGGTATCCAGTGACCAGCAGCAAGCAGCCATGTGTGGGTGGCTTATAAATTACAATAACGTAATAGGAGGAAAAGCCACAGTGAAAAACACACAAGGTGGAAGAAATAAAAAGAACAAGAACTGACACACAGGCAGAGGTGATGGAAAAAAACTTAGTTGTTTGGCTGGGCAGGAGCAGATGGGGGCATGAGGGGTCGGTTCACTTAAGGGGCCCCACCACAGAGCTCTGCACTGGCCAGCTGGGAGGAAGGAGGAGAGTTGCTGGGGACAGCAGGGAGAAGCACAGCCACGGGCTTTGAGAGATGGCCTGCACTACACAAGTGAGAAAGAAACACAATGCTTACATGTTTTCTAGCATGAAAAATAATAAGCACATAATTAGTGAGGCCACATCTGGATTGTCATTTCCAGTTGTGGAGTCCTCATTAGAGGAAAGACAAGGAACTACTGTAGAGGGTTCAGCCACACAAATACAATTGCTGGGGCATCTCTCTTATGAGAGACTGTGGGAGCTGGGCCTGTTTAGTCTAGAGAAGATTAAGAAGGGATCTTGTCAATACATATAAATATCTCAAAGGCAGGTGTCAAGAAGATGGTGCCTGACTCTTATTAGTTGTGCACAGTGACAGGATGAGGAGCAATGGCCAAAAGTTAAAACACAAGAAATTCCACCTCAACATGAGGGATAACTTTTTTATGTTGGGATTGGCCGAGCACTGGAATGGGCTGCCCAGGGAGGCTGTGGAGTGCCTCTGTCTGGAACCATTCAAAACCCATCTGGATATGTTCCTGTGTCACCTGCTCTGGGTAACCCTGGCTTAGCAGGGGCCTTGGACTGAATAATCTCCAGAGGTCCCTTCCAACTCCAATGGTTCTGTGATGCCAGACCATGGATGTCATGCCTGTGGCGGGGCTGCAGGTAGCATGGTAGGTAAGAGAGCAGCAAAGTGAGCAAGGCATGGAAAYGTGAGGCATGGTGAGGGGTGGCGTGGCGAGTGCTGGCTCCTGCCCTTTGTCCACAACAACCCCAGGCAGTGTCACAGGCTGGGGCAGAGTGGCTGGAAAGCTGCCCACAGGAAAAGGACCTGGGGGTGCTGGTGACAGTGACTGAGCAGGAGCCAGCAGTGCCCAGGTGGCCAAGAAGGCCAATGGCATCCTGGGCTGTCCCAGCAATGGTGTGGCCAGCAGGAGCAGGGCAGGGATTGTCCCCCTGTGCTGGGCACTGGTGAGGCCASAYCTCAAATCCTGTGTYCAGTYCTGGGCCCCTCACTATGAGGAGGATATCAAGATGCTGGCAGAAGACCAGGGGCTGTCAACAAAGCTGGTAAAGGGTCTGGAGCACAAGTCCTATGCAGAACAGCTGAGGGAAATGGGTTGTTTAGCCTGGAGGAGACTGAGGGGCGACCTTATCACCCTCTACAACCACCTGAAAGGACGTGCAGCAAGGGGAGGGTCGGCAAGTAGCCAGCAGSATGAGGGCACATAGTCTTAAGCAGCACCAGGAGAGCTTTATGTTCGACATCAAGAGGGATTTCTCCACAGAAAGGGTGACAAGTTACTGCAATGGGCTCCCTGGGGAAATGCTAGAGTCACTGTGCCTGAAGCTGTCTAAGGAAAGACTAAGCGTAGCAGTGGGTGCCACGGTTTGGTTGACACGGTGATGTCCGGCCACACAGCGCACTSCCTGACGCCGCAGGTCTTTCCCAAGCCTACCCAACCCATCCCGGGATTCCGTGACCCGCCGGGCCCCGCCCGTCCTGAGGGCGGTGGGGCGCCGCCTGCCGGGCGCGGCGCGGCGCACGCGCGGCCCTGCGCTCCGCTCCTTCCTTCCGGCCGCCATCTCGCTGCGCCCGCGTGTGGATCCCGGCCCCGCGTCCTGCCCGCCGCCTCCGGCCCCGCTCCGCGCCCCTCCCCACGCCGAGGTACCGCGGGGGTGGCGGGGGACGGCCGGGAGAGGAGCGTGGCTCGGCCGGGGGGCGGCGGGMGGCGGCGGTGGTTGGAGGAAGGGACGGTTACGGGCTGGGCCTGAAGGGAGGCTCGGCTGGGCTCGGCGGCTCTGCCCGCGGTGTGAGGCCGTGCCCGGCCCTGTGGCGGGGCGGGGCTGCCCGCCTGCCGCGGAGGACGCGTGTGGGCTTGTGGTGAGGGGCGGCTGCCCAGCTCCCTGCGCCCACTTGCCCCCGCCTGTGTTCCCACACCCGCCTGCTCCGGACGCTCTTGTTGTTTCCGCAGATGAAGGAGACCATCATGAACCAGGAGAAGCTGGCCAAGCTCCAGGCCCAAGTGCGCATCGGTGGCAAGGTAGGAGCCGCCTCTGCGCGCTGCCGTCGGGGTTGCGTGTCCCTGCCCGCATATCGGGCCTGGCACAGGGAGTCCTGGAAACCGGTGTGGGGAGCAACCCTGAGTGCTCTCAGCTTCGCTGGACTGCCTTCAAGGGAAGCTGTGCTCCTCCAGGRCCCTCTGAAATCACTTGCATAGATGTAATATGTAGTAGCTGAATCWTCAGCCGTTTCTCTCTGTGTATATTATGTTATAGCGAATGGGAATCTCATTATCAGCAAGGTCAAGTGGGATGTACTGCAGCTGGGCCAGAGCAGCCCCTGGTACCAGCACAGGCTGSGGATGGACAGGTCAGAGCAGCCCTGCCCAGRAGGACCTGGGGGTGCTGGRGGGKGAGAGGCTGGACATGACCCAGCCATGGGCACTGACAGCCCAGAGAGCCAAACGTGTCCTGGGCTGCATCCAGAGCAGTGTGGGCAGCAGGGCCAGGGAGGGGATTC
>QVAJ01000046.1:164454-247379 GCA_003546035.1 Mixornis gularis | reverse complement strand
GTGTGACAAGGGGAAATGGGGGTTTAACTTGAAAGTAGGTTTAGATTGGATATTAGGAAAAAGTTCTTTACTGTGAGGGTGGTCAGGCACTGGAACAGATTGCCCAGAGAAGCTGTGGATGCCACATCCTTAGGTGTGTTAAGGGCTAGGTTGGGTGGGACTCTGAGTAACCTGGTCTAGAAGGAGGTGTCCCTGTCCATGACAGGAGGGTTGGAGCTAGATGGCTGTTGTGCTCCTCTTCCAGCCATTCCATGATAATTGCATGGGCTGTTTTAGAAAACGTGTGGGATTTGAAGTGATTATACCCTACAGCAGGTGAGGCTGGCTATAGTTTCTGTAACAGATCATGGAGAGTTATGTTACTGACTTGTCAGAAATGCTTAGGGTGCTCAAGGCAGTTTTTTGCCTTTCTGCACAAAGTTGGAAATTCTATACTTGTAGTATTTCTGTGATTGCAGACTAATATAATCAGATAAACTTTCTATTTTGTTACATCTGAGTATATGTCTTTGTGTTGTGTGTTTACTTAAAATCTGAGAAAATTATGTTTAATATAGTCATATGACAGTAAACATTTTAATTACAGTGTCAGTCTTAATTCAGGAATTTGTCAGGAATCTTCTGTACTTGAAGGAGTATACACAGTGTTCTAGATTACAAATTATTCAACAGAACTCTTGCTGACAATTTCCAGGAGCTTTCATTTTAGAGTTATTTTTTTTTCCTTTTTTTTTTTTTTTTTTTTTCTTTTTGATTCTGTCCAATTATTTTCCCCTTCCTGAGCCTTTTTTTGCCAATTTCTGGAGATTCAGCCAGCCTTAAAGCAGGGTTTATGTCGTAATTAACTGCCTTGGTAATTTTTTGCATATTCTTGGTATATTTTAATGGTTCATTAGAGAACTCCTGTATTATGTTGCTGATTGTATGCATGTTAACCAGGGTGTGTTTATTGACTGTAAAGGCTTTTAATGTCTGTCATGTGAGAGCATGCATTCAGATTACAGTTCCTGCAGCTTGCTGGTCAATATAAGGCTTTTAGAGATATTAAACAAAGCTTAGAATGGTCATTTAGTTTTAAAATTGGCCTGTGAAATAGTTGGAATGCTTGAACTTGCCATTTTATTTTTTTATATATAATGGGAAATTATTCCTGGGATCTTCATGGCATTGTTGCCATCCATGTAAGTTGAGATGGGTACATATTCCTCCATATCCCTTGGTTCAAGACATCATGATCTGAAATTTACTGAGAATTCTTTTCTCCAGAGGGACTTAGCTTATACCTTACCTAGCTCAAGTCTTGGGTAGACAAGGCACTAAAATAAAGCATTTCTGTTACTTTTAGTAGTTTCCAGACCATTGTGTGTGCTGACCTGACAGTAGCAGGGTGTGAATATCAGGTTTTCTAGACAAAAAGCTACATGTTTGAGCAGTAGTCTTCCAAGTGTTAGTTTCATATGAATTTGCCACTAGTGTTCCTCATTGTTGGTAACAGAATTATGTTGGAGTTGTTAGTGTCCAGTCAACTTTCAAACTTCTGACTGTAAACTAAAAAGGAATTGTAACTATTTATATGGGGAGGTATCAACACATTCTCTTCTTATTAGCGTGTGGAAGATGAGCAGCTGGAGTGGGAGGACTTACATCATTAGTTACACTATGTCAAAAAGTAGCTAAGTTTCACTTATTCACAGATATTTTATGTCAGATTTTCYTGAACCCTTTCTAATTGTGCAAGCAATTAGAGAGTGACATTCTCTGCTTTTTCATAGAAGTAGGTGTCTTCTAATGTGGGACATTTACTTCCCTGGAGAAATCTAGAGCTCTGGGTCTGTAGGACAACTTAACCTTTGCTTGTTTGGTTTCTAAACAGGGTTGGTCTGGAACACTAGAAGTATTTTTAAAAATGTGTTTATGAAATATTTTGGAAAAGTAGGCATTCTTCAAATATGTAAGTCCATCAGATGGGAGATGGCTATTTAGAATAAAAATGTAGKATTTTGACTTCTCTGGTTTTTGTTTGTTAATGGTGTGTTCATRGCTTTATGGCTTCTGACTATTACCAAAATTTGGCTGTAATTTAAGAAAGATAATCTAAGGAAAAACTAGTAACTTTTGGAAATTGCTTAAAACTGTTCATTCTTCAGTTTTATGTCTTGTGATAACTTGAGTTAACAAGGGTAAATTTGCAACTTCCCTTTTCTAAGACGCTGCAGTAAACCATGAAATTTATGGAATAAATATTCTCTGATGGCATTGCTTCCTAAAACCTCATGCTTCTCCCACGTGTGCAAATCTTGCCTTTGTGCAAGAGAAGGACTGCTGCAGTGCAGTTGGGCAGCAGGGTTGCATGCACTGAGACAGAGGAACACYATGTTAAGATGATTTGTAGATATTGTAAAGTAGTTGTACAGCCCTTAGGATTGGAGTTTGTGAGAACTACTTAAGTTTTACCTTGTAATATATATATTTTTTTGCAAAGGGTACTGCCCGCAGAAAGAAGAAGGTTGTTCACAGGACAGCTACCGCAGATGATAAAAAACTTCAGTTTTCATTGAAGAAACTGGGAGTCAACAATATCTCTGGAATTGAAGAGGTAAGTGCTTCAAAAAATATTTCCATGTATAGATAGAAAAGGTATTAAAATCAATTTTCTGGTAAGTAACACAGGTCCTGAACTTGTCTGTAAATTATCACAAGGTCTTCACGGAGCTTTAAGAACTTTGATTTACTGTTAAACTGAAAAATCCTGTTAGACTGCTTCACATACTGGATTTTTTTTTTTTTTTTTTTTTCCTTGCAGGTAAACATGTTCACCAACCAAGGGACAGTCATTCACTTCAATAACCCCAAAGTTCAGGCATCTCTGGCAGCCAACACCTTCACTATCACCGGCCATGCTGAGACAAAGCAGCTGACAGAAATGCTGCCCAGCATCCTAAACCAGCTCGGAGCTGACAGCCTGACCAGCCTCAGGAGATTGGCAGAAGCCCTACCCAAGCAATGTAGGTTGAAATTTGAACATGTTTCATGCTGGCAGCTGACATGAGGCTTATTTCTGTAGCAGCAGTGACATTCTGTGCACTCTTCTTGTCTGCAAGCATGTTATAAAATGCTATAAAGAAGTCAAACTCTTTAAAATCAATTTTATTTATAGCTCARATCTGATGGCAAGTATGGCTTAGTAAAGCAAAGTCATGTTAGTGTGTCTTTTAGTGGGGTTAGCACTGGAAAACTGTAGCCAGACTTGATTTTTTGGTAATTTCCTTCTTGATGTGGCTGCCATATTTTGACACATCTTGTTCATTAAAGCTGGGTGGATTAATTACTCTGTGTTAGGTTTTAAAGACAGATAGAGCTTGAGTATATCTCTTTTGACACTTTGAATGGAAATGTAAGTAATGGGGAAAGCTTGCAATTGCTTTTTTCCCTCACAGGTGTGGTGAAGGTCTTTCTCCATGGGCTTTTTGATAACTAGGAACAAATTGTAGGGTATTTATAAACACATTATAATTTCAGTATGTGTAGAACATTGTAGAGAACGGGGCTGATAAGAGCATTAATCTAGATACACCAAATTCCTATTCCATACTTTACATAGTAAAAAAAACATGGACATTTGTTCCTTCTAAAACTGGGAAAAGTAGAGGAGGGATTTAAGTATGTAGTGTTTGAAAAAGGTGCTGCTGCTACAGGATGAGAATTTGGAGTGAAAGACTTGCTGACAATGGGAACATTCCTTGTGTCCTATGTCTACAGTCTTCCTTCTTTCTGAAATATCTTAAGCCCATTCCTTTAAAGGTATGAAACATCCTAAATGTGGAAAAAATAAGATAATCATTGTGCCCAGTTCTTGGCAGTTCCAACTTCATGAATATTTTTTTTCTCCATCTGCTTTGTTGCCAACAAAGCACCCTCTATTTGCATTCCTAAAGTTGATGGTATCTTCCTGTCAACTTAGAAATTAAAAAAAWTTTGCTAGAAGTAGTCTTCAAGGTGTGGGGTAAAGTAGTCTTTATCATGATCCTCAAATCCTTTCTTTTAATGTCACCTGTGTGACTTTCTCATGATAGCAGTAGGTCTTGAAAGAAAAAAGTACTTGAAGGATTTAGAATTATTGCTGGAGCTCTGTCTTCTGATAACAATGAGAAACTAAAATTAYAAGAAGTTATATTCTGAACTAAATTTTGGAGTTTTAGAAAGAGGGAAGCTTGTTTGAAGTGATTACTTTTTATGTTCTACTAAATGGCTGTTTCTTTCCACTAAGAGTGGATGCCAGACTAGTTGCACAAAACGTTCTATTCAGCATTGTCAGCTAGATTTGGAAGCCTAACATCAGTGAGTGAAGCATCTGTGATGATTGCAGAAGCTAAAGTAAATTTGGACAGGTCTTGGGGATGAGAGAGAATGCAGGTAATTTAGGGCAAAATAACATGGTTTGCTTTTCAAATGTTGTTTTTTAACATTAAGATCCACTCAAGCTTTAACAGCTTTCTGCTGCTTAAAAAACAAATGAAGGTTAGTGATGTCCTTGTCCCAAGCCYTTTCAAAGAAAAGTTTATTCATCAATTCTGCTTCTCTAGAAATTAAATGTACAGGTCTAGTAAGAACCAATCTTTCTCCTCACATTTTTCTTAAAAACTGAGAAGGATTAATTAGGATAAAGCTGAGGTAGTAGAGTAAGAGACCACTTGACAGTAGAGCTAAGAGCAGTTGTAGGCACCCAATCACTTGAGATATTTGTACACTTCTGGCCAGTTCAGCAGGTGCTCGCTGGTCTGCTACAGTGGAGATAGTTAAGTCTCACTACCTCTGTTAAATGCAGTGGGAATGGTTAAAGAAATTACTGAGTCAGAAACATGTGGACCAGGACACTGAGTCACCTCAGCCACCTAARGAGTGTAAAATTGTGCATCCAGTTCCATATTCCTCTGACTTTGCCAGGGACAAGTAATACCTTTTGAGTACTTCTGGTTGTGTGTCTGCCTGCAACTTCACAATTACACCTCAGCTTTCTTTGGGTGTCTAGGATAATAAGACCCTTTCTATTCCTTAAAACTTGATGATGTAAAATATGTAAATTTAAGAGCCATGTGGTAGTCCATAAACTAACCTACTTTTAGGAAAAACTSGTAAAACGAATCTCTGTTTGTATTTGAAAATTATTGTCGTGCAGGGCACTCAGTATACCTAGATACAAGATGTTGGCTAGTATGCTGTTTAGTATGCATCTTCTAATTTCACTACTGGGCTGTTTGAGCATTACCAGTAACAAAGGGAGTGTGAACTTCCTACATTAGATAAAGATTTTTAATTACAGAACTGGATAAAGCATTGCAGCTTAGCCCAGAATCTTTGATAATGTTTTCAAAACCACAAAGCTAAACAATGAATCAAAATGCCTGTGGTGAGCTTGAATGAAGCTTTTGAACTATTTGTTCTTGCAGCTGTGGATGGAAAAGCACCACTTGCTACTGGTGAAGATGATGATGATGAAGTTCCAGGTAAGAACAAACATGCAGCGGAGGAAAAGGAAGGGAATTTTACTAATCCTCAGACCAGGGATCATAAGAGTGTTGTGTAGTCACTTGGTGTCACAGAATTTCTATGGRCAGATTGTTTCATTAATTTCAGGATACCATGACAGACTTCAAAGTTTGAGCTAGCATTTTGGTCCTGTATTAAARTGATAGCTACAACTAAGGTCATTATTTAATACTGCATAAGAAACTACCTTGTCAGAATCACTGCCTGTTTTTATAGTGAAGTTAAATGCTTTTAGAATTGTGCTTTTTAATGAACCATCCAAAATTTCCTTGGTTGGGCGAGGAGGATGAACCTTGAAGGYTTTATAAACATTTTATTTGCTCTGTATTTTACAAGCTGAAAGTTTTTATGGTGTAAAAACTTGATATGAAGTAGGACTTAAGAAAAAAAAAATCAAAACTAAAATGTTTGGCAAAGAGGAAGTGGGTCAAACTTTAATTCCAAYAATCTTCTTCTAGATCTCGTTGAAAACTTCGATGAAGCTTCGAAGAATGAGGCAAACTGAACTGTCACCTCCTGAATAAAATCAAAACTTGAAAAAGCTACATGGAGCTGCTATTTTATATTGTTACTGCCTTGATTTTCTTTCCTGATGATCTCAAGATCTGTGATACTTGGAAACTCCTTGATTCCACAGCTCCTTAGTTACTGCTTGTACACAATATTATTTTTGTGGCCTGACTGAACAAACCTATGCTTTGAAATAAGTCAGATTGCTAACAAATTTCTGCCTAGACACATTTTTTGAGTAACTTGTATACAAGCAAACACTCATCTTTGATGAACTTTGGCATACAATAAAAATATAAAACAGTGTTTCTGGTGTGACTRTTTGTCAGAAGATCAGGGACCAAAGTACTAAACATCAGGCCCTAAATCTAAACAATCTTAAATGATTTTGCGTTTCTGCAGAGCATCTTCCTTTTGTCCTGTTAAAAAGCTGGCACCTGAAAAAATCTTTCTGTGCATGATGAAACCTTTTGGACTTAATTGGTGAATTGCTGGTGTTGCAGGTTAGAGCTGGGTAGGCTGTAAGTGACTTTGTAACCTACTGAATTTAAGAAATAGAATTGTATTTTAGCAAGAGTTAATGGTGGCTTTAATATTATTAACACAAAACATGCAAGTCAAGGAAGAATTTACTTGCCAGCTGCTTTGGTGCTGTTCTTCATGGCCTTGGGGAGCTACATGTGAGTGTTAAATTTTTATCTTCAGTGAGTGTTTAGTAAGTATTTGCATGGCATAACTGTTTAATGGGTTAAACATTAAAGCTTTACCATTTTAATTATCTGAAACCATCAGTTATGTGGGGGAATAAAGCACAGAAAGAGGGGAAAGCATTAATAGAGTAGRTAGTGGTTCTTAACTAAGTCTGTATTTACCTGCTTCAGATCTATTAACTAATAATTTGAATGTTTCAAGAATGTGTTGTTTTTATTGCTTTTGTGGTTTTTTGTTGTGTTTCATAGAAAAAGATAACTTTTTAAGGCACAAGAAAGACATTCTGAATTCCATTCTGACCTCCATATGGCAGGAGTTTCCAGGGGTACGGGCTAAATTTCATGTTTGTGAGTCATTGATATTAATGATAGATCAGAACACTTGCATAACAGAAAGTAAGCTAGGATAGAAGAGCACCCAGCTGCTGGCCTTCTAAGCTTGTTTCTAGAGCTGATACTTCAGGAGGTGTAGATTCACTGTGACTTGTTGAGGATAAAGTTCAGGGTAAGATTTGCTGTAGCTGTGGGAAAGGTTTCCATGTGCCTGGAAAAGGATGGGTCCATGTCTGACTTGCCAAGCATGTTTGTCATSGTGCACATTRGGAAACAGTGGAGGAACTCGTTCAAGCCCTAAAACTCCTGTGGTTTGAAGTAAGAGAGCAGACTAATGTGAGCATGACATGGCTGAAGTCAGGTGCAAGAACTTCGAGTAACAATTTTAGAGCACTTGTCTTGGTTTACAAGTACTTAACAATGAACYGTACTTGTAGCATTGAATCAGCTAAAAAAGTGCAATCATTGAATTATGGCAATAAGGTAGAAAAACTAGGCCTGTGTGAATTTGACTTCTGAAATGAGGATGGCAAATGTAATGGCTGTGTGTAAGGGAAAACCCAAATTCTGCAGAGTAGCTTGCCAGATTGCTGTGACCTGTTGGATAAATAAATGATGTGCTGGGTTTTTATCAATGTGTTACCTGTTCTGTGATTCAGATATGCTAGTTTTTATGCAGATATGCATAAAAACACATAAATGTAGCCCTTATGWAATACTTTTCTATTGATTTCTGTCTTATGAAGTAATTTTGGGCCTTGCTTAGATGTTTTAGACAGTGYTAGCCTTTCCCCTCTAACAGACATACATTTGGTACTTAAAAATTTAASATCCTTACTAAAGCAGTGTCTTTGAAGTGCAAAGTCGAGCTAATCTAGTCATAAACAGCCATGTGACCTGCCTGTGGAAGTCTGTACAAGGTATGCTCCCAGTACACTCCCAATCAGGAAATACTGGCATAATCTGCATCATCAGACTCAGACTGCAGATAAATGTATGAGCAAAATGTGTTCTTGAGTATAGCAGAATCTAAATGGATGTAACTATCTGGTAAGGTTATAGTATTCTTCATGTTTAACTTAGTGTTCAGTCCTGGCCTCAATGGTGTGATTATTTTTCTCTTGGTAAGGAGTTTGGTTATGGTTTTCCTAAACTGCCATTAATGACTAGAAACAGAGAATAGTTGTGCTGATGTTTCTCATCRGGTTGAACTTCTGTGTAACCATAATGTAATTATGCTATTACAGATTTGTATCTGTAGTTTTACTCAAGGGAAGTGGCTCTCCATTCCAAATATTTTGGACAATGGAGAAATGAAAACAGATGCCTGTGTTTCTACTGAGCTTTTTATTTTTAAAAGGCTTAAGAGAATGTTCAGGTTCTGTCACATTAAACTCTGAAATAGCTTAATGCAGTGGTGGGTTCTAGTGAGGTTTTTTCATAATGTTTGGAACAGATTTTTGAAAATATTTTCATAATTGTTAATCTTATGCTTTAAGGGCTTTGCAATGTTTTAGTATGTTCCAACATATTAAAACAATGCTTTTGGGAGATGATGAAGCAGTGTGTTTTATTCAGCCTGTGGTATACATATGAAAAGCTTCTAACTGGTTTTAAAATAATACTGGTTTTAAAGCTCTCAAAGCCACCTTTCATTATTACATGTTTGTTCTTATTAAAGTCTTATGAGTCTGTGATTGTGTCTCTTAGGAAAAGTAACCATTGAGAATTCACATAATCCATAGTGCACATTTTACATACATGACAATGGAAGAATGTTTGGTTCAAAATGTTCACAGCTCCACACTTCAAATGCGAAATCAGTGCTTGTGTATATTTATTKACCTGATTTACCTGGAGTGTGGGGGAAGTTCAGTGTAGTTGCCACCTCTCCGAAATTTTTGTGCTGATACTGTGTTTTGTGGGTGAAACATCATACAGACAATTTACTTTTCCTCAAGTTGTCTACTGTGTCTTCTGAAACCTAAATGTGTAATGGTACAGTTGGAATAACAAGCTATTCTCTCCTTTAAATGTGGATAGATTTAATGGATTTAAACAAGTTAAACAGTAAACTGGAGAGTTAATATTCAAGAGAGATACAGGGAAGTCCATGTTGATGATTAGATTACAGCCTTAAGTGACTGGCAAGATGGTGGTATAWGTAAAGAGGAGAGATTTGTAAGATACATATTTTAAAATATTAATAAGTACTCAACATGTCTTGCACTTAAGTAATACATGTCGTGGCTTCTAATTTTTCTGAGTTATTCTTTTTTCCTTTTCTATCATTTTAGCCACATGTGTGACAGTTGCTGAAAATGTTTTTACTGGATATGATAGTTGTAAGATCCAGACCAGTAACAGAGATTAGACTCTGAGAGGAAGTCTTATTTTGGGAAAAAAAGGAGCTTACAATGCAGCCGAGCCAAGCTTACTTAGCCTAGGTGTACTGTCTGTAGCATGGGGGARTACCACGATTAGTTTGACTGTGAGTTGTAAAGATGGATGAAGAGTGGATGTATATGGAAGCTCTGAGAATCAGGAGTGTAATTATTTCTGTCTATTCTAGTTGACTTTAAGCTGTGGTTTCTTGGTAACATGGTACCTACAGTCTCATCATGAAAGTTTTAACTGCTCAGCTAATACTCCCTCTTCATGCATGGATTATCATTATGAAATAATGTTATTGAATAGAAGGAAGACATTTTATGTCATACTGTTACTGYACTGTCTTGCTGTAATCTGGGGGGGTTTTGGTAAGACATTTAACACACGTAACTTACATTACCTTTACATTGCACCTAAGGTATCCTGGTAGTGAAAAAAAAAGGCATTCTAACAATGTTTGTGTAATGCAGGGATTACAGATGAGTTACAGCTCAATATTTTGAATTGGTAGTGAATCCAGACAAATCAGAACAATTGTGCATCGAGTAGKGTTGTAATGGTGTAGGCACTAATGATTATAGCCTATGTCTAGAACTTCTTACATGGGTGGAGGGCAGAATTCTAGGTTATCTTGTTGCTGTTCAGATTGGTTGAAGGTCCGTTTGATCATGCAAAAGCTTTTGGTTTTGATATGCAATAACCAAGATTTGCAGCACGTCTCACACAGGGATTTGAAGTACACTGCAGGATACTGGCAGATAATAGTGGAAGTGTCTGCTGCCCTTGACATCCTTATTCTGCAATTCTATTGGACAGTGCTTTTTTTTTTTCCTGAAAAAAATGTGGTAATTAGTTGTATCCTACTCCAAATTTTCAGGACACACCTGAAGTTGAGTTAACAAGTCTTAACATTCTCTGTGTAARTTGTACCTGAGTTAATAGTGTCTGTAAGCTTTGTGCTCATGTCTCAAAAATTTCAGCCCTGCACACCTGATCAGTATCCTGCTTCACAACCGACATATAACTTTTGGCAAGTGTTTGCACCTACATGTTATGTCTGACTTAAAATGATGCAATGAGATTAGGCAAGGTTTGAAGTTGTTTAAAGTATCAACTGAAACAGAGGGAGCTGTGGGTTTAAGTGCAGCTCCAGGGACTGTGACTAGTCCTCCTATTCTTTCCTGTTAATTCCAGTAACTGCRTCTGGTAAATGCAGATGTAACTGAGTGTGACTGGACAGTCAGATCTGAGTAGCATCTTGTGGTCTGCTCTTTTGTGATGGATTTCTAATAACTGTGTGTAAGCAAGACTACTGCCACCTTTAAGAACCCAAGTGAGATGTAGGAGGGCTTCTTGCCCTCTTGTGCCTGTAAAAAGAAAGATAGTAAGGTGGTTGGGCGTGCCAAAATTTAYGCTTGTGTGACATTGGTGTTTGACATGACATCTGTGGTATTACATAGACACTGTCACTGGTAGTTACAGTAGAGTAGAATGATGTTGAATGTATGGGGTGCTGAGTATCTTCCTTGTCTGTTCAGTATTGTTGCCTCTGCAGAACTAGGAGGAATTAAAAGTGATAATGCGTCATTAGAGCCACGTAGGTGAGTAACATAGCTAAGATGCACAGTGAGCAGRCTTAAGTGGTTAGGAGCCATTTTTATAACACTTACTAACAACTGCATCTTAAAGACTTCTGCATTTGTGCTGATTTCTAACTTTGTTTGGCTTCACCTGTACAGGTCAGTCAACTCATTTTGTTGTGTTAGAGTTGTGGCATTCATCTGCCCCCACCAAGCATGAGCCTTATATAAGTACACAGTGAGGGTAATGTGAACATAAGTGTTTGTAGGATTCAAACCTAAACYAAAAATGAGATGAAGTGAAAAAAATTGAACAGTTGTGTCAGCAGAGTGGCAGGTTTATTGATTTGAGATGTCCATTACAAGTTTTTGTTCCAGGGGCAGTTGGTATTCAAAGCACCAGGGAGTTAATTTGACAATTCATTTTTTCCCTCCCGGCTGCTTTGCACCAGTTAGTGTTAGGAATCAGTAGTTAGTACAGTTCTTTCTGGTTTAGGGAWGCCCCTAAACAGTGTGAAACCAGCATAGCCAGCTCATGTAGCTGGGGTTTGCCTTTAGCATATGTTGGGGGCAACATTTGGATAAACAATTCCCATGTACATCTGCAGCATTTCATGCTCCAGTAATTACTACCCGGGGGTAATGATCTTTAAGATTTTTTGGGGGGGTTGGGGGTGGGRGTGTTTTTAGTGTGTAGAAGCTAGACTAGCTTACAGGTCTCAGGATTCACTGAGTCATCATCTTCCACCAGCACACAAAATTCAGACTTGCTCAGATGTGACCTTGTGCACGTATGCACTGGTGTCTAGGCTGACCTCTGTCAGGAACTGTATTCTGGATGGGTTGTCATTCTGCTTTAGTGCATCAGCCCCTGCATTTGTACAACAGACCCTTTACTCACATTATATTTGTTCCTCATATTTTAGCATTGTCCTATTTTAATAATTTTTACCTTTAAAATAGATGATCATTTATTTCAAAACCTGGCGTTGTTTTTACTCCCAATTATGTCCCACCTTGGCAACTCTCTGGTTTCATCAGGATATACAATATATTTGACAAACTATGTAAGCAGGCTGTAAATTAAATTCCAGTGGGGATGCAAGGCTTCAAGGATGCACCGATACATTTTTCTGGGATGCTGTGGACGTTCTGGAAACTGTTTTGTGTGAACAGAAAACCATAATGCTTCTAAACAAAAGCCTTTTTGGAGACAATGGYGGTGTTGTTATGCCTGTGATCTTACCCCATATTTGGGATAGACATTATAACACAGTTGCAGAGTGGATAAGCAAGCTATTTTTGTGTATGGATTTTCAGAAACAATTGTGTTGAATCCCTTAGATTGTAACATTTAAGACAGTCTAGCTGTAGCCTAGTGGCTACAAAAATAGGGTGGAAGGATCTGTGGGGTTTAGCTAAAGTTTGCCTATTTTTCTGTGGTGCTAGAAGCCTGAATAAGTTCTTGGGCATCAAATGTCCTCACAGACTACATCACCAAAGACACATTCAGTGTCCTTTAGCTGACAATAATACACAAGGTTGAGTCCAGCCGTTGGATGGTATGATAGGTCCTCCTAAAATGCTTGGCAATGGTATATGCTAGAACTGGTGTGAAGGTGACGCTGTTCTGTAAAGCTTCATTTTCTATTTATGAAATAGAAATGCTGATGTGCTAGAAAACTTTGTAGGCTGTGAAAAGCATGTGATGTGATTGTATTTGCTATGCTTCGATTTCGGTGCTAAAAGAAGAGCATGTACAGTTGATTTACATAATGAATCAAAACAATATCTCCTACAATGCAGGTCAGGATTTTTTTTTTTTTTCCCAGGGGATTATTTAGGGATTAGTTAGGTTTATTCTTGCAGGAAAAGGATGAACTGTACAGTGCAGTCCCACAACTGTAATCCATCTTGTTGCTGTGTCCAGTTTACATCTTCCTTTCTGTTGGGGTCTGCAACCTTCCCTGCTGATTTCTGCATACATGGTTGTCCTCATCACTGCTCATCTGCAGAAGATGGACTGACATGCTTTACAGTCCTGTATGCCTGGAGAGTTGCTAGCTTAATTTGGTGACAAATAGCCCTCAACAGAAAGATCTATTCAGACGTCATTCCTAGGACTAACCCCTAACAATATCTTTGATCTTTAAAGTTCCAAGTGACTGGATTCCTAATTCACCCAGTTATACATTCATTGCCAGATGGAGCAGTGTACTTCCTGAAAGCATTATGTGCTGCACAGCAGGAGGTGCATGCAAGCGGAACTGCTATAACAATACTAATGATGATCATTCTAGTGATGGGCAGTGTCTGCACTCCAGTGATTTATACTGTTGTTGTAAAGGAAAGAAGTCTGGTCCACAGTGTTCAGGAAAATCTACTGGAAGGCCCCTAACATTAGCTTACTAGTTAAAAATGCAGAACATATTTGAGTCGCTATCATTTCAGTAAATACAGTCTTTTTTCCCTCATTCCTTCCAGAGAATATGGAGTTACATCTGGTTGATGGTAGGTGTAGGCTAGAGCTGTGAATGTGGACTGCTTAGCCAAAACAAGTCACCTGGAATTAGGATAAACTTTCACGGTTGCTCTGCTTCTGACAGTTTTTTGTTCCAGGTACTCTTATAAAACAGTTGTGGAAGATGAGTAGTAGTTCTGGCATTAGTTTACAGCTGTTTCCTCAGGCTGAGCTAAGCACCATCATCAGGATTTAAAGAAGCAAGGTTCAAGATTGCTTAAAGGCAGATTGTAGGACCAAGACACAATGAACTTTCTCTGGAAATGCAGAATTGGTGCATGCTGTAAGTAAAAGTTTTGTCTCATGTTTATCAGCTGTGAGTAAGGTTCAGGGGCTGATTTTCATCTTGGAATTGTGCAACATTATTTCTTATTGCAGGAATACCATTGGGTTAACAGTTGCTGAGTTCTTTTGGGGGGGAAAAAAGGGTGTCATGGGGCACCTCCATCATGGCCCAGGGACAGAGTTGGTCTCTGATGCCACAGTGGGGAGCTGAGATCATCTCGTGTGGATCATGGAAAAGGTGAAGAGCAGAGGCCCCATCTTCCATCACTTGGCTCCCTGCTGTGGGCACCTGCTCCGTGTGTGGCATAAGGAGGTGTAGGATACAGACTTTTTTTTTTTTTAATACCAAGGAAAAACCCACAGGAGGGCTGAAGGGAGATTATGCTCTACCCTGGGAAGGTCTGGCAGGAGGTTGCTGCTTTCTGTAACTGTCTCAGAAATACAAGTGGGGAATTCAAAGTACAAGACAGATGAACAAAGAAGGCAACAGAGTGGAACTAGTAACAGCCTCAGGGAAAACCAGAGCAGACAGGGAAGAGTGTTACAAAGTGCTCATCAAATTTACATGCAAATAGTAATGCTAACATTGTACATGATTAACCAGAATACCCTGCAAAGTCAAACGGGAATGAATAAGACAAAGACTTTGTGCAGCTCTGAAGCATTTGGCTGTTACTACTACATGAAACTGCTGGCAATCTGCTTTGTGGGCAGAGTTCATGGCATCTCTGTTTACATGCTGCACATAGAATTTGGCAAAAAATAATTTAGTTAATCAGGAAAAGCAACTTATTATAGATATACAGATCCAAAAGAGTGCATACTGTAATTCAAGTTCAATGTAAAAGATGAATAATTACTGTAAGAAATAATGTTGGCAAGAGCTTTTGGTAAAGACTTTGGAGAAAATCAACTGCAGAGATTTCAAACTCCTCTGGTCTTGTGACAAAGAAACACTGCTCCCTTTGGACTCATGGGTGTGGTTCAAAGGTAGGTCTCGTCTTAGTGTCTTCTCACTGCCATCAGAGGCTATAGAAATCATTCTGTAAACCAAATCAGAAAACTGACCTTTCAAAACACTTAACCAATGCTGAAGTTCCCACCACTTAAATTTTTTGCCACTATAAACAAACAAACAAACAAAAAAATGAATACTGAGAAGTATTTAAACCAAGAGAAACAAGAATTCATTGTTGTGCCTCAGAAAAACACAAAGTATGTGGAGTGAAGCATGCTGTTAATATTGCATAATAACCAGTTGTCTGTGCTTCTTACACAGGGATTTTTTCCTGTGAGTGAAGCTTTTYCTTTGCATAGATTTTTTTTTTTTCCCTGTTTGCTAACTCTTGACTAAGTTTTCCTCAGGGTGTCTGAATCATGGCTTATGAAAGAGTGCTGGTTGGTCCCTGCAGGGTCCTCAGAAGAGCCACGGAAAATTTCAATTCCATGTTCCCTTAGCAGCGTAATGTTACATAGTAGAAAGGGTTTATGATGCAGGAAATAGCTTCTGAGAGATTACCATCTTCACCTTTGTATTCACTTTTGTGGGAGGTGTTGTGATGACTGACAATTACTTGAAATTCTGCAGCAAAAAGATGGAAGTAATTTAAATTGTGTTGTTTTAATCTACATTTCTCTATTCCAATGTCTTCACATATAATTAAAAAATGCATTTTCTAGGGTATGTTTTGAGGCAATAGCTAAGAATTAGTTTTATTTCCTATATATTATCTCATCACTGACTGAAATTCAATACAAAATGCAGAGCAGGTATTAAAGGTTCATTATTCAGAACAAGTACTTTCCTGTAACACAAATAATACAGGAAAAGGAAATTCTGTTCTTTAAGCACACTGATGTAGTTTTGTCTATACATGGGATGTCGTGCAATTTAAGAAAAAATGGCTCAGGTACCTCAAGGAAACGCAATTAGCATTTTGTTATAGATAGGTAATACGATGATCGCCTCTCGCAATTAGGGGATGAATATTACGTGTGTGTTAAGAGAAGTTTTATTGATGTGTAGTTATTTCACTGTGATTTGTGGTTTGGATGTCCTCTGTTCTCTCCATGTCCCCTTTCCCCTGAATGGCGGCCAAGGGACGTCCTTGGTAGCGGACACACATGGAGGGAGCGCTGTGCCCGTGCCCCTTGCAGCAGGGCAGGCTGGGAACCAGGGGGCGTGGCATGGCAACACCTGACCTCCAATCAAGCTGCAAGGATGCAATCTCCACCAATGGACGGCGAGGAAGAGTTGATTGGCAGGCTTTGGGAGGGGCCAGGGTCACCTGATGCAACACCAGGGCTATAAAAGGCGGAGCAGCCATTTTGTGGGTGAGCACACAGTGGTTTAGTTTCACACTCCCTGCGCTGTGATTTTCCTCATTCAGTCATTTTGTTGTAGAAGTTTAATAAGCCTTCTAAAATTTCAAAGTGAGCAGTCATTTCTCACACATTTTATTTGCATTGCTTTTCAACAAACGTGGAAGTTCAGCAACTTGTTCAACAACGGACATTAAATCCCAGTATTTTTAATATGCAACTTTAGAGTAATTGCCATTTCATCTTATTTTACTTTAAAAATATTACAAGAGACATATTTTGCTGGCTTTTGATTATGAAACATTTTTTCTCTCATGCTTCCAAGGCATGTCAGATTTGCTGTTTCTTTTCATCTGATTTAATCATGCATGTTGCAATAAAACTGGTGTGAACGCTGTAAGAATACAGGTGTCAAAGCCTGGGAGACAGATAATGGAGCAAGGATTTCACCAACACCTGCAAGGTCAGTTATATTTTTTTGCTTCACTTCCCCTAAGGGTGATTCCATTTCAGATTTCAGCATCATAAAAGAAATGCATCTCTGCACTGGCTCTCACACGATGTTTCAGAGGTTAATTCTGACCCTATGTACACCTTCTATGTGCCACAGATGTTTCAGTACCTAGAGTCATGGGGAAATTTAGCCAGGAATTCAGGTTTAATCCATGGAGGTTTAGAATTTTTTTTTCTGCATTTTCCCCCTTTTGTATATTCAGTCACTTTGTTATTTCAAAGTTAGCATTTTAAATTCATTATTTCTCTGACTGTGACTCAAASAACTTGGCTGGATTGTTCTCCAGCCTTGCAGTCCCTTTCATCAGAATCACAGTCCATGTTCTTTAAATAGTATTAATTTTCTTTGTGTATGGATTTATTTTTAAATAGAACAGAATTAGCATACTAGAGACAATATATAAGAAATACAGGAACTTGGAGGTTGGGCTCACTACCCATGGACTGGGGAAGGGTGTATGGATGTCAGTGGATGCCAGACCTCTAGTGGACACAATGGAGAAATGAACCGTGAGTGGAGAATGGAACTGTGAACRTCACATGGGGAAAAACCCTGTGTACTGTTGGAGGAGAGCTGCTGAAAAGTCTCTTTCAAAACCTTATCTATTATTTGTGCAAAACTGTTATGCCCCATCATTCACTGAAGTTTTGACTAAGTGCAGAAGTCCCAGAAAATCAGTTGACATTGTCTGATTTTTTTTCAACTAATTTCAAAATTTTAATTGCTGTTTTGACTGAACAGCTACACTGGGACATCCCCCAGAATGGAGGACAAGAGTCTGGAGAGCAGCCCTGCAAAGAGAGATGTGAGGGTTTGGATTAGGGACGAGTTGAAGATGAGCCAGCAGTGCCCTGGCAGCCAGGAGGGCCACCTGTGTCCTGGGGACATCAGGGACAGCATCAGCTGGGCAAGGGAGGGGATTGTCCTGCTCTGCTCTGGGGCAGCCTCACCTCCAGTGCTGGGGRCAGTTCTGGGTGCCACAATGAAAGAGAGAAATAAAACTACTGGGGAGTGTCCAAAGGAGGCCATGAGGTTGGTGAAGGGTCTTGAGGGGAAGCCACATGAGGAGCAGCTGAGGTCACTTGGTCTGTTCAGCCTGGAGGACACTGAGTGACCTTATGGCAGCCTACAGCTTCCTCATGTAGGAGAGGCAGGCACTAATCTCCTCTCTGGTGACCAGAGTTCGGACATAAGGAGATGGAATGAAACTGCATCAGGGAAAAGTTCAGACTGAACATGAGAGAAAGGCTCCTTTTTGAGAGGGTGGTTAGTCACTGAACAGGTTCCCAGGAAAATGTTCTCCAAGCCTGTCAGCATTCAAGGAGTATCTGGATGATGCTTAGTCATATGGTTTAGTCTGAGGTATTCTTAGAATATCTCAAGTTGGAAGGGGGCCATAGGGATCATCCAGCAAGGAGCAGGGAATGTGACTTGATCCATATGGTTCAACTTGAAATATTCTATGATCCAAAGGACTGCAGTGGCTGAAGAAGGCTGTAGTGCAGGAGGCTGTGGCTTTTCTTTCCATACAGCTGATACCTGCTTTCAGCCACTGCATGGAGGGTATTTAGGAGCTAGGAGTTTTGTACTTGCAATTAGACTTTCTTGTACCAAGGAAATTTCAACTTATGATGCGTTGGCTTAGTTGTTCCAGGACTAGTAGTGGAAAGCAGGTGGAAAGAAGTCAGGTACTGTCAGTGTTCCCACTAAAGCCTCAAACTTGTCATTAAGACTCCCTTGCCCCCGTGGCAGACTAGGGAGAATTGGAGGCATGCCATACTGTATGATCAATGAGACCCAGTTACTCCATGCAGGTTTGGTGACATGATGTGTAGGAGGGACTTCCCCTTTGAACATCCATCCCAGCACTGTCAGCCAGGGTGCCAGAAGACTGTGAACATCAGTTTAACCAGTGGACATCTAAATTGCAGGAATCAAGTCTTGTCACTGGATTCATTGTGGTAATACCTTTCTATTCTTATAATTTCTTTCTCGTTCTTTTCCTTATATATTTTCTTAAGTGGTACTTTTATGCTTTTTTGTTATTTATTTTTTATATATATATAATACATATTTTAGATATTTATATTACTGTAGATAACAATAACCAAAATGGCTACATACATCCTCTCCATTGCATCTAAGTCATTCTAAAACAAACCCCACATATGCACACACATGCACATATATATAAAACCACCAATCATTCAGTTCTTTTCACTCTAATCTACCCAAAAGGATCTATCTGCTCATTATTCAAATCCCTACAGACTTTGTTCAGCACAATTAATTCTCTCAGGTACTGGATACTTTTTTCCATGGCATTCCACCTGCTTGGGTGCACTACTAGATCATCCTTGACAGGACCCTTCCTTCATTCTTGACAAGGAGTTGCCTTCAGGGTCTGAGTTTCTGTCCTCTTCCCAATCTTTTTGTCAGTGCCCACATCACAGAGATCCCATTGCCAGGCTTCACTACCATCTGGTTTCACACTGTGGGCTGCAATATCCCAGCATTGGACCAGGCAGGTTACCAGGGGCTCTCCTGACTGGTGGCTGAAATCTTCTTGCTATCCCACAGCTCACCATGAGACAGAAATGAGGTGATTATCTCTGGCCCTCCTCCTAGTGTTAGGAGGACCCTGCTTCCTCCTCATTCCTTCCTGTGTGAACTGATTTATCTTGGATTTCTTCTTCTGTATAGAGGCAACTGCTACTGTCACCAAAACTGCGGGGAAAAAACAAAACTACAAACAACATTTTTAGTGTTAGATAATCAAGGCATTACTTTACTTCTGGCCAGGATGTTGCTGTGGCCAGGATGTGCAACAGAAATAATTTCATCCACACATAGCCTGGACGAGCAGAGAAAATCATTCTATGACATATGGATTTTACCAGATTTTTCACAAACTTTATGCAGTCAAAACCCATAGAGATTCATTGGTTCAGTGTTCATTGGTCCCAATGAACATTCATTTGGTTTCTTGTTGGTTACAAATATCTTTGCCTCCGATGATAATTAGGTCTTTATTCTTATATCTGCTTTTCCAAACCAGATGTCTCCACCCATGTTGTTTGGAATTGACATCCTGTTAAAGGCCCTTGATGGCTGTTATCTTTTGTGTCTTCTGTGCTGTTAAACTCTTCAGGCCTCACCTAGTGGGTGCACAATGGCCTGCAAACAAACTTCAGTTCCCTTCCCCTGGGGCAAGGGCGAACATACCTGACTAAAGTTACAAAATAAACAAATTTAAACTTGGTATCTTTTGCAACACTACCAGCAGAGGTTGTTCCCTCTCTGTTTCTTCCCTCTCCCCTGAGCATGCTGTTTAGGGTCAAGCAGTGTCCAGGATACCGTAGCCAGGGTCCAACAAGCTGTGTAGCTTCCTGCCTCTCTGGAACTGCCATGCCAGTTTTTCCTTACATACTCTGCCACTTTATCAGGATCCTGTAACTGTTCAGGAGGGAGATGAAAGATGTGTGCTAATGTCTCAACAAATAATTTGAAGGTATGAGTGTCAACATCTTTGAAATGGTCTGACTGTCTCTGCTAAATCCAAGGCAGCAGGTTTTTGCAGAGCTCAGACAGCTTGGTTCCTGAGATAGACAAGGGTCTGCACAAGCATGAACCTTCTGAACCTTGGGGTAAAATGACAGGTTCAAGGGGGCATATGGGGTAGGTGGTTTGAGAAGGCTGTACATTCCTAGTACCTCAGCCAATGGGGAAATGAAGAGGGAAACCTGCGGCCAGGAGTTTGGGATAAAAGGAGGCTGCACCCTGTGAAACTCCCAAGAGAGAAACCCCACTGTATGCCTCTGTGGACTCTCTCCCTTTATTTGAATAAAGTTGCAGGAYTCCTCTGTCTCCTTTTTGGACATAAACCTCTGGCGTTTGTGGATTTTCCCGACACGGGTGAACTTCCAAACCACTGAAGCACAATCATCCTTCAAAAGCTGGCTCTTTTTTCTCCCACATTCCATGCCACTCATGACTGTCTACCCTCAGGGCAGATGTCTGAATAACCTCCCTAGAAATATCTAAACATGATGTAGACCGCACTCAGGAGACCTGCCAGACTTAGCAACAAGAACATGCTCTTCTTAACATCCAAAGGGAACTCAAAATTCTCAAAGCTCTTTTAAGAGGAATAAAAAGATGGGGGAAATCGTCCTCTCCAGTTCCCCCTGCAGGATGGACATGGCTATTAATGGAGTCCCAGAATGTAGTGCCTGAGGTAAGGGCAGGAGAGCAGCACTGAATACATACCCCAAGTGACCCTCATTGCCCTTGCCATTATCATGCCATAAAATGATGTCACACAGTACAGCTACAGAACAACCCTGATCCCTCTCCTTCCTCTGAAAAATAACATCAGGAGGAGCACATACAGGAATGTATAAAGGTTTAGGTACAACACCCACACCAACAGATGAAGCAACACTGTGACCCGGGGCTCCCTACCTAATACCTCAAATGCTTGGATCAAATTGGTTTCCAATCCCCTCTGGTTTTTATCTGTAATCTCAATCCTGCCTGCCCCATAGTGGGTGCCAAAGAAGACTGCTGTTGTTTAGGAATGGTACATTCCAGTTTAGGAATGGTACTGCTCCCACTGAAACGCTTCAAACCACACTGCTGCCACTTGCTTGCTCACCCACTCCCACTCTGCTTTCACCTGGGGAGAGATGGAAAGGGGAATTCGAGGCAAAAAAGGTAAAGATCACAGGCTGAGATAAGAAAAATTTACTGGAAACAGCAATGAGGTAAGAAAACAAACATTAAGAGCATCAATGTACAAAAGAGAGTGATTCACATACAAAAATGCTCACTGCAGAGCTGCACCGACCCCACTGCAACCCGTCCACCCTGGCTGGAAGAACTTCTTCTCCCTGGAAGGAACCAGCTGCTCCTCTGAGCAATGAGGTGAGCTGATACAGAAAAACCTCTGGGTCCTAGCCCCCTCCTCGCTATTGCAAAAATGAACCCTGCTCTGGGGCTTCAGCCAGGATAAATATTAACTGGGGATCTCAAAAACTTCACACACAGCGCACATTTTGGTATTATTTACAAAACAGATAGCTATCTTCTGTGTTGATATCCCCTCAAAATCTAAACACATTTCTTCCTGTGAATAAGTATCAGTGACRTGATGAAGTAGGACACTTGGCATAGTGTCACCCACTGCACTCAGTGTAAAACATTTAGATGGTCAAAATGGGTTTATTTACAAAGCTTTTCATGCACAACAACTGACTCTTCTAAAATTATATAAAATATATTTAAGAAATGAATGACACAGCACATTTGTATCAACAACGGTGAAAGAAGAGGAAGAACACTAAAAAGCTTAACTGAAGCCACCAAGTAACTGCACTGAGGTAAAGTTACAAAACAACCAACTCTTGTCACCGACTGGAGCTAAACAGCAGCTCAAATCTCCAAGCCAAGACGTGGCATCTGTAGAAGAGCCAACCATTATTCCTTGATACTCTGAAGTAGCTTCAGTAAATGAGACTCAATAACCTGCTGAACTAAAGCAGAGAAAGAGATGAGGTTAATCAGTGTTGATTTTTTTGGTATTTTTAGGATTATGCTTTTTTTCTGGCAGACACCTGCTTGTCTTGTGCAGTAATTTAATAAAAACCAGACATGTAAAAAATCACTCTGTGAATAAAGTCAGCATTCCTTCAGAAAATAAAAGCCTTGTATAGTGCAAAAACAATCCACCCAGTTAGRCAAACAATGTTTTTGGGGGTCATCATCAGTTCTTTGATTTGAATAGGCTGATAGCACATGGAAAGCAGATTTTTAGCCTACAAACAGAAAGTTGGCAAAAACMTTTCTTAGAAACTCCATGAAACTTTGAGATTGACCTCTTGAAGCAGTCTTCTGTGTAGGCTCCTGTGAAGTTGTGCTGTGCTGGTTTCAGCTGGGGTAGAGTTAATTTTCTTCTCAGAGGCTGGCATGGGGCTGTGTTTTGGATTTGTGCTGAACTCAGGGTTGATAATACAGAGATGTTTTTGCTGTTGCTGAGCAGGGCTTGCACAGAGCCAAGGCCTTTTCTGCTTTTGGTGCTGCCACACTGGGGAGGGGACTGGGGGTGCCTGGGAGGAGACACAGCCAGGACAGGTGACCCCACCTGACCAAAGGGATATTCCAGACCGTGTGGCACCATGGTCAGTGTATAAAGTGGGGGAAAGAAGCAGAAAAGAGGGGGGACATTTGTGGTGATGACATTTGTCTTCCCAAGTAACCATTGTGCATGGTGGGGCCCTGCTCTCTGAAGATGGCTGAACACCTGCCTGCTCATGGGAAGCACTGGATTAATTTCTTGGTTTGCTTTGCTTGTGTGCAAACCTATTAAACTGTCTTTTTCTCAGCCTATGAGTTCTCTAGCTTTCACCCTTCTGATTCTCTCCCTGATCCTTTTGGTAGGAGAGTGAGCAAGGGGCTGTGTGGGGCTTGGCTGCTGCCTGGGGTTAAACCATGGCACTGGCTCATTCATATGCACAGGGCTCTGCTTAGAAAGGCTACACATACAGTGCTGGGCTTACTTCTGATTCCATTCATTTCTGCAATGACAGACATTTCACAGCTTTCAAAATGTAGCAGCAATGAGGGGAAAAAACCAACAAGGAGTCCCTTCTTTACTTCTGGTTTCCATAACCAAGCCAGATAGTAWAATTCATAATTATTGTCTGCCTCCAAGACAAACTAGAGCTGATCTTACTGGAGAAGGCTTTGCAAACTACATGACATCATGCCAGTCAAGTAGGGTGGAGGTGTTCAGGAGGGTTGCAGGCCTCTTACAACTGTGCAGTAACACACTCCTTTGTACAGGGTGAGGGAGCAGCTCAGCTCCCCTTGTCTGAGCCCTTGTCATGGCTGTATCAGCCCTAAACACCATTATTTGTGTCCAGWRATACAGATCCAGGTCAGTGACATTTTCTTACTAAGTACCTGACTTTCTGAAACAAGAATGGAAGCTCCTACCCATTTTGGCYCGATGCATTTAGGATTATTAAGACTTGTACGACAGATAACATGTTAAGAGCTGCAAAACCTCTACTAGGCCATTTATAGCAGCTACATAAATGAGGAGCTGTAAAAATTAAAGATTTTTTTTAAAAGGGCTAATGTTTGCAATACTCACCACTCCGATAGCCCAAGGCTACAGCCAAATCCATGGAATTATAGCCAGCATCTGTTTCGACAGTTGGATCAGCACCATTTTCTATGTAAAACAGGAAAAAAACTTGTATTTCTGACAATGAGAACTGAATAATGAGTACATTATTACTGATAATTTGGTTCGGACAGTCTGCTTACCGAGAAGAATTTTTACACATTTCACATGGTTCCCATGTACTGCATACAGCAAGGGTGTGCCTCCATTCTGCAAAAGCAGAGAAATGCTCCAGACACTTAATCAAGCAGTCTGCAATTGTAATTCCTTAACAAACAAATATGCTTCCATGTACCACTAAGAGACTTCCTAGGTTTTATAAAAATGAGGTTCTGTTTTAGATCTTCACAACCTCTCATCATTTTTGTCTGCTRTTCAAATGCTAAGATCACACTTCTATAAGAAGTCAGCACTAGTCTCATTCTCTTTCTACCAAGAAGTCAGAACTAGTAGCATCAATTTCTCCTACCCTATGGAAGTTTTGAAACTCTCAGGTGTTTCAGAAGAGGCAGAACAATTTTTAAACTCAGTCCAGTGCTACGTCCTGCTTCAATTTTCTGACCAAAGCATCTTCTGACTAATTTCAAGCTGGAGTCTTACCCAGTCATACTCATTGACATCAACTCCACAGTCCAGCAGCATTTTGACAATATCCGTGTATCCTTTACTGCAGGCCAGTGAGAGGGCACTTTCTCGACCTTTCCCCAGAATCTGAGGATCTGCACCCTGAAATAAAGTATCCATTAAAAAAAAAGAGGTAAATTTGAGGCTTTGCATAAACTTTAACTGTGAAACTTWTAAGCTTGTAGCAGCATTGACAAAGTTAGGAAGGCAAAACAAACTAAAGAGTAAATTAATTCAAAATCAGTTGTGATTTTTTCCTTACATTCTGGAGGAGAAATTCCACTACTGCTATCTGCCCATGAGCTGCAGCCCACATCAGGGGAGTAAATCCTTCTTCATCCTTATGATTGATTAAATTTTCTGTTCAGAGAAAAAGACATAACTTAGTAATCCTTTCCACAATGCACTGTATGTAGCTGGTAAAATGTGTTGATGGTAACATTTATTCAACAGGAACCAGTGTGACCTAAAAGTCATCCTCAACTTTAAAAACAAAATTCTGTCCCAGTGGTGGTGGTAGTATCTCTGCCCAAGAAACAAAAACACATCCAACTGACYAAAGTAAAATTTCAGCCTTTAGTTTAGTATTCTAAAATTTAAGTTTTTAAGCTTTATAAATCAAACTCGGTTTTTACTCARAAATATTACAAGTTGTCTCTAATCTGGGCTCCACTTTTGTAAAGAAGATAAAGGATGTCTGAAAAATAAAGAGGTACATTCTGTATTATACTACAGACCGTGTTTTTTTCAATAGTGAGCCACACAATTTTGTAAAGAATGAACTTGTACAGCAATATAGATGAAACAACTCCATTCCCCATAATGTTCATGCAATCAATAAGGTGGTGTGTGAAAACAATTAAGGTTTACGTAGTGTGCATCTGGAAGAAGAAAGAAAGAACTTATTTAACAACTGGCTGACAAGTATTTCAGAATGGATCTTTTTTTAATATCTAAATACTTCAAAAGTCCCATGCTTATCATAGCACCAAAAAAAACATTTTTAACTGCTATCARCACTCCAGAATTGATTTGCTTTTCMTATAYATGGCTCACTACAAAGTGTTTAGACTCAGTGACTTATTTTGTGTTTTCCAGTAACCATTTCAACAAGGATGCACTGAAAGCATGAGTGATTACTATCAGTGCAGTAAGAATATGCCATTAATGCTGCTATTATTAATGTTACTAAATTCATAAGCATGTTAGGTAGAGCTGAAATTTTGTCCATGTATTGTGGGCACACAAATGCCACACTATTCAGAATGTGTAGTACTATTACATTTCAGGTGTGGGTCACAGCTTAAATTAGCAACATGCAGGTCTTTGTGCTGACTGATTAAACAGAATTGGAAAACCACCATTAACAGAAGTATGTTTTAAGTGATAAAATAAAATAAAATAAAATAAAATAAAATAAAATAAAATAAAATAAAATAAAATAAAATAAAATAAAATAAAATAAAATAAAANAAAATAAAATAAAATAAAATAAAATAAAATAAAATAAAATAAAATAAAATAAAATAAAATAAAATAAAATAAAATAAAATAAAATAAAATAAAATGCTGTGACAGAACATATTCCTTTCTTAGTTCCATGGATTACCTATATAGCAAAAGAGCAGGGAGAGGAAGGGATTTACGTACTTCTATTAACATTAATGTTTTAATTTAAAATGCAAATCATACAGCGAGCGAGTAATAGACAGACACAAAACAACAGTCCACATCGGCAAAGAACAGATACCTCAAATGTCCTCCAATTTGTACCAGAATTGAGGACTTTGAGGAAAAGGTCAAACACAACAGCACATAAATGGCCCAAAGAAAAATAGCAGGCATTTAAACCTGTCTCACCTTGTTCAATACGTGTGGCCAGATACAACATTTCTCCCTGAGCAGCCAGCTGATGGACTGATAAGGCTGCAAAAAAGGAAGCAAAAGCATGTGTTACATCCACCAGTTTTCATTCTGCTCTGTCTAGAGCTGAGCACAACGTGTCCACTGGCTTCAGCAGTACAGAACTTGGAATCCAGAGTGTAGATGATTTCACCTTACATTCTGAACTTTAATCATGATTAAAACCCRAAAATTTTCCAAAAAGTTTCACAGATCGAGCTAATTTTTAAACAATGCAGCAGTCATTCTTGAAAGCAAGGATACTTCCCACACTGACTCTTTACAAAGTAACATGCTCTCATCACTGCTGTCTGGTCAGCAACCCAAGATTACTTTAAGACCCATTTATCAMATGTTGATAAAGTAAGGATATTTAATTTAAAAATCACACTTGAATCACCAGAAGACCTGTCCTGCTACTCAACAAAGAAAGCCTCTAATGTGACTTTCATTCACTACAATGTATCATAGATTTGACATTACAAATCTACAGATAACTTGACTGTAATACAGAGGGGAAAACAAAGATTGTGGGATTTTTAAAATTTTTTTGTTATTTCAGAGATTATGAAGAAATAACCTCCAATCCCACAGAAAAGTGCATGGGTGCATGGTTTTGATAACTTGGAGCAGGCCTAAAAGGTGCTCAGGAGGCTATCTGTAATAAATTATCCACATGTAGTAACAAAATTAGCTAATGATTACATTAACTGTAGATGTTCACTGTCCTCTTCMAAGCCACTACAAAGTTTAGTCTGTTCAGAAAGGTGGAATATTTTGTTCAGTGGCCTACACTGCAGCTCCCTATTAATTTTTTTCCATGCAAGTAGCATTTTTCTTTTAAAAAAAATCTGACTGGTAATTTATAGAGAAAATAATTTACTAACAAAGTAAATTACAGCAAATKAATTAATAAAGGAAATGCTTGACAAATCAGGGAAAAAACCTCACCAGAAATGATGCTGCCTTGATTTTCAGGATCTGTGACAATCATGACACTTGCAGTATTCTGTATTTACTTTACATTACATCTTAAGTATCCTGCAGCATTTACCAATCATCTAATTTTAAGATGCACAAGTTCCGAAAATACGGGCATGAAGTACATTAACTTACCACTTAAGGATTTAATTCTTGATTTAAAAAGTATAGGTAAGGGTTTTTCTGGGTTTTGTAGGTTTTTTTTTTTGGGGGGGGTGTTTCCTTTTTTTTTTTTTTTTTTCCCTCCTTTCTGGAAAATCAAATTCAGTTAGGAATTCCATACATCATGTGGATGACTATTTTATGGTTGGACCCAAGTGAATTTACACAAGACTGTTTCAGTGTTTTCTTCCCACCTTAAAGTTCATTGCAACACCAAAGGAAAAAAACGCATAAATCTGTCAAGCATCCAACACAGAGTTCACAAAATAATTATTAACAGTGAGGCAGAAGGATACTTACAGTTTACAAGTAGAGGTGTTGTAGAGACTTCATTTCCCCTGTGTTTGTTAGTTAGTGTAGTTGATTGTTTTATTGGTGAGAAATGCTTAGTAGTTGATGGAGTATAAACATGTCTTACTTGGATACCAGGGGAAGGAGAAGTGTGGCTGTTGCATTCAGCTACATTGAACAAAAAACAGAGAGGATTTCAGTACTAATAAGAGCATTAAAAGGAAGCCATAGRTTCTAAGTCAAGCTGTAAAGCACCAGGTTATCACAAGACCTTTAAAATCCACGTTAAGAAAGCTTTGTGACATGTGCTTTTCCCTACTGTGTATTGTGAGAGGTGAATAAAGGGCTGCATTAATTTCTAGCATGAAACAGTTAATGCCACCTCACGTGTTCAGTATGGCACAATGTCACCCAGAGACAAGTTAGTGTCTGAATGAGGTAAAACTTTGTCTAGATTTTTCAACATGCCTGGCATGGATTTATTATGTAAGAAGGTACATAATAAAGTCAAGAAGTTAAGTTCTACTTAACTTGTCACCCTCTTGTAGACACTCTCCTAGGCAACAACATGATGCAGCTCTGGTCAGACATGCTCTCAGGTACCTGCTCCCTGACCAGTCCACTGCACCAGTGGAGACAACCTTCATTAATTTTCTTCCCACTCCAGGATGAAATTTTATCAGCATTAGGCATGCCTGATGAATACTTATCCAGCAGGAAGACAGGTTCCACACTAACTTACATAAAATGACAGCAGGTCATTGCTTAGAATTCAGGAAGTCATTCACTGCTGATRTGTTCCTCCATACTGACTTTCCTTGCTTTCTCTTGGAAGCTAATGGCATTTTATTACAGAATATATTTATATGTTGTCTTGGCTTCTAATTCTGGAAAGTAGCTTTTGGTTTTGAGATTAAACACTGGAAAGACATACTGAAGGATTAAACTCCATATTGGCTTAATTGATTTGACACCAGTGTGCACCAGTAATTAATGACCAGAAGCTAATTAACACACACACTAAATTAACACCACAGAGAACTTTGTGGTCACAAATGCAAGCACAAATTCAAGGAGAGAACTAATTAAAAGAAATAGAGTGTAACAAAACACAAAATTGTGTTTTGTTTGCCAATCCAACAGCCACAACTGACTGTACTGAATTAAGAGTCCTACCACAGATTTTGACCTGTGGTCCCTGGATTTGCAGGACAATTTCTAAGGGATTTACAGATGTTACCTCAGAAAAACAACCCTATTTCTGATGGGTGTAAATCTGCCACTCACACCTGTGGGGCTCTGCTAGCGAGCACTAGGGGTGAACCCAAAAAAAAATAAAAACCCACATTGAAATTTACAATGGCTGAAGTGCAGCCAAACTGCACAAGCCAGTGGAACCACCAAAACTCAAAGCAGGCCTGAGTTTGCATTTGTTACAGGAAATGGGTCACATGAACCTCACAAAAAGACACAGCACTAATGCTCTGAAATACGACAGCAAGTACCAGAAACCACTGCTGTTAACAGGAAGTAGATGGGAGTCCTAATTTTGCTCTGTATCAATATCCTTAGCTGTGAGAAATCACGGATCAATCCTGGTGAAGCTGCTGCAGGGATCCAGACCTGGAGCAGCATTTTTCTCTCACACAGTGTGAAGCTACAGTAGCAAACCCACTGCTGGGGCTGGAGGCTTTGTGCAGCCACAGTGACAAAACACAGGTGGCCCAGGTTACCTTTCATCCCCCTCATGAAAAGATAAAAAAACAAGCTGCTAAAAGCCACTGAAGCTGAAGTGACCACTCAGTGCTTTCAGCAGTGTTCTGTGAAGATGCCATACAGATGCAGCTTGTTTTCCTAATTAGCACCAGCTTTTACTACCTTGAAAGATCTTTTGTGCCACTGATTTTTCAGTTAATACAAATATTTAAAATGTATAATTTTTTTTTTTCTTGGAGAAAATTAGCATTGGGGAAAAATTTTACATTAATAATCCATTAAGCATATCAGAGGAACACATCTTAGAAAACTGATCAATACACATGTAAAGCAGAAGCTTTTTTTTTTAAGAAAGCATAATAACTTAAGAGGGTGACACATTCCACAGGTAACACTTTGCACCATAAATTCAACCTTTAAATAAGACAGATGCCACTTCGAGGTCRGAGTTGACTTGATCCTGGATATTTTTACTGTCCTCCTCGTTCAGGGACTTCACAAACCGTGAGCAGACATTCATATCAAATCTGTTGGGCAGAATGAACTTCATCCCCATGGTGACACTCTGGGCTGGCCCTTCCTCTGTGCTGGGCTCCAGCTGATGCTCCACTTTAATATCTGGCATGGGAGGAAGGCTGTAGCTTGTGGTGCATTCTTCCACAATCAGCTGGGCCCCCACATCTAAGTTTGTTGAGGATGCCATGACTCAGTCCTGTACCAGTTTCATGCAGAAGGATGTTTCATTGTTTCCAGCCAGGAGCAGCAATTCTGGACAGCCGAGCCCAATTTCCTGGACAGCCTGCAACTGAACAGATGTAACACAGGTTAAGAACATTGTGGTAAAACAATGCAAAAAACCCCACATCAAACTTTATTTAAGCTTATGGCATTTAGTTTTGTCAGCCAGAACGCTGGCAAAACATCAACCTTGCTGCTGTCACAAGACAGTGACCAATATCTCCATTTATGTTTCAGCACCTGGATGTTCCCATTATTAATTCATCCAGGTGAAATTATGCTTCAGAATATTTTCTTAGTTACAATAAAAAACACCATACGACAATTAATTAGGTTCATACCAAGCCAGGAACAACCTATAAGAGAATGATTTTATTTCCCAGAAACATCAGACTTGAGGGAAAAGCCACAGCGACTTTAAGCTCCTTTATGTCTTTCGCAACCTGAGTAAAACAAACGGATTGATTTATTATTAAAATAAAAAAATAAATTAATCAGAATTACCCGCAGAATACCCGCGGCTCGCTCACACTTCCGCGGGAAGCCGCGGGCGGGGCCTGTAGCCGTCCCCTCTCGCTGGAGACACCCCGTGAGGAGAGCCCCGAGGGCGGGACGGCCGCACCGCCCGGCCCGGCCTCACCTCGGCCCTCAGCCGCCGCCGSCGGAAGTGCGGCCTCCCCGCCCCGCCCATTGGCCGGCGAGGGCGCGCTCTGATGACGCACTTCCTTCGCGCCCGCCGTCTCCCCTCGCGGCAGGCACGGTGCCGCCATCGCCGGAGCGCGGCGTGTCCCGTGGGCCTGCCGGCCCTTCCCGAGCCTCTCCCGCTGAGCCCCCGCCTGGCCGGCCCCGGCCCCGCGCGTCATGGCCGCCTACAAGCCGGTGGTGGTGCAGGCGTGCCCCAAGCTCGGGGAGAGGATCACGCAGGACACGCTGTACTGGCGGGGATACAAGGTAGGAGGAAGCGGCCCAGCAGTCGTGGTTACTGCTTCAGAATGCCTTTTTTTTTTTTTTTAAACTACTTTCGTGCAATTAAAATGCATTTTTAAAACGCGCGTGAGTTGGTTTGTAACCTCAAAACACGTAATTGATGGGTGAGTTGTGATGAGCGAATTGGAAAAAATCCGCTAGAGCAGGAGTAGCTTGTCATAGGTGAAGCTCAGAATCATTATATCTAAAAAACGCTTTGATTGTAATGGAGTCTTGGGTTCTTTGAGGGAAAAATGGTTTTAATTTTGCTGTTTTCGTACTTGATGGCGTGCATGTCTATATTTAATGACCTTTACCACCGTTGTTTTAGACCCCTGTTCAGATAAAGGAGTTCGGCGCGGTGAATAAAATCGACTTCTCCCCAGCCCCGCCTTACAACTACGCTGTCACGGCATCCTCCAGGGTAAGCGACTTTTCTGAGGCTTCGACGCTTTCTTTCTTGGGTTGGCCTCGCACAAAAAAGAAGGCGTAACTCCCTCTGGCTTTTCCAGATCCAYATCTACGGGCGGTACTCGCAGGAGCCCATCAAGACCTTCTCCCGGTTCCGGGAGGCGGCGTACGGTGCCACCTACAGGGACGACGGGCGCCTGCTGGCCGCGGGCAGCGAGGACGGCGGTGTCTGTCTCTTGGACGTGGGCGGCAAGGCGCCCCTCAGGCAGTTCGAGGGCCACACCAAGTAAGGCAGAGCCCGCCGGCGTCTTTCCTTTGCTTCTTTGTTGTGTTTGCCCTTTGCGGAGTGGATGGTTTCACCGTAAGGATTGTCACCCTGTCGCAGGGTGGGGACACCTGCTACCAGAGCTGTTTGCTCAGAGCCCTGTTCAGCCTAGCCTTGAGCACTGCCAGGGAAAGGCATCCCTATCTTCTCTGGGCAACCTGTTCAAGTGCCTTAGCAATATATATAATAATTATATCGAATTATAATTGTGTGTTTTCCTCACGTGCTGCTGAAAACCTGAGTGATGCTGATTTGCTTTCCACTGTCTCGTGTAGATCTTACTGGAAAGTAGGTTGTAAAGGTAAATTAAGAATGGGATTGAGCTTAAAAAAATTCTGGATATGATTCAAGCATGTAGAAGAGCAAATACATTTTCTCTTTCACATAGGTGTCTCYTAATATGTAGGGACAGCCTTGTGAGTACATTGCATTGATAAGGGTGTTTTATTTGATGATGGTAGGAAAAGAGTTCTGAAATGTGTCTAAACAAAAACAGTGAAAAAATATGCCAGGAAAACCAGGAATTTCTTAAGAAAAAGCTCCAAAAAACAGAACAGAAAAAGTGCATAATGGTAGGGCGRGGTGGGGAAGAAATTAGGAGTTCTGGTGTATCAGTGAGGAGTAAACAATGCTTCAGCAGACTTCTGTGCTGGGAAAGATGAATGTTTTATTTATGCAGAACAAAAAGAATCCCTGTTGCAGTGGGAGGTACCCAGACTGACCTTGAGAGTGTTTCTGTTTGAGGTCTGTTTGYAAATTGTGTGTTCCATTCTGATGTTAGCTGCATACCTGTGCACACCTGTATTTGCATACCTGCCAACATCTGCTGGGATATTGTGGTGATAACAAAGACTTTAATAGTGATTTTGAAGGACAAGAAGACTCTTCAAAGCAGCAATATTTGAAATTTGCTGTTATAAAGTGAGGCTTTTAAATCCTGATGTTAAAGACAACTTTAATAAACTTGTCACGCAGAGTTACTCTTCTTGAAACATGAATGTATTTTAACTTTGGGTATTGTGGGCTTTGTTTTCTAGACCAGTTCATGTAGTGGGCTTCCTGTCTGATAAATACCGAATATTCTCTGGTGCTGATGATTATTCATCAATTTTGTGGGATATTCCAAGTGCCACAGAAATCATCTCTTACAGTGAACATACTGACTATGTGAGATGTGGCTGTGCAAGTAAAGTGAATGCAGATGTCTTCATAACAGGTTTGGGTTCACATTTTATTTATACTTTCTTTGGATTGAATTAAAGATAATTTTTATACAGTAGGGTCATGTTTATTGTATTTTAGTCATGAAGGATCAGTCTGCCTGTGCAATGCCTACTTTGTTGTTTCCTTTTTTTTGCTTGCTTTTTAAGCTTGACGCTGATGTTTTAGGGGAAACTGCAGGAACTGAGTTTTAACGTCTTCTTGGTTTAGCCTATTAGAGTTAACAGAACTTCTGAAAGAAAGTACTGTGAATGTATCCTTTGGCTGGAAGTGATTAAAATGTTGTRCCAAGTTTCTGGAGCAGGACACAGTACAGCCCATAACTGGCAGGTTCAAAAACGTGAGGTCAAGTGGAGTTACTTGGACCCAGTTGCTTTTGGTTTTCCCAGCAGTAGCTTTGTACCAATCTGTGGAAAACTGAAAAAAACTCTAGTATTCCTTTTTTCAAGAGGCACAACAGGTTAGGTTTTATCAGGCTGCTTGATAGTTATTGTTATAAATACACTTGATTAATGGAAATGAAATGAAATGAAAACAGATTGCTTTTACAGACTGACATGCATCTAGGTCAAGAATTAGAAAATTTTTGTTGGCTCRAGGCTGTAAATTAACCAAGTTAAATCACAAGGTGTTTTTACACGTATGGGTTAAACTGTTGCTGTTAGCCAGGAGCTCCTTTAGATGGTAGGACATGGCTGTTTTGGTTCCTGAACTAGCTGAAATTATGGAGCTGATTAATGCTGGTGTTTGCAGGTTCCTATGACCACACTGTGAAACTGTTTGATGCACGGACAAAGAGCAGTGTCCTGACAATAGAACACGGCCACCCTGTGGAGAGTGTGCTTCTCTTTCCATCTGGTGGGCTTCTGGTATCTGCAGGTAATTCTATAAAGTCACATAAATATCTTTTCTGYGGTCCTCATTGAGAAATATTTCAGCTGCTTATTTTTTTGTGTGATGTTTCAGTTTGATAACAAAGTGGTAAGTGATGCAATAGTTGGATTTCTCAAATATCTTTTGTAGGAATCTGTGTTTTATCTGGGGGTTGCAAGTAGGGGTCTTCCTTTTTTGTCTTTGATATTCTTGTAGTTGCCACTTCCCCCCTACCTCCGAAGTTACTTTTAATAGCAAAATGCAGACTCTAATTGGCCCACTTCTAAAGTGAAGGAATTAACATAGATAGGTTTTGAAAGGGTGGGACAGTGTCTTTCTGTTCATGTTGACAAGCTTCTTTAGTCTCTTGTTGCCATTGCATCAGAAATACTGTAATTGAATAGTTTATAGATTTAATCTTTTTTTTTTTTTCTTTTTGTAATGAATATGGTTGGGGAATGGTTGGCTTATTCAGGTCCATTCAGAATGACCTAAAAAAAGAGCAGGCTTGTGCCAGGACATAGCAGGGAAGAGGATGGTGAGCAGGTACAGAAAACTGATAGGAAGTGAAAGTACCTGTGATGGAGATACTGCATCACTCTGTGAAAACTTTTTCAAAGAATCATAAATGTGTACATATGTAAGACTGTTTTGTGTGCTTCCTCTCCACAGGAGGTCGATATGTCAAAGTTTGGGATGTACTAAAAGGTGGACAGTTACTAGTTTCACTTAAAAATCACCATAAAACTGTAACTTGTTTGTGCCTGAACAGCTCTGGACAAAGGTTATTGTCAGGATCCCTGGACAGGTTGGTATATTTTGTGGCTTCCTTATGTTTGCATTCTTTAGGACTTTTTTTCTTTGAAAGGTGTTATTTCACATCACTGTTAACCTGTGTGTGGTTTTGGGGCTTTGTTTGAGAGTATGTTTTGGGGCCAAGGTACCTACTGTGGACCTGTCCCTGCTTTTGCAGGGGCCTTGGTCTAAATGAGCTTTAAAAGGTTCTTTCCAACTCAAAGTGTACCATGATTCTATGATACACCTTAACCTTTTCCTCTCACCAACCTGAATGTCAATAAGGATTGTGTGTGCCATTTGGGAATGCATATGGGGAACTTCTGAATAAGTGTTCAGTTTTTTAAAGCTCTAAACTGACCTTTCCAGTCTTTGTAAGTTAACTATTCTTAACTTTAATACAGTTTAAATAGCTAAAAGTGTATTAGTATTCGCTTTTTAGAAGTCTGGGTTTTGTGTCTCTCTGCTGTTGCTCCTTGTACCCAAGAGTGCTTGTGGACCTCTTTGCTTTTTGTTTGGTTTTAGTTTATGAGTTCTGGTACTTGGTGTCTTGTCTCTGAGACATTAGAAGTACAAAGTGATCTGAAATGACAGTGGGTCTGTTTTCTTCCTCCCTCCTGTACTTCCTAGGCTACCTCAGGCTTTATGATTACATAATACTAAATTTTACCCTTGTAAGATAGTGTTTTGGTTTCCCATTCGTTAAATACTTCATACTTCCAACCAAATCCTTAAGGGACACCTGGATACAAGAATATGTGTGGATTTACTCCTAGAAATTGCTAGTAGATCTTGTATTTAAAATTTAAGAGCAAATTTGAAGAGATGCTTTCTTAGTGTTTTCCTAATACACATTTTTGAATTCAAATGGTCACTACATCTGCCTTCAATTTCTTCTGTTCTTGACCCACTTTCCCCTCTTTTTGGGCTAAGAGCAATCCTGACTTGACTCGTGGATACTTTTTAACAGAACATTACTGTTGCAGGAGTAATGCTTARGAAGCTCAGTGGTTTTCTGAGGAATGCATTGTATTAATACTCAGTTTCCTGAAATGATGAAGATGAGGGTGATGAAGTTCCTGTAAGGTACTACACTAAAGCTTTACTAACAGTGTTCTTCTCTTTACTCTTCTGTGCAGGCATGTGAAGATTTACAGTACTACATCCTACAAAGTAGTCCACAGCTTCAACTATGCAACCTCCATCCTCAGTCTTGCATTGTCGGTAAGTGCTTTAGAAGTCTCCCTAAACAATCTTCCTRAAAGGAAATCCCTGATGCCTTCTAAGTCACTGAAGTAAATAATTGTTGCTTTCACGACTATTGGGTGTTCCACAAGAGTGCTGTACATGAAAAGTAGGGTGATTGAATATGTTTCTGGTGAGTAACAAACACTAAGAGGTTTTAAATGTAATAGATTCAAATACCATGTTACCTGCCTACATCAGTACAAAATTGTGTGTTTATGAAGGACAGTGTACATCATAGGGGAATTATTCACTTTAGAAAGGAGGTCCTTTGACTTCAGGAAGATTGTGTTCACCTTTTGCCTTTCAGGAATGCTCTTAAGTTCTTTTTCATGGCAGCAATAAAAAGAAAGTAGTTAATTTATTGAGAAATGTAGAATAGTTGCACATTTCTGATACTTGTGTGAAGAAYAGCTTCCCTTTGTTCTGCTTGAATATCTTCATAAGCTTCAACTGATGCCCTTAAATGAGCCATTCACCAGCTGATGTCCATCTATACCTGTCATAATTATGTAGGCTTTTATCATATCATAGAATCACAGAATGGCTTGGGTTGGAAGGGATATTTTAGTTTCATCCCCGCTGCCCTGGGCCAGGAAGCTGCTAGGCCAGATTGCTCAAAGCCCCATCTAATCTGTCCTTGAACACTTCAAGGGATGGGGCATCCACAATTTTTCTGGATGAAATTTATATCCACTTCCTTGTATGAGTGAAATTACATATGCCAGTGACTGGTGTTTTGACCAACTTTCAGTTGTTTCTCAAAATCCTGCTGTTCCATGATAGCTTTGCTTTCTCATGGATTCATTCCTGCTATGTGCTACCTAGTAGCCAAAGGCAGTTTTATGGTGTTGGAAAAAACAGAAGTGTGTTAATGCATAATCGAGGTTGATTCACTAGTCAGTCTATAATGTTGCTTCATGAGCATAGTCTTGAAGCTGTCCCTGCTTTGAGCAAAGCATTCAATCACAGAACCTCAAAGAGGTGTCTTCCACCTGAAGTCATCTATGATATTGTGATTTGAACTTTATCACAAAGCATAAAAATATAAAAATGTCTATGATAGAGGACACACATGCATGATAGAGCACAAATAAAACATTGGGTCCTAACTCTGTGATTTCTTTCTGCTAGCCTGAAGACGAAACCATAGTTGTAGGCATGACCAATGGGGTTCTGAATGTTAAGCACAGAAAACCAGAAGAAAAGAGTGAAAACTCTCAAAAGAAGAGACAACCAGCATATAGAACCTATATGAAAGGAAGAACTTACATGCCAAAACAGGTATGATGTGGTAAGAAAATATGTGCTGAAACATTTCTGAAAAAATGGGTTTCTTGGAATGTGCTAATTTGAAGAAAGGAAAGGGAAGGAATATATAAAATTATTAATGGTAGTGTATCTAATCCATTATGTGTGTGTGTATTTGTCTTACTCTGAACTCTTTTATTGAATTCTAGGAAGATTTCTGTGTCAGTAAACCTGTGAAACGTGTTTTGAGGAAATATGACAAGCTGCTGAGGAGCTTTCAGTCTTCCAAGGCTCTTGATGCAGTGCTGGAGGTGAGGCATTGGTTTTTCTTCCTGTCAGAGTTTTCTGCTGTCACCTGATGTTCATTTTCTCTGTACGTCATACTAATAACTTTATTTTAGTGTATCACTAGAAAGGAATCTAAGTCGGGTTCCATTTGCTGACACCAGCCCTGTGCTGTGTGTGAAGATGTTGCTTTGGTTCTAAACTCTTTTTTTATGTGTCCAGCCACCCATCATGCTTCACACTCCTGAAGTCACAGTTGCAGTGATGCAGGAACTGCATCGCAGAGGAACGCTGAGGAGTGCACTGGCAGGCCGGGATGAGAAGCAAGTTAATCTCCTCCTYACCTTTGTGGCAAGGTATTGTTTTAACATGAGTTCCCTCTGGCTGTTTTGACACTTCTGTTTCCTAGTAACTTGCCACAGACTTTCAGTCACAGGTAGATCACTGGTACTCCTGAAATCTCACATGTCTTTTCCATTCTGATGCCAAGGTTTTGGGATGGGTTTGAAACAGTTTACCTGAGTAACAGGTAAACTGTTAATTTAAATTATTATTTAAATTATTATGTTAATTAAACTTAATCATTATTAATTATTATTAATTATGTATTTATATTTTAAATTATTATTTAAATTATTATGTTAATTAAACTTAGCACAGCACAGTTTTGCTGGTAGTGTGAGATATTCTATGTCTTTGCAAGACATTTTATCTTTAGTCTGTTATTTTCTTTCTCCTTGATGAAACTTGTGTTTTTATGTACTCAAGGCTTTTTGACACTTCTCCAACCCCTGCTGCCTTCCCRAAAGGAAGAGAGTAAATCCCACAAATGTGTTTTTTTTTGACTTGCATCTCTGACTACTGTTCTGTGATGTCTCAAGAAAAATTTGTCTGTATGCCTGTGTGAGAAAGCTGCTTGGTGGTGGTGGAGTGCAGTTGGCAAAACCAGTAAAATTGGAATGTCTTCTAATTTTGCAGGCGTGTGATTGAGCCCAGATTTACTCCTGTGCTGGTGACTGTTGCTGATATACTCACTGGTAAGACAACACAAAAAAGAWTCTCAAAGCCACATAGCTAGCTTGCAAATAAGATTGAGAGTGCTACAAAGCCTTTATGGCTTTCTTTATATGTGTGGACTTAGTGTCAAGAGAATGATCCAAAAAAGATACTTCCAGATAACTTTGACCATAGTCAGGATTTGGTTTTTACGGGCTGCTGGAAGCTCCTTGTGATCTCCAAGTAGCTTTGATACTATACTTCGTGTGTCTGTGTTTGCATAGTACAAATAGCTTCCTCTTATTCAATGAGATAAAAATAGTATTTGAGGTCATAAAACCTTCTGTTTCAGTTAGTTTGACATACTACTGATGTAAGTACATACAACCACTGCTTTCAGAACAGACAATATTGAAGTTGTCTTATTTTTTCAGAATGTTGGACTTGTGCTAGAATTCTTAAATGTGTCTCTAGCTAATAAAATTTTTGGCTTTTCATGCATTTATGGATTCTTAACTGATCTTTTTCTTTACAGACATTTATCACCCTGTGGTTGGGCAGTCAKCAGTAGTTGATAAACAGTTCCTGAAACTCAAGGAAGCTATTGGAAAAGAAATTGACTATCAAGAAGAATTACTAGAAGTTTTGGGAATGATGGATACACTGTTTGCTACTTTTACTAAGAAAACAGATACATGTTTAGAAGAGAACAAAAGTAATGGTGTTACAGAGATCATTGAAACAAATAGGAGTTACTGACACCCATCACAACAAATCATCACTATTATGAAATTGAAAGACGTGATTTGTTCTCCTGGTAATGGCTTATAATAGTGACTTTCAAAATAAGTCTCTCTATGTTGAAGTTCTGTCTTTTAAACTGTGTTGCTGAATAGGCTTGATCACTGAAGACAGAGAAAAGAGGACATTTTCAGTATTGTCCATGCAATATTTTTCAAACAATTTAGTTTTAAAATTTTATTTCAGAGTTACATAGCTTCTTAAGGACTTACATGGCCTGATTTTTGGTAGCTGCAAGGGTGGCTTCTGTGAGAGGCTGCCAGAAGCTTCCTTCATGTTTGGCAGAACCAATCCCTGGTGGCTCCAAAGATGGATGTGCCACTGGCCAAGGCTAGGTCAACTAGAAATGGGGATAACAAAGCTACTGTGCAGTTGTGACTGCAGCCAGAGAAGAGCGGAGTGAGAACGTGTGAGAAGAACAACCCTGTGGACACCGAGGTCGGTGAAGACAGAGGGGCAGGAGATGTTCCAGGTCCCAAGATTCCCCTGCAGCCTGTGGTGTAGCCCATGGAGATCCGTGGGGARTGCAGGGATCCACCTGCAGCCTGTGGAGGAGCCCATGGGGATCCATGGGGAATGCAGGGATCCACCTGCAGCCCATGGAGGAGCCCACACTGGAGCAGGTGGATGCCCGAGAGGAGGCTGTGACCCTGTGGGAGCCCCATGGAGAGAGGGGCCCTGCTGCCAGGCTGGAGCAGCCTGTCCTTGCAGGACTGCACCCCGTGGAGCAGTTTGGGGAGGATGCTGCCTGTGGGATGGACTCACACTGGAGAAGCCCATGGAGATCTGTCTCCCATGGGAGGGACCCCACAGTGCAGCAGGGGARGGGCTCCTCTCCCTGAGCAGTGGGAGAAGCCACAGGTCATGAACTGACCTTAACCCCCCTTCCCTCTCTCCTTGTGCACTGGGGTAGGAGGTGGAGCTGGGAAGAGAGGGGTGGGGGAAAGGTGTTTTTAAGGGTTTATTTTACTTCTCTCATTGTCCTGCTCTAATTTTGTTAAGTAATAAATGTAATTAATATCTCTGAAGTTGAGCCTGTTTTGCCCATCATGGTATTTGATGAATGATCTCTTCTGCTCTTTATCTMAACCCATGAACCCTTCACTATATKTTCTCTCCCCTGTCCAGCTGCAGAGGAGAGTGAGTGAGGGGCTTTGGTGGCTGCCTGGTGTCTGGCCAGCACCAGCCCACAGTAGTTGTGTGTCCAGTCCTGTCAGCAGTCAACAATTTTCAGTTTACCACAAAATAATTGATGTTTGTGTAATTTTAATGTGTCACTGTCCTTATGTAAAGTTAGTATCCAATCTCACATCCTTGGAAATACAAGGAAAACAGCATACAGATTTGATAACACTTGACCACATACTTTTTTCTCTTCCTGCATAATCTCCTTGAATTCACAGCACACAGCAGAATGACTCAAGAAGTGTATGCTTATGTATGTTGAACAAGTTTAATTTTTTTAATGATGTGTATGTATTTACGAATTACAATTTTTTAGAAAATAGGTAATACTTCTAGAGGGGAATTAATTCAAATTAAATTAATGAGTAAAGTGCACACCAGTGAGAAAATATACAAGTTACATATCAAAACTCAATTTTTGTGTAATTCTGTCACTTTCAGTGCACATGTAGATGGAGTTTGAATCTATTGTTTGAATGCTAGGGTAATGGCTTATTTTAACGTCAAGCAGGGCTGGATCAGTATGGATGCATTGGAAAGAGGTGTGCCAGAGGCTGTTGATGACACTAGGGTAGAACTTTGTTCTTAACCTGTTCTGTTTTCCCCCAGGCCTGGAATTTGAGATGTAATAGGAATTTCTTGCAAAATTAATTTGCTCATGTGTGCTCACTGAAAGGCAGATATCCGTGGTAGAAATACCTAGAACAGTTTTGCAAGTTCTATGACAATTGTGACTGAAAAGATGGAGTGCTGTCTGGTCTGCCCTTAAATTACTACGTGAACAATCTGTGTTCCTGACTACTGGGATTTACTGGTTTTGAATACTTAGAATGATAATAGGTAATAACGAGGAGCATGTTCATGCAAACCTCAAACTTCTAGTTTCCTTACTTCACTACTTTTATTTTTTATTTTGTTTATGTTAATAGACATGAACCTTGTTTTATCCTTTAGGAAATCAGTGTACTTCTTTTAAGTGTGTGACTTTATCAGGCAATATCACTTAGATTTCACAAATAATTAATTTTCAGGGGTGGCAGTGGTGGGGAGGTTCATCTTGGAGCCTCCTTATTCTGTGAACCTGTATTGCTTGGAGTTGAAGGAGCACATTTCTCTTGGCAACATAGTTTTCTATGGGTTGGAAACCACTAACCTTGACATAAAATACACTCCTAATTCTTAGTGACAGTATTCATGTCTACAGTATGTATCCTTTTCAGTGCTTTAAAGTTTGATGTGTGGCTAGCAGAAGTACGGGAAAACCTTTAGGTAATAATTTTCATATCTTTTTCAGTTGTCAGTATTTGGCATTGACATCCTAGGTCTACAGCTGCTGCAGATGCACCTATGTTTGTATTCTTTTCTAGGATAACATGCAGGTGGATAGCTGGCAATATTCAGTGGTGGGTGAAGGTAGCAACTCAAGTAAAGCAATCCTTATGTATGCTTCCAGTAAAGTATGCTGGGGCTGGATGTAAAGGTGCTAGAAAGTGGTTGCAAGCCATCCCAAACCTGGCTGCACCCCATCAACATGTACCTCTTTTGCTTCTGGTAAGTTTGACTTTMTAAAGTCCTGATCATGCCATAACCAGCAAGTTCTCTCTGTAATTTTGGAGTTGTGGACTTCTGTCCCTGCTTCCTTGCATAGACAGTTTTTTATATGATCAGCCACACAAAGTAAAAACAAAGGTTTCAAATTTTAGAAATGAATACACATGTATGTAAAGCCATGAATTCCTGATGAAAGACACGAAATGGTAATAGTGTTTTACTGGCTTCTTTCTCTCCTTTAGGGATATGAGAAGTAACTCACTTTTCCATAGAATTGAGAGGGGACAACGTCTTTGAAGCAAAAGTACTCATATGAATGAGTCGTTTGAGTCAGGTGTGTTCCCTTCCTTMGGCAGGTGAAAACAAATGCAAAACACTGTGCCGACTGGGGGAGGGTCCCTGTCCCTTACTCCATTGGTTAGGTACTTAGGGATTTAAAACTCTCTCCCGCCATCTACCCTTCTTTCCTCTCCCCTCTCATCTTTCTCCTTTTCTGGTTATGTGTCCAACATTGCATCTTTATAGGTTCCCAACAGCACTTGACAGATCAGATGAACCATACCTAGGCTATAGGTAACAAGTAGAAACCAGAATTAACACTTCTTTTGTTTACTCTGCAGTTCTTTTGGGCTAAAGAAAAATCCTATTTCGTCTCTCACAGGGAGGTATCTTTTTGACCTCTGCTCTGTTACAGCAGTCTAATTTGCATGTTATCCTAGGAACGAATATAAACATAGGTGCATCTGTAGCAGCAGTAGACCCAGGATGTCAATGCCAAATATTGGCATATTAACGCTGCTGTTACAAAGAAATATGCTGTCCGTCTACGGCAGACAKGTTATGAATTAAGTTACAGTGCAGCAAGAGGAAACTTGCTAAGTCTCTAYCCCCAAGCCTGGTACTCATAACCCCACATCTTCAGTGCTTCACTGTCCTTAACCAGTGAAACAGGTTGGGGGAAGAGCCTTAGGGACTCAAAATGGTTTTAAGAACAGCTGAAGTTACATGTCATGCATACGTGGCGGCTGAGAAGCTAAGATACGGTGTGKCTTGTCGGCATCCCTGCACTATGCAACACGAAGCACGCGTGGCAGGGCCGGGCTGCAGGCTGATCAACCAGCGCCTTGCGTGGGCAGCGCTCCCAGCCCAGCCCGGCTCTGGTGCCTGCGGCAGCGCGACCCGGGGAGCGGAGCGCTCCATGCACCGAGCGGGAACACGGGGACCGGCCCGCCCGGAGCATCCTGCGCTCCGCCGGGAGAGGGCAGCGCTCCCCTCCCGAGGGCGCCGGGGGCTCCCCCACCCACGGCCGGGGCGCCGCACGGATCCCCGCGGGGCTCCCGCYGTCCATTCCCTGTCCCGTCGAGCTGCCGGCGGGGAGCTGCGGCGGCCGCTTCGGGATCAGCTCCCCGGGAGCCTCCCCGTGCCGGGGGCTGTCACAAAGCGCCTTTGTTCCCGCGGGCTGCCGGGGCGGGGGCGGCGCATCCGCGGGCGCGTCCCGCTGCGCTCCCGCGGGCGGCTCGGCAGCACCGCCTCCCTCCCTCCCTCCCTCCCTCCCTCCCTGCCCGGCGGCGGAGCCTGGCCCGGGACACTGCGCGTAGGTAAGGCGGAGGGTGAGTGCAGCCCTCGGCACCTGCTGCCCCGCAGCCCCGGGGCCGCTGCGCCGGGTGGGGAGCGCTGAATTGCACCGAGCCTTCGCCRGAGAGCATCGTCGAGCTCCGCGGAGCTGCGGTGATGTTCCTCCGGCCGGGACCGCCGCGTCCTGGGCGGGCTCCGCTGGGGTCCGCTCAAAGCCTTTGCGAGCGCTGTCACTCGCCTTCAAAGCCCCAAAAGGCGGAGAGGGGTTTGAGTAGGGCTTTGTTGTGGTTTTGTTGTTTTGAAATATGTGTTGTCGTTTGTTTTCCTGTTTTAAGTTCATTATTTTGCTACTCTTTAKTTTTTTTATACTCATTATTAAAAGCTACTCTTTTTTCCCCTCACCAGTTTTTTGTCCCAGTGAGGACAAGGTATTCGGTCTCGATTGTAAAGGTGCTTGCSTTTCTCATACGGAGCAAATGAAGTTTTTAACTTTGTTACTCTTCACTTCTCTAATAGCCAAAAGTGTAAAGGAAATGAAAGCTTTTCTAATGGTAAAATTCTGAGGAACACCTTTCAGAGCAGTTCGTGGTAGTGTTTTGTTGGGGCACTGCTGTGCACAGCTTAGATATGTGTCAGGTTCTAAAATCCTTCTTCATTTTTATGGATTTAACTCCTACCTCTGTATCTGATCCTATACAAGAATGGACAAAGTTCTTCTCATAAATCTTATAAGGCACACAGATGTGACTGAAAACTTAGCAGATGTTTTATTTTACAGAAGTAATTTGCTCTTTACTGCACATTGTGGGAATAGAATATCGGGGCAATTTACTAAGAAGGATTTTTCCACATAAGTAAAGATTGAATTGTATTCTGTGAACTCAGTATGAAAAATTGACAGGACAACATATGGTGGAAATATTACACCACTTAATTGCTTTTATTTTTTCACAATGGTTTTTCAATATTGACTGAAACAAAGGAAGTGATCATGTTGGTGTATGTTGATAGTAGGCAACTCATCTGGCCTTCTCAGTTAACTTGCAAATTAGACCATTTACAGAATTTTCAAAAACTTACAGATTTTCCTGCCAACTAATTGAGTTGTATTTTTCAGGCTTAGCATCATTAAAACAAGCAGATACCACCAAACTACATTAATAGTTAAAAGAGTTGGAATAGTTGCCCATCTCAAGCTGCTGCTTTGATTATTAGAATTACGTTTAATAACTTTTGGTATAAAATTTCTTTTCTAGTTTTTAGTGTAGAGTCTGTTGCACAGTTCTACCTGTCCATGAAGGTGGAATACTACTTACAAAAGTGCCATTAAATACACAGAATATCCTCTTGCTTTATTAATTATAGCAGTTTGGTGGATGGCCAAGYGTGAGGGATGATGATGTGTCACAAGATAGCACTAGAGCCCCCATTTGAATGCATTTGAAAGTTTCTGGTCCATTTCTTTGCTACCTTGTCATTAAACTGTATAACTGTGCTATATGAACTCTTAAAATGGTTTGCCTGTTGTTCTGGTCCCATGGCTTCACAGTGCCCAAACTAGGGAGTAGTAAATGCTAAAGCCATTAAAACATAATTAGAAAGGTACTGTCTCTGTCCAAATGGGTGCTAAAAGGAGTAAGAGAGGTGTCCCACAACATTATGAAACATACTTTATTTGTTTCAGTAACCTTAGTAATATATTTGGTTTTGTTTTTGCTTTTCAGTAATGTATAACCAACGTTTCGCATTTTTAAGGTTTMTAAACTCTAGAGCCCCATTTTCTTTTTAGTTGAAATGAAAATGCCACATTGAGAATGTTAATACAGGAGTACATAAAGAATGTATTTTGCCAACCTCAACAGCAGGCTCCTGTCAGAGGAGGCATTTTTTCCTAGATTTTTTTTCTGTGTTTTAAAACCCAAGACTGTTCTTCAGAGGTGAAGAAGTGTGATCCTTTTTTTGGAGACTCTTAAATTCCCTTCTCAGGGTCACAAAATGGCTGTGCTTTTAATAAATTAATTTGGATATATTTTGGTATTTCAGTAGCCCTGAACGGGATGAATTTTTTGAAATAAGATTTAAGCTTCAATTTCTCTCAAATTATTGAAAAGAGTGATAGTCTAAAAGGTGGTTAGCTGCATTTCTTTTGTTCAGTTGCCTTCAAGAGCAGCTAATGTTTGGTGAAATAACCAACACTAGTGCAAACTGCTTAATGGTGAATGTGATAGGCAAAGGTTTATTTCACGTCTCAGTTTGAATAGTGTTAGAAGGCAGTAAATGAATGTGCTTGTGAAGCTAGGAGCTGAGGGTTCTGCTTTGTCCCCTCCCTGTCCCCCAGTGCTCTAGATGTTCAGGAGACCATAGTGGAAAAAATGAAAGATCATGTCAAAAACCTTGAAAAGGTAAAGTGAGATCTCTGATTTTGGGAATGTAGTATTTATTATGCATGTATTTTCAGCTTGCTAGTTTCTTACCTTTCATTTATTTTTCCGAGGTATTTTAATCTGAGTCAGAAAAAAGATCTGTACTTAAAAGAGTGTCGTGTACCATATTTGACCTGATGTCTGTGCAGTGTAGCTCCTGGTGCTGGGGAAGCTGAGTGAGCTCTCTTTGTACTAACATAAYGTAGGTCAGATGGAATCTATAAATTCAGGAATACTTTAGTTCCATTGCTGTGCTTTTATAGTGGGATATGTGGGATGAGGGTTACTAATGGACACTGGCTTGTCTGTGAGCAGCATACTGAAATCTCACAGGCTTAGAAGAGTATTAATRTCTCAGAAATATAAACAGACTATTTGCATGGTCGAAAATAATAAAATGGTGGTAATGGTTAGTTACACAGTCAACAAGCAGAAGAGAACTCAGTACAACACCTCTTGATCTGCATGTGCTGCTAGACTTCTACAAGATATTTTGCTAAGACAAATATGTTGGATTTTAAGGCATTACAAATGATTCTCTGGGGATTCCTGCCTGCCTTCCAGTGGCCTCTGGGGTGGGATGCATCCTTGCTTTATTGTTGTTTTAGTTGACCACAAATAGAGGCTTAATGTGCCTGCCTTGATATAGTGGTAATAAAACTAATTCTCAGTGTTTTATAGGCACATGTGTCAGTGTGACCATCCCTAAAAAGTTGGAACTGAATTCCAAGGCACCTGTGCAGCATCATCAAGGGTTTATTTACATATTTTTGACATTCAGTCAGTTGTTTTACTGTTACAAAGCAGCAGGTCTGTGACACAGAGGTGTGGGATTGTGATATGAAAGGAGAATGTAGCAAACAGAGCACAAGCAAAGACCTTACATTTTGTTATCTTTGAATTGATATATGGGAGTATGAAATTCATGTTTTATACCACTGCTCACACTTCTCCTCTGTCTGTAAGGCCCATTTTTTTTTGCACAAACTGTGATCTGGTGCAGCTTAATGAGCCATGGAGGCTCCCTGGAGCAGCCACAGAGCACGATCTTCACTGAAGGTTGTACAAGTGACTGCTGGATTGCAGAGCAGCATCAAAGCCAGAGTCCTGTCTTCACCTTCTCTGTCTCTTTCTTCCACAGTGATATTCTTTATTTACACGGAAAAGGAGGGAGTCGAGTTGCTGGTTGTGAGCTGGGTTGTTGTAGGATCAGGAAATGCCCTTCTGTGTTTAGGAATATGCTGATGATAGACACTAAGTGCTGGGACAGCCAGGAGTAGTCACATTGTTGCCTGGAGGGTCACCTTGTCAACTGGCAGAAATGCCTTTCTGCTGATATTTAAATAATGCTTCCCCTTACCTAATTTCTTGGTGTGTACAGAGTAAAAATGTTTGATAACTGACATCTTACAATGCAGTGAAGTCAATAATGGATTTTTTATTTTCCATTGGTTTATTTTGTTATTGTGGTCCTTCAAATATATAATGATAATTGGAGAACCCATGCTCTAAAATCTTAAAATCTGTAATGTTGAAAAATTTGAATATGTGACGGTCCCATAACTGACAGCCAGTAAATAAAATATTGGGTGAAGAATATTGGAATTATGTATTCCAACTATGCTTTGGAATGTCTTGCAATTTTGATAAAACCTAAATTGCATGTTGCTATTCCTCTTACTAGCTTGAGCTGGTTAGGAACTGGCAATAGCATTTTTCATTAGGTTTAAGGGGATATAGTAGACTAAAAAAAATATTTGCTTAACTAAAATGATGTCAAGATTTTTTGCTCATTTTTGTTTATTTACCTCGGCCTGACTGAAACCTCTGCTGAAGTCTTTCCGGTCTGCACCACATCACTATATATGATTCCAATAAATTAACTGCTAAACTGGATGCTGAAAAGGGTTTTTTTTTTTGTGTGTGTATAGATAAATTCTGCTACTGCTGTCATTGGCAGTGTGGGCAATGCCTGAAACCAGACCTGTTTGTCTGTTAGATGCCTGTCATGCTGGTTTCTCTGTCAGAGGCACAGATGTCAGGGGAAGGGATCAGGTGTTGCTCTGTGAAATTCTGTGCATTCATGATGTCGGGAGCTCGACTCTTCCCTTGCTGTGTGGGGTAGGACTCTGCCTGAGCACTGGAGAGGGTTTGTCTGCCTGGCACCTTGTGGGGCCCTGCTTTTTGTGGACGAGGGCAGTTCTTTGCTGTTCAGAGGAGGTGAGTGGTAAGGTGCCTGTTATGGTGTCTCTTTCAGTCCCTCGGTCTGAAATGGAGGTTGCACGAGTGCTGTGCTGTAGCCAGAGCTGAGTATTTCCTCCCTACGTGCATCCTCTTCTTCCTGCCTCTCCCAGCCACTTCCAGCAGCCAGGCTGAGTTACTGTAAGCYCCAGACAGAGGAAAGACGTGAGCATTGATGTGAAATATTTTTCCAAACAGCTGGCACTCTTCAGAGTGTGAGAAAAGCAAAAGAAGCTGCTTAGTGCTGTGTGTTGACATTTATTGATTTTTTCTGCAGAAAGCAACAAGTACCATTAGGTACTCCTTTGTATCCAGGAAACACCATTATAAGCTGGTTTGTCAGGGAAAGTACTGATAATCTTTCAGCACGGTTCTAGTCAGCTCTGTATGAAAAACATTCGTTGGTTCTGATGAGCATATTCATCCACACAGGATTCATGTTGAGCTAGGTACTTGGTATTTCCCACTGCTCAGGCTCCCAGAGGATCCACAGTGTGATGCAAGCAAAGGGTGAAGGAAGCCAGGATGGCACCATCTCTCCAGTGAGTTGTGTTTGTGTTTGCCAATACTAAAGAAGTTTGTTGTACTGCTGATGCAATTTTTATCCTCCAAAGGAGAAGCTATATTTTCTTGCTCACACTTTCTGTAGTATAGGTTGACTGTACTGGATGCCTGCCTATCTCATCCTTGCAGAGGAGGAAGATGTTGAGATACATCTCTTGAGGCTTTGTAGGTCAGGATAATAATTTGACAAAAGCATCCAAGAGTAGTTCTTACCCTCTTGGCACGGCATAATGATTTGAACGTACTCTTATTTTCTTGTAGTGCAGATGGTGGACTTTAGTTTGGATGTATTCCTTTAAAGATTGAGAACCGTTGTAGGTGGAGGGGTTTCATACACTGGCATAGAGCAATGGTGTCAGATGGCTGACTGATGTGTCTCTTGTTTCAGACAACTAGTGGAACTAACGTTACTGTTTCTTAACTTCTCTTATAACCTTGTTTTCTTCTGTACAGACAGGGCTGTGCTTCCGGCGCTGCTGCTCTTGAGGTTGGGTTCAGGATGCTGCTGGTGGAAACTGCAATGCTTTGTCTGTTGAAGTGAGATGCCTTTGAATCTGCTGGAGGATGCCTCCTTTCTACACAGAAAATAAGAAACTCCTCTGTCTGAATCTCACTGCTGAATAGCCTGGCTGGATTAGTGTTTGCCTTGATGTCTTCTTCTTACAGTATGAAAAGTTTGGATTTTTTTTTTTTTTCTGGCTGAACCTTTGTGACCAGTGATTTTGTAAAGGATTCTGTCTTGTTTGAGAACTGCAGGAATGTGTGGCCTTGTGAATGTACTTGAATTGATGGGATTCAGGAGATGAGGATTGACAAATTTGTGGTTAAAAAGGACTATATGCATGGATGGTGGGTGGGTCAGTTTTGGTTTCAATTGAAGCCATGCATTTAATTTCTGCATTTGTAGGCAGCAAACTTCTCAAATTCTATCTGACTCATACCAGGCTGTACATATGCATTAACATGCAATGAGCTGCACATCTGTGTTGCTCTTGGAAACTGTTCAGCTGTAAAAACAAGGCCACATCTGAGCTGACACAGCCCTTTCTTAAGACAAAGTCTTTTTCTGTAGCCTGTTTCAGCAAGTTGGAGAAGACTTGTGCATAGTTATTGAGCCCACCTTGATGCTGTAAAGATGTTGCTCCTGGTATGCTTTTCTCATTTGAAAAGAATACTACTTTTAGACTATGTATTTTTTGAATTTTGACGGTGTAGTGAATCTGAAATATAATTATGGAAATCAGAGTTGCTATGACAACTGTCACTGTATTAGTTCTGGTGATGACTTGTGTCAGTAGTTTGCTGTTTTATGGTACTTAAGGCAACCTGCCTTGGGGATGACTTCTATGAAGCTGCTGAAAAAAATCAACACTAGACACTTGGGATATTGGTGGGGAGTAAAAGTTGCTACAATGCAGTTCAAGTTTCAATTTTTTACTTTTAGAGATAAATGCTGAAATCCCCACTACTTAACTGGCTGCAGCTAGGTGCAAATCAGCAGCTGGGCTCAGCCTGACCTGTTTTGTTCATTGTTTCTATTATGTGAACTGCATGCCACATGTTAACTAATACCAGCTACCCCTCCTCCAGCCTTACACAGGCATCTTTACACCAATGTTTTCTGATTCTGGGGAGATTTGGGGCAATTGGATAGCTGATAAGCTTAATATCCTTCCCCCCCACCCCAATTCTGGAAGGTGTTGAGCTAGTTTGCAGACATGAATCACACATTATATCAATGCCTCATGATGGGTGTGTAATAATTCCACTGGTTTATTCTGTTTGTAGATGCTGTGACAATGGAGTTGAGCTGCTCTGAAGTACCTCTTTATGTAAGTCCTACAACACTCGGCTTCTGCCTGGAGAGTTGATTTCTTTTGGGTAACAGCTCATTCAAAAGCAGGGTGAAGGAAACTAAAGGCCATTCCCTGGTTTTCTGGGACTGGAGGCTGCTGAGTGTTGCTGTCTGATGAGGCATGTGTGGAGGTGATTATTTTCAGTAGTGCAACTCAACTCTCTGAAGGAAGTTTTAAATTATTTCCCCATTGTGATCATTATTTTGTTCTCCTTCAGTATTCTCAATTGCACTTTTCAAAAGCAGCTTTACTGCCTGTGAAGAGACACCTCTCACTTGCTTTCACACAATTTTTGGTAGTTTTTTACTTACAAAATTCTAAGCTACCATTCTCTCAGTTTCCACGAAGCAGGAAATTTTGTGTTATGTAAAAAAATAAGTTGAAATTTGTAAACAAATGGATTTTGTTTTTTGCAAAACCTGAAATAATTGCTCTAAAATAGATGAACTCCAAGTTATAAAACAAGTAGTAACATGAGTGAGGACATATATTAGATAAACTTAATTTATTTTGTGCCTTCAAGGGTATGTGACTGTGAGTATTAAAACTTGAGAACTCTAGTATTTATTATTAAAAAATCATAATTATGGTTCTTATACCTGTTCTGCTTTGCAATGAGGGTAGCAGGGGTACCAGGATGATGCCTAGGGGGAAAATGGGAGAGCACTGAATGGTTTTCAAAAGAGTGGTTAAAGATGAAACAAAGACAGAAGCAAAACAATTATCTGCTTATTGTCATGGGATGGGGGTGGAAATGGGGGAATACCAATAATTTTTATTGAAGATACAGAGTGTTATAAATGAAAATGCCAATTTGATAAACAAAAGCAAATTTTATTTCACTACAAAAAGCGATCTTGGACAGCCACAATTAAAAGGAGCAACGTCGATCCTGGGAATCTGCATTGGGTGAACTCAGATTTGTCTTTTATCGTATCAAACCCCTCCTGTTCACAAATCCAGCTTCTGAGGGGTTCATTTTTATACAGTTTACTTTTTCTAAGGGTCTTTGTTCACTTTTGTTCGATTCGCATATTCATGTAATATTTTTTTTATAGTTTGTTTTTGAAATTGTTTTCTGGGCAGGGCTGAAGATTTGATTTGGTTTTTGAGAACTTGGCACTGGGATACACACCTTTGATGACTTTGATAGTCTTATCTTTAGATGCATATTGGGTACCAATCACTGGGACATAGTCAAGTACACTTTTCTAAACAACTTATCTTTGATAGAAGCCACTCTTTTATGTTGTAAATTTGGAATTCTTTTTGCTGCTGCTTGTGTTTTACAATTGCAAATTAGTCTTCTTTTTAGATGCTTGAGGATTTTTACAATTTTTGGAGACTTTAGTTTTTAAGCACTAATTATTTTATATTATATACCACAGTCCCTCTCCTTTTCTATGAATGCATTAATTTGTATTTTATAACTTCTAATTTGTTTATTACTAGCTTTTAATTTTGTTTTTACTTTTACATTGATGCGTGAGCAAATGTTTTTAATAAACTAGACTATTTTAGGTAACTATTCTAATTTCTATAACTTATTTTTCTACTAAATTCTCTTTTATACTAATTGTACTTTCTGTACTTTATAGTGATAATAGTTTTTATTACTAGTTGTCTTCAAACTTATCACAGTCATCCTACTCTTCTTGTGATATTTCATAGTATTTTTGATAAACAATGGGGTTTTTTAATTTTTTTTTTTCCTAACTTAGCTAAAGCTTTTGCAGCTCTACTTTTTTCTTTCTTCTTTTTAAAGTTTATTATTTTGGACACTTTAGGGATTTGGCTAAGTTTCTTTGTGGTAAGCTTTGGATTTGTAGGCAGGGTTGCTATTTGCGTACTCTGTACTATAGAATGTATTAGTCAAATGAAACATGGTATTAAACAGGGTAAAAATATTACTCTAGCTGTGGAACATAATATGAAGAACATTACTTTTTTCTACTATGCTCTTTTTCCAAACAATTGATCCCACTATGAGGCTTGGAGAATAGAATTTTATTTTTGAATTGGTACACGTCCCATCTTTTTAATTTTAGCCATCAGGCCCCTGATGGTTTTTTAATAATCATTAATTTCTATGCAGCATTTAGATTTATTGAACTTTTTTATAAACTCTTCTTTTCGGGAAAGCCCATTCAATGATCGCTAACGAAAAGGGTGGTTATCATTTGTGAGAACTAGTCCTAACTGAGCCATTACATCACGTCCCAAGAGGCCTTCAACCTTAGCTGGGAGTTTCAAGACAGACACTACAGTCTGCATAGTAGTGCCATCTACCGTGAGGGATAGGAGATGACTTCGGCGAGCAGTGTTGTATCCTCCTACTCCCTCTACTGTGCCTCGAGTTGGACGGAGTGGCCAATTTGGCGGCCAGTTATCTGCATTTATAATCGTGATATCTGCTCCCGTATCCAAAAGAAGAGTAAGTTGTATCCTTTGGCCATTTAGTTCCAAGATTGCTAAGCGTTTTGGCTGCTCTGAAAGGCCCAGTGTTAGGAATGCTGATCCTCTTGTAAAGCCAAGTCCATTATCTCCTCTTTGTGTTTCCGAGCGATGTTCCAGAATCAAGGCCGAAAATGGTAACAATTGAGCTATTCGGGTGCCAGCTGGAATAACCACTGGAGGGTACAGTGTCCGTGCTAAAATGCAAATTTCTCCTGTAAAATCAGCATCAATAAGTCCCACACTAATATCAAGTCCCTTTAAAAAGGTAGATGATCGACCCAAAAGTAAAGCAGGAACCAGCTGTCCCTGGTAGGTTACTGGTCCCTTCACTCCAGTGGGAATTGGCACAGGGCGATTGTCCTTGATAGTTATGTCTACTGCGGTTGCCAAGTCCAGGCCGGCTGATCCTGAGGTGTAGGCATGAAGGGAGGAGACAGAGCGGAGAGGTTGTCGGCTCCGGTCGCTAGGGCTGCTCTTGGTGTCGTCGCGCGGCGGCCCTGGGCGCTCCTCCTGCCGTTTCCCTGACCACGATGGCATGCAGATGCAGCATGAGTATCAGTCCGGCAGGCTGGACACCACATTGACGCTTGGGTGCATTCGCGGCGCATATGTCCCGGATTTCCGCAGCGGAAGCAGGTTATCTTTTTGGCTGAGGCTGGTCCAGTTCTTGCTGCAGCTGCTGCTCGCAGTGGCGCCAGGGTGGCCAATACCTGTGTCTGCTGCTCCTGCCCTCCTCGCAATGCCTCCCCTAACTGCTTAACAGCTTCCACTGACTGTTTCACTGCTTCAGCTAACGTAGCCTGTAGCCCAACAGGGACTCTACTCATTCGCTCCAGCATATCCTCTATGGTTGCATTACTTGGGAGTGAGGCCAAAATTGTTCTGGTGGCCAGATTACAATTTTGCAGCAAACACTGCCTCAATAATGCACCTTTCATCCACTCCTGTACATCTGGCGTCTGATCTATGGCAGCTGACACTTTATCCACAAATTGAGCAAATGATTCCTCCGTGCCCTGCTTGATATTCATGAAGGTGGGCGTTCCTACTACTGTTTTAACTTTCCCCAATGCTTCTAAGGCAAGTCTCATGGCCTCCCTTAACTTATCAGGACCTCGCAAAGCCTGATGATCTGAATTAGAGAATGGTCCAGTTCCCATTAACTCCTCAGCAGTGACCCCATATAAGGGATGTCCCTGCCCTCTTTGTGCATTGGCACTWGTAATACACAGGTCTTGCCAGTGAGCTTGCCAAAGCAATTGCTGAGACTGAGTCAGAATCATTTTCATAATAGTTCGAATATCATTTTGTAACAAAACATTAGCACCCCAAATATAATTTAGTAGCTGTTTGGCAGGCTCACTATGGATACCTGATTCATTCACTGTAGCACGTAGTTGAGTAAGAATTTTCCAATCTAGGGCAGTAATGGTACCCTGTGTTACCACTCCTTGGGGGGTCTGTTGTTGGGTATAAGTGACTGGGAAGGCTTGAGCTACTGCTTCATGCAGGATTCCAGCAGCTTGCATATCTCCGGCAAGAACTGCCTCTCGGTGAATGTCCTGCCACATACGAGCCCTTGATCGGGTTAAACGAGGAGCTGGCTGGGGCTTTTGTGGGGGTGTGGCTGTGGTTGGAAGTATCGCTTCCTCATGGTAACACATAGTCGCCTCCTCCTCCAACCCCGTCTCCTCACTCGGAGACAATGGGTCCGCAGTTTCTTCCATAAAAGAATTTAAGAAGGGGTTAGAGGTGGAGTTGTGAGGAGAGGTATTCGGGTGTGGCAATGGGGGAGCAGAGGGGACTGCTGCAGAGGGAGAAGGTGCTGGCAACAGGACATTGGCTGTACGAGGAGTTAAAGGAACAGAATTCTTTCCCAATTGAATCATCCCTTCAGGCTTACTAGGTTCCTCCCCAGATGATATAGCCCTCGGTGTTACAATGTCTCCATTTCCCTGGCCATTCAACATAGTGTGTGCTTTCTGGGCAATGCTTTGCTCTGCCTGATGTTGAGCTAAGCAATTAGTCACAGCTCGCCAGGGCCGTGCCAGCTTCTTGGCTGTCTTATCATCATCTATTACCTTTCCCCATATCACATCCCCCAATTTATGCCACTCTTCTACACAGAATACTGTGTTTGGATCTCCAAAACAACCCTGAGCTACCCCATACACTAACAACCCAGGTAGTTCCTTTTTCAGATCTATGTCTGTTACTTTCTGCTTTTCTAAAAAGCATTTTAATAGGTCATTTGCTGCTTGCCTTTCCATCCCCCCCCGCCTAACTCGTACCGAATTTCCTGGATACGAAACAGCAGACGCAGGCGGCAGGTCCCGCAGGTCCCCTCTACAGGGTCGCCCCGGAGTTACTGGATTTGAGGCAGCAGGCACCGGCGGCAGGTCTTCTTTGTAGGGTCGCCCTGGTAAAATCCAGCTGAGCTCTCTGTATGCCCAGTGCTTTCCTGGCTCGTTACCCATCCCGGCAGCCGCAGCTCCGTAGCTTCTATCATGTCGGGGTCACCATTTGTTGCTGTTTGCCGATTTGTCGTTTGCCGCCAGGAGGAAAGACACGACAATCAATATGATTGATTAGGTGCTTCTGTTTGTTCTGTGTTTAGTGCACACATTTATACTCTCTCTAGGCAACTCTTTAGTTATACATGTAAGTTCATGATTGGTTAAAATCTTACATTCAAGCATCCTAAGTAATTGTTCATTGGTTCTTGTCTCTGGCAGCAAATTTTTCTTTGTTCTATATTATGAATAGCATTTCTGTCTTAAAACATCCATGAGAAGGTACAGCAACTTGTTACATGTCTTCAGCTTTTGCGAGGAGGCATCCGCAGAAGGGATCAACTAGTTCTCATTTGCTACTTACTTGCTAATTCAAGGCAATGTAGAAGCAATGCTGCACATAGCAGGCACAGTACAAAACCTCATATTGTTCCCTGAAAGCAGGGATTGTTCAAACCTTCGATCAATAAGTTGTGACCTCTCTCATCTGAATATTCTTCCACAGTTGGAATAGTAGGCATTCACCCAGTATCTTGTTTATACACTGCGTGGGTGAATGTTTTCTTTTTTGTGGATGTTATATCTGATTGCTCATCTTTAGATATCGCTTTTGGGTTGTGGCATACCATCCTCCTTTCCAACTGACACACTCTGTATTGAGTGCCATTGTAGGTATAGTACTCATTTTCTTTGCCACTTTGGCAGTCATATTGGGCTTGGAATGCCATAATCTTTGTTGCTACTTGCCCCTTCAGGACAGTCTGAAACCACTGCTTGCATTCATTAGCTGGGCTCTGCCTCTCAGTGCTCTCAGGACTAATTCTCTGGGTGCAGACTAGTTGTTTTGCACACGACTAGGCTCAGGACTATCAGGATCCTCCATAGGTGTACTCCTTTACCTTTGCTTGTGCCCACTGGGTTGCTTCCAGCGACGAGGTAATCTATCTTTTTGGCAGCAGGGGTATTCTTTAGAGGTTCTATAATTGGACTGAGCTGCATACCTTTTTTTAAAGGTGCCCCACCTCTGAAATTTGACTGCATTAGCACTGCAGGGTACTTTATTCGACTTTTGGCACTCGACTGCTAGGACTTGTGCTCTTGAGTCTAATTTTCCTCTTACTCCCTTTTTAAACAAGAGATACCACTTTGGAGAATTTAACTCTAGTGTACCCGAGTTGGTAGCGAGCACTAAGATACGGCTAGTCAGGTTTTGCTCTCCTTTTAGACACTTGGTACATAAGCCTCTAGGCCTATAACCTCTTTTGTAGTGTGTGACTTAGATTTCGCGACAATAAACGAAATTCATTTAAAATGAATAAATGGATAACATTCGCATTTTGGCACAAAACAACTTATTTGATTTCTTCTGGTCATTTGCTGCGTCGATGTAATTTTATCTTTAAGTCTCTTGGGGGACAGGTCACTTTCCATTCCGGTGTCTCTTCTCGACGTTTAATCTTCTTTACTTGCGACGGATGCGTCTAGCCTTTTTCAGTTGTTCAAATTGCTGTGCTTGTGGTAAGAAGAACAAGAAAAAGACCCTCCCAGTGAGGTGTCAGTGGGATTTCTCTCCAGGTTTTGATTAATACTTCATCTCTATGTTATATCTTGTGTATAGCAAATCCCAAGAGAGTGCTTTGTGTTACTAGTCTATGCTTTCGCCATTTTTGCAGACTCTTATTTATGGTAATTAAATAGGGCTGAATTTGGCCATCCTCTATTCTGGGGTCCCCCACTGGCATCTCATGTTCATAGGGCATTCTATAAAGCATATCAAAAGGTGACAGTCTAGTCTTAGAGTGAGGCATAGTTTTGATATTTAGTAGGGTTAGAGGGAGACATTTTACCTAAGGCATTTTAGTTTTTAACATCAGTTTTGATAACTGTGCCTTCAGTGTCTGATTCATCTTTTCTACTTGTTCTGAGCTTTGAGGGTGCTATAGGGTATGATATTCCCATTGAATCCTCAAAGCATTTGCTAATTGTTTGATGATTTTTGAAGTGAAATGTGTTCCTTGATTTGAATCTATATAATCTACTACTTTGTATCGGGGTACAATTTCTTCTAACATTTTGGACACTGTTTGGGCTGTAGCCCTAGTACTTGGAAAAGCCTCTACCCAATGTGTCAATTTATCCACTATTATCAATAGATATCTATACCTTTCTACTTTAGGTAATTCAGTGAAATCTATCTGAATCCTTTCAAACAGGTGATAGGCCAAAGGGCGGCCTCCCAAGAATGTTGGCCGTGATTTGGCTCGATTAATCCTGTGACATATCATGTACTCTTGTACTTCTTGTTTAGCCAATTCATAGATTCCTTTGCACTTGAAAAATTTTAGAAACTGTTTCGCAAGGGCTTGTGCTCCCCTAGTGAGTCTGCTGGTGGAGTCTTCTCAAAATCTTTCTAGTATCATCTTTAGGTAATGACTCTCTCTCATGGGAATTTCCAGATCTCTCTCTGGCAATTTCCACTTACTTTTTTCCATCCTTCCCCCTGTCTTCTCATATCCTTGAATTTCCTTTTGGCAAGAACATGGGGGATATTCTTGAATCTTGTCTTTTTCGACATCTGGGGTACTTACCATCAACAGTGTTGCATTTTTGGCTTCCTTGTTTGCTAAATTATTTTCTCAAATCTGAGACTGCACAGTAGTTGTCCGTAATTCCAAATCAGGTGAGTGTATTTAAAAATGAACCCCTTATTAATTTGCAAAACTGTACTAAAATTCTTCCTCAAAACCTTCTTTAAAGCATGTACTATTTTCAATCAGCAAGCACTCTAAACTACCCAGAGGCACATTCTAACATTTTTCTCCTTGCAAGACATTTTTACAAACCATCAGTACATTCATCTCTCTTTTCAGGAGGATTAATCCCTATTCTTAATAATCAAACTTTTTCTTTCCTACTGTCGCTAATTTCGAGACCTTTTCACTTACTTTTACATCCTATTGGGTTTGATACATGTTTTCTCTGTTTTAAGATTAACCAAGAATTGGAATGCTTCTTTTTTAGGACTTACTTTTAAAGTTTCTAAAGGTTTTATAACATGTTCATTTCTTGTAAACCAAACTTTTTGTTCTTTTCTTGGATGTAACTCTGTCGAAGTTTGGTTTTTCTCTCTCTTTTGTCTTCAAAACTCAAATCGAGACATTTTTGGATTCCAGCTACCCTTATTGTGTCAAAAAGAAGGTCATTTTTTGCAGGTATAAGAGCAGAATTTGTTTTATGTATTAATTCTAAGACAGGGAGGGGAAAATCGGGACTTTTAAGCTGAGTCTTCTTGCAATGTGGGGTGCAAAAAAAAAAAGCCTGGGACTGCCTCTATGGTGTGGGCAGGGGTGTCCTGGCGAAAGCCAGACAGCCTGCTGGGCATCTGGCAGCCCCACCACGGACCTTGCGTTTGGAACAGACGGAACTCCTAAGTTTGCAGGGCAGCCGCGGCGTCTCTCACGGCAGAAACAACACAGACCTCTGCTGCAATATGGGCAGGGCTGCGGGGAATTTTAGCATGAACGCCGCGGGCAGAGCAACTGAGACTGGGTGAGACAGAGCTCCTGGCGGCGCTGGAGCTGGGGTGGGGACCGGGGCGAACGGGAGTGCAGGCAGCGGTGGGACTGCGGAGGCAGACTACGGTGCAGCTGTGAGCAGTGCCTGGGTGAGCGGTGGTGCCCACCCATACAGGGTAGGAGATGGACCGCCCGACAAAGACACAGGTGGGAGCCTTGGCACAGCCTGAACTATAACGGGAGGCACGGCAAATTTTATTTCGCTACAAAAAGCGATCCCGGATAGCCACAATTAAAAGGAGCAACGTCGATCCCGGGAATTGGCGTTGGGTGAACTCAGATTCGGCCTCCATCACACTGAACCACTCCCGTTCACAAATCCAGCTTCTGAGGGATCCGTTTTTATACCGTTTATTTTCCCTAAGACAGGGTCTCTGTCCACTTTTGTTTGATTTGCATATTCATGTAATCTTTTTTTACGGCTGTTTTTCGAAACTGTTTTCTGGGCAGGGCTGAAGTTTTGATTTGGTTTTTGAGAACTTGGCATTGGGATGCACACCCTTGACGACTTCGATTGTCTTATCTTTAGATGCATATTGGGTACCAATCACCTGGGCTGGCTAGTCAGGTACGCCCCTGTAAACGACCAATCTCCAACGGAAGCCACTCTTTTATGTTGTAAATTCAGAATTCTCTCTGCTGCTGCCCATGTTCTACAATTGCAAATCAGTCTTCTTCCTTTCAGCTGCTTGAGGATTCTTAAAATTTCTGGAGACCTTAGTTTTTAAGCACAAATTATTTTATATCATATACCACTCAGAGTATTTGGAGTATTGAAGGAACATATGATTGGAAATGCGCCAGAATGGTTTTTCATTGTATTTGTCAGCTTTAGACTTGGAACCTCTGGCTTGCAAAAATTAGATGCGATTATCTTTAAAGGCATCAGGAGAAAACTATTTTTGAGGCCTGGTCATGTGATGTTTATTGTGTGGTGCAAGGCTTTAAAAATGAATTTTTAGAGAAAAAGTAATCAGGGACATGGTGGTATCTGATCTGGCTGATCTGGTAGCTTTCCATAATAAGGTAACTGACCACTTTGCTAAGGGCAGTGCAGTGGTTTTAATCCAGGTTGTTGAAAATGAAAYGTTTGATACTGTGTCTCACAGGAAATTCTTACGGACAGTAAAGAAGAGGAAGATTAATATAAACAGATAAAGATATACAAGTACTGCAAGAACTGTTAGAGTAGAGAGAAAGATATTACAAGTGATAGTCCTTAAGTGTCATACTCAAGGCTACCATAATATTTTGATTATAACCCTAAGAATCAGATGTAGGCTTGCAAAATATATGTAAATTTGTTGACATCATAGTTCTGGGAGATTCTGGTTAGTACTGAGAAGAATTCAGTACTATATGGGAAGATTGTATTTTCCCACCTGTTATTTATGCCAGTAAAAAGTAGAAAGAATGGGACAAAACTGTGCATTTGGAGATTAATCATGGTCCCTCTCTTATAAACAAGGAACTCGCCAGGGGGAGGCTTGGAGTGTATTAGTCACTTGCAGTGTGGTAGATGGGAGAATGGGATTTTAGTTGAGAATATTCACCCCAAGCTTTGCACAAATGTGAGTCTGTATCAGGTCTAAGCTTTGCTGGCTGTGGTCCTCTGCTTTGGTAGTTTTCCAGTTGTGGTCTTCAGCCTCTCACCAACCCAGGTGGATAAATCCCAGAGGGGGCTCCTAACTTGCTAGAAACCCCTGTGACAGTAGTTTGGATTGTCACCAACTCATTTTCTTGTGAGGGCAGCAGATGGAGATGGTTTCTTTCTTCTGGGTCCCTAGTGTCCTAACATGTCTGAGATTAGTGGAGAAACATGGACTACCAGGGACTTGCAGTGGGATGAGTTTCCCAGAACATGGGATTGTAGTCATTTTTTAACAGCCTCCTATATTTATTTCTGTGTGTATTCGTGAGAAAGATGGAAAGTTTTCTTTCAACCCCCATCTGAAACCTGGAGAAATCTTAGCAGACCTTATACTGATCATTTGAGGTTGATTTAGTTAATCTAATGAGTTGGTGCCTGAAAGTGTTGCAGCTTCACGATCTTGCCCATCACAATATTGTTCATAATCTGAGTACCTTTGCAGTGTGTTTGGGAAGATCAAAGAGTTTTGTCCTTCCTGAAAAAGTCCTTGAGTCAGAGCAGTTATGTCCTATTAGTTAGATCCAATTATTTAATCAGTTCTAGAAACTCCTTCCAACTGCTTCTGCTTTATTTGCGTGACTCGGTTGGAAAACACAATCAAATCAGCATTTAAATTAAACATGAAAGCCCTTTCTGATTATTCAGTTCCTTAGTCAGTTTTCATTAAGCAGTTCTCTGACAAGCTGAGCTTGTCTAAATGCTGTTCCATCTCCATTGCCTAAATACTGTTTTCATGTCCCATAAGCAGGAATAGAGAAAACTTCTCTGGAAAACTGAGAGAACATGACAAATACTTGCACTGCCATGAATTTAGGTATTTCTCTGATGTATTCCAGTCCTTTCTAAAGCGCCAGAGTGAAACTGCAGAATACCACGTCATGGTAATTGCACACTGTTCACATGCAACTTCAAAGATGTCAGCTTATGGTTCTAACACATTATTTTCCACAAGAAAAGTGGAAGAGGTCAAAAGGTAGGAAGTAATCTCTTCTTTCCAGCCTCTGTGAAAGCATAGGTTTTGTTCATTGAGACAGGGGGAAATCTGCTGTATACTGGGTCCAAGATTAGGATGCTTTTCACACTGTATCTAAACATGCTTGGATCTACTGGATTTTACTCTCTTCTTCAYTGTAAGAATGCTTGTTTTGAGAGGCTTGTATTTCATGTCAGATTATCTGAGAATAACTGCAGTTTTGTGTTTATAATACACATTTTTAAATATTATATGCAGGGTACTCTGTTGTCTCACTGTATGTACTCACACATGTTAACACAGCTGGAGGATGTGTCCATATAGTGCAGCTACTTCAAACTGTCACACTTCAGCACTGAATTTCTTGGCAAATCTAAAATAGTATGTGTAATCTTGTTGGCCTAGTGATGGCTGTTCTATTTTGTTAGACAAGAGGGAATGCTTTCTGAAMGCTCAAGGATCTTGTTGATTTAATATAATTTTTGTGAAATATAATTTAAGAATATTCTATGCAATTACTCCATTTTGAAAAATGCATTATTTAATACACTTCTTCTGTATTTAATTTTGGAGGCAGCAGTACATTAAAATCTAATTACAACACACATCAATGCCATGATTTAAAAAATAAATGGCAATGAGACAGAAAATCAAATATTTGAAGTACATTTCCTCAGTTAATTTAGGGAGCCTGTTCCTGGCTTCTAGACAGCAAATTACTGTTAACCACTCTRTAAAATTACTCTTTATAAGCCAGTCAAGTTTTCAGGATTGCCTACCCAAGAATACACCAAGAGTTCATAGACATCTCTTCTTTTAGTGCTAATAATGCATCACTTAAGTATTTGGAACTTGAATGTAAGTAGCTTTTTCCCTCCTAAATTATGTATTTTTAAAACCGATACAAATAAAATTGTATTTAGCCAGTTCTTTCTGTAAGAAGAGCAGCAAGCTGAGTTTTTAATTTCATTGTGTACTAAAGACAGTATGTGGGATAAGACCTCACTGTCTTCAGGGAGACACTGGTCTCATTGTAGATGGAAAAAAGACTATTCATGAAAGATGGAAGATAAAAAGCAAAATATTTAATGAAGCACTYTTCAGATATTAAAGAATTTATGTATGGCAGTTGTTCCTCCTATTGTAAGCAGTTTTTGTTGTAGAGAAACAAATCTCCCTCATGGAAAATAATTCCTTCTTATTTAATGGTAGGTGACTGGTTTTTGTTGGTTTTAAAGAAATGTTATTGATTACAACTTTGATCTTTGACATGGGCAAAGAAATACCTTGCTGTCRTGGGGCAAACATACTGTGGAAGTAGTGAGCTCCCAAGAGCAGTAAATAAGTGTTCTCAGAAGTTTGTAARTTATTCTCTGCTGGGAGCCTTTTGAATGTTTCCCATGGGAGCAGGAGAGAAATGCTGAGCCACAGAGTTTCGTGGAGACACAAAAAGGACCTCATCTCCCCAGGAGAAGGTGCTGAAGGTTATGTGTCTGTCTTTCCAAAGAAACTTTTGGATTTTAATTCTCTGGGAAGAGGCAGAAACACAGGCTCCTGGCTTTGAGACTCAAGATCTCCTGGACGTTAAAACTTCCACTTGCTCTTGTGCTGCAAGGTGATTACTCTTCTCAAAATAYACATTCCTAAGGTATTGCCTGCTCCTATGTACAACCACTGGAGCTGGATAAAAGTCCTCAGAGTCTAAGCTTAATTAACTTACTGTGTTCTGTTATACAAAGTCTCCCTCTTAAGGTGTCCCTGCCCTAATGTTCTTTCTTGGGGACAGTTTTGTTTCTGACACTTACAGCTTCCTGGGTGAATCATTGGTGCCAAGGAGAGAGAGGTGCTTAATACTGATGCATGGAAGTATTCCTACAGGGGGRTTTTGGACGGTATCTCTGGCTGGATTGGGAAGGGCAGAGAGTAAGATGTGGCAGCAGGCTGCTTGCAGYAACAGTGTCTGAGGGCCTGGAGACTCTCAGACTTTAGATAAGCTCAGTGATGGTCTTTGCCTGGGCTAGGTCTGCAAAGTGCCAAACACTATTCCAGCATGGTTTTGTGTGATTTGAGTGGGAAGTGGCAGTAGCGCTCAGGTATTGAGTTGTTGTCTCCCTTGCCAAGCTGCTTGCCTTCCCAGTTCCTCCATGCTGTAGTAGATGTTTGAAGAGGAGTGGAAAGGGATAATTTTCCATGGTTGGATACAACTTTTGTATTTGCTGCTCTTGCCAGGTATTTGGTATCTTCTAGCCAGCCCTTTGTGGAAATAAGATGATTTCTAGCCTCTCTTGTCTGTTCTGTGCCTTCACATGCTTTGCTCTTGCAGTGGATCTGGCTGTAATTCTGGGCCTATCTGTGAGGCTGAAATGACTGCCTCACTTAGACTTCAAAACACAAAAAAGAAGTGTGGTTTAAAATGCAAATGTGTATTGGCCTTTCAGCATGCCTTTGCTAATGCACAGAGCTGTGTTGGCCTGATCCAGCTCTTGCTGGAGTCAGGAGTAATTTGTTGTTGTCTGCTCTGGGAGCCTGGTCAGGTCCATCATGGGAAAGCCTGCACGGGGATGCACAAAAGAGTAAGCACAGGCTGGCCTCTGGATGCAGGCTTGCTGCCAGAATGAAACTGAGAAAATGTATCTGAAAGAATGGGACCTATTTTAAAAGATATGAAAGAAAAGAATGGGTGTTTCAAAGGGTGTCCATCAGCAAGGAGATAATTTTTGTTGCAGTGGTATTTTTTYCCCCCCCTCAGTCCTTAAATTGAGATTTTCTGGGCAAGGGCTTTGTGCTTACATGTTTTTGTGTAGTGTCAGCAACAGTAGAGTCCTGATATTACACAGGACATGAGAATAATAACTAGTCTGATTTGTATATTTTAAATCAAGTCAACTGAAAGAGATTACTCCTTTTCTTTCAGTTGCATGTCAGAAGGGATGTTAATTTTCTTATTGCAGAAATTTTCTGACCTATGTTAACAGCTCATTCTTAAGCTTTTTAATTCCTCTGTATTACTTTATGCATGATTATAAGTTGTTGTGTTCCTGACAACAAAATACTGAATGATATTTTCAATGATAGACGAGCAAGRACGTTAATGTATGTTTTGGCACTGGGCTTAAATTTTTTTTCTATTTCTTCTGCCCTCTCCCCTCTCCTTTTTGATAAAAGCACTCCAGATATTTTTATTTCTATTCAGTCATTCCAGAATTAAAAGATATCCTATTTCTTTATTTATTAATTACTTGTTTATTACTTTGCCATATGGGACTCTGAAAATTGTTCTCCACCTTAGCTGTTTGTCACGGTTTGATAATAAGYTAAACACAGCTTTAAGACTGGTGGTGGCAAGGTAAGGAAAATAAAGTCAGTTTGATGTAAAGTGCTGATTTGTTATAGACTTGCTCTGTGGCTCAGATTGTTTAAAAACACTGGTAGATTAATTCTGCATGAACTGCCAGTTCCATGACTGTCTCTCACGCTGCTGCTGACATAGAGCAGGCATAAAAAGCACAAAGCCAGCAAAAACTCTGTATCATGCGCTCTCACTGATGCCTTAGAATTTTAGCTTTTATATTTTTCATGTATTTGCAATCCTGTAATTCTTTAGTGTATACCTCTGAACTCCATATAGAGTGTTAGCTACTGCTTCCCCATTTCGGGTAGTCAAAATTCCTCTCTAGGCTTGGGAATCAAGGACAYGTTACTGTCCCAGGCCCTGAGAAATGTACACAAAAGTGAGCTGGGGTGTTGTGGTGCATCTTGGGTGTTGCCAAGTTCTGCATGCTTTAGTTCCTTGTTTTATAATGGTTTGTCCCTGTACCCCCATGTTCAAACCCCTTTGGTTTTTCCTTAGTTATGGGTTCTGTCCATCACTTTGGAACCCTGTCCTGAAGCCTGGAAGATTCTAGTGGGAATGTCGTGTGATTTGGCAGRGTCTYRTTTCTYCCATYCCYTTTTTATGTATAGAATTGTATTGCTAATTGTCATTTTGTTCTGGATAACTCCCCCTCCTTCTGGGATTGGTTTGAGATTGTCCCCTGTCCTTACCACACCCCCTGTACCTAAACAGGGACCCAAAGGGAAAAAACTCTTCTTCTACATGGGCCACCCGCTGGGTAAAATAAAACCCTTTGGAACTCACGTGAAGTCCTCCTTTCTTCCATGCCAAAGCCACATTTCTGCCTGAGGCCAAGACCCACAAAATAGGAAAAGTACCAAGCTGTACCCTTAAATGTGAGTTAGGTGAAAGAGATAGCYGGAAACCAGAACYGAACACCCGCATATTGGGGGGAGCAAACTTGGGATAAAGGACTTCATTACCTGAAGCTGTAATTGGRAGATTAACTCTCTGTTCTGGTTTAGGGCAAATTTGGGAGAAAACCTCTGAATGGGGTCCTTCCAGAATTGCAAACTCAAGCGGCCCCTCTCCCAACACTTTTGGGAAAAGATTTCCTTGGAGAAAAGTGGAAAAACCTATTTATTTTACAATCAAAGTATCCACAAGCACAAAAATTGAATGATATTGAACAGCAAGACCTCTCCCTGTCCAAAGAGATGGCAAATTTGGAAAGTCCTTGTCATGGAGTGTGGCTCAGTTTGCTCAGTCCCTCCGGTGCTGGAAAATGCCGAGGCCCAGGCCCCAGTGGGCCGCAGGTGAGAGCTCCTGGTRCTCCTCTRGGCCTTCAGTCCTGAGCAGGTTTAAACAGTTCCAAGAAAAATGAAAGAAAACAAAAAACAGTCCAGAGAACGCCTCTGCCTCAGCTAGTTAAACCAGCTAAAAGTAAAGGAGATTTCTGTCCCGCTGTCTGTCCGTGCTGCAGCCAGCACAGTCCAGGAGCGGAATGTGGAGGGGTGAGTGCAGCTTCTGAAAACAAATTTGGCGCTTTTCTTTCTCCCCCTTCACTCTCAGAACCAGTCTTAAATGTACGGAACATAATATCCAGCAAATGCAGAAAACAGAACAGTAAACAATTGTTGAAATTAAGCATGGTGATCTGGATCTGGAAGTCCTCTCAAGATCTTTTTGTGCTGTGCCTGTTTTCCTGGGGCAGGTTCGTGGTGAGGAAGGTGGTGGTTTCAAAGTGGAAGAAACTCAGCTCACATTAATGGCCCATTACTTATTGAGGCATGGACTGTATTGCAGCAGACTAGGGATGAAGCACAGTGGAAATGTCATAAAGTCACCGTAGGACATCCTCAAAATGCAAATGGACCAAACTCATAAAAGTACAAAAACCTGAGACCCATCATCCATTTTGGGTGTTGCCCCTGCAGGGGGCTTCATCTGCCCAAAATATACCTGAAGGCCCTTCAATAAATATAACTGCTTTTTATACCCTTAATTTTGTCTGGCCTCTGTTTTGAGGTAGTCCTGAAAGGTGTCATCACTAATTCAGCAAAAATGAGATTGTGTTGAGGTCTGACATGCGTCAGGTTAATGTGAATGGATGTTGCTTATGGTGATGTGGAAGTGATGTTGGTGCCAGCTGTATCTTACATTGAGTAAAGGGCTGGTTGAGAGGGTTAAACAGAAGAAACAGGAATGAGGAGGAAATTTTTTTTGTGGTAAGATAATTTCATAGAAAATAAAAACCTGGAAAGCATCTGGGCATATTGCACGTGTGCTGAATAAAAAGTATATGTCTAATGCATGCTTCTTTTTAAAGTGGGTGGTGTTAGAGGCAACTTAACAGTGTGCAGTAGCATAGAGACTTGCAGACAWATGTATGTCATGACCTGTTACTTTATTTTTTCTTTTTAGAGGATTTTTTAAAAATTCTGTTGGATTCTAATTCCTTTTGCTGGAAGGAAATCTTGCAGTTCTCACCAAATTCCTTGTTTTTCTGTCTGTGTCTCTGAAGAGAGTGAATCTTTGTTGAGGCTAGTGAGGAGATAGAAGGAGTAACTCATTTTGAGACATCAGCTTTGGGTAAAAGCCAGTGTATACTATTTCAGAAACTCCCAATACAGCAGATATATTTCAGTTTGTCATTGAAGGGGGAGTGTTGCAATAAGCTTGATTAAAAGCCTACCAGGTTTAAGGATGGTCTCCCATTAAACCCCAACAACATAAAACAATCCTTTATCTTTCTTGCCCTAATCAAGGCCAAGGACTTGTTAATCTGTTAAAGAAGAACAAAGTTTGTACCAGGTGCAGAAGGTGGGGRAGGCCAGACAGGGATTATTTAGGTGGGAGGAAGTTCACAGTACTGTGTCTTAGGGGACTCTGTGAGTGGTGTTTTCAAACAGGGTGGGGAAAATCCATCTCTGGGGAGTAAACCTGGGCAGCTTTGATCCTGCTGTGAGGCAGGGGAGTCAGCTAGYTAACTTGTCAGTATCTCCTCCACCCTTCTTTGCTTGGAGTGTACTTTTGTCATCAGTTTCGATGTAACAGAGTGCTTAATTTTTTTCCAGTTTATGTGGGCTACAYACTCAAAARGGTGGCTGTAGCTTCTACCAGTACYTACCTTTCYATTTAAAAAGGCACTGCATCTGAACCAAAGTGAGGAAATTCCTGTTTTTTTCATCTCAAGAGGGAAGCTTATATGCCTTCATCAGGAAATTTCTCTTCTAGTGCTCTTCTATTCAAGATAGTGCTGGAACCTTGCTAGAAGCATCCTTCAGATTTTATTTTGGTGTTCACTGAACACTTTCTTTTCTCGCTTCTTTGACAAGAACAGAGAGCTGCCTCAGCTACTAGTCAGTGGGCTTCTTGTGTGCTGTGTTGCCTTAAGCACSTGTGGGGGTGATGTTTGTTACTTGTGCCTGTGATGCCTTAGGAAGGCTGACCTGAAACAGAGACTGGACAGAGCTAGAGAATAAAGCAGGTATTTATTGAAAGGCCTCCAGGATACACCTTGGACAGGACAGGGCCTGACCAGGGCTACACCCAAGGTGGGCTGGGAATGGTCACAAAAATGGCTGACTGGTCATGAGGTCTTACACTTTTATATGTCGTGGTCCATTTGCATATTGGGGTTTAATTGTCCAATTACAGCTTCAGGTTGTGAGGTCTCATCCTTCTTGTTCTGCCTTTCAGCCCACCRTTGTTWATGCTTTTGGGCCTGAAAGGTGTCCTTGGTTCTCTGCAGAAAAAGAATTTGTTTTGTCTACCTACTCTGAAGAGAGCTGACTGACACTTAATATGAGGCTCAGAATTACACCCCTAGGCAGCACAGCATCTGAAAAACATGAAAGCTAAAACTTGAGGCATGACCTGAAGGTGTCTTTTAAAATGCATCCTCTGCATTTCTCAGAAACCTGCCGCATGCTGAAGAAGTACCTACAGGTATTTGGTGCATAAAGCTGATGTTGTTTGGAGAACCTGCTGTGGTGCATTTCCCAGATGTTGGCAGTGTATTTTCCACAGGCTCAGGGGCTGAAGACCAGCCTTGTGCAAAAGAGTGAGGTTCTCTGGGTGCTGGTGAAGTTTTGCAGTATGAATCAGCAGAGGACTGGCTCTTCTAGAAGCAACTCTGCATGCATGTTTTGTTTTAATAAAAGTGTATRTGTGGGCTTTTTGGACAATATGTGGTATTAAATATAACTGCATCAACACATACCTTGTCTCCAAGTTTGTGTGTGGAATTATGCTCATTGCATTACTCTGGATAGAAAAAAAAATAAACGTATTCAGTTGCTTCTTCCCTGAAGTTATTAAATGGGCGAAAAATTCACCCTGTTTTTGYTTTGGATATTTTTAGCTATACAGTTACAAAGTTAATGCTTCTAGAGAAATGTTTGGCTTTTATATCTTATTTCTTTTCAGTTTGTAACCTCTTTCCTTCACTGCATGCAGTGTTGCTGTTTCAATGTGTGCTGAATCCCATTGCATTCAATTCAGTTGGGGTGCATGCTTTCTTGAGCAAGTCCATAGCTGCCTTTACTGCAATCTGTAGACAAGATCTGTCTGGTGGACACTATAAAAACCTCACAGAACATTGCAGAGGCATGTTTATAACTTTTTTCTTGTTATTAATGATTTGAATATGGTTGATTTGTGTTAATTTAGAATTTCCCTACTGCTAAAGTTTCCCTATTTTAGCATCTTTTGTGTAGAAGTGTTCACAGTTGCAGCTGAGTTGCAGAAGGGTCAGTAAAACTGTATGGCTGCTACTGTTCTCGTCTGAGCACAAGTAAAATATACACATTTTTTGAAGTGAGTCTTCTAAACAGTGAAAAAATATTGATGTGAAATTGCAGCGTCCAGTAGCAGCTGACATAGAGGAAAATATTCCTATTATTGCTGGCAATACTTGGGGATTTGCATTTATTTCAATGTGTTGGGATTTGCATTTTGGGGGAACAATTAAGCCATTGTTCTACCCCAGCACATAAATATTTTTTTTGCAGCATGTAATTACAAAGCTGGTATTTGTTTGTCCTGTTGCRTTTAGAGATGATATCCTTGAAAGCCCCAGATAAAACATTAAGCTATTGTACTACGTGCATATTTTGGTAAAGAAAGTTTCAGTGCACTTTAGAATGTGTTATTTTTATGGTAAAAAGCTGATGGGAAAGCAGATTTATCCRGGCTATGTATGCAAGGAGAGAGAGCAATTGCTGAAATTAAGCATGGGGGCCTGGATCTGGAAGTCCTCTCAAGATCTTGTTGTGTTGCACCTCTTTTGCTGGGGCAGGTTCCTGGTGAGAAAAGTGATGGTTTCAAAGTGGAAGAAACTCAGTTCAGGTTCAGTCAATTATTGAGGCAGTTATTTATTGAGGCATGGACTGCCTTGCAGCAGACTAAGGATGAGGCACAGTGGAAATGCCATGGTCAAACCTTCACCCCCTCCTGCCTGCCTTGTTTGGCCACATACAAGCTAGCTGCCAATTTGCCTTCATTTTGTAAAATCTTTGTATAAATGACCACGACTTTCATTTTCTGAAGTGTTGTAAGGAGTAAGCTGTATAAAACTTGTTTTTTATTCTGCACACATGAGCTTTTCACTGCCGTTTCCCCTCTAGACAAGGATTTGTGAAATTCTCCCTCGTTATACATTATGTAACGTAATTATTTTATTATGTTTCTCTGTCCTTAGTGAACCCAAGTTAACATTTTTTAAAAAGGAGCAGTATGGCTACAATTTGGCTCGAATTGTTTTCCCCCCGACAGCTGCTAATAAAGTGACAAACRTTTCCACAGAACATCTCTCTTGTTTTGCATAGTTAGGGCAAAGAAAACATCAAAGCTGTGTGGCTGTATTTGCTCTCTGACTCAGGGGTCCAGAGGGCATAGAGATGGTTTGGGAGTTGTGACCCCAAGTGCCCATGTGGAAGAAATTCCGCCGTGCTCCTGTGCACCAGGCAGCTGTCAGCTAAGAGCCCACTGGAGCAGACTGTGGAGGGTCTTCAGAGACTTACCCTATTCCTATCTCCCCAGAATARCCATCCATATTTGTGACAGTTCTGGCTTCTTTTCCTCTCCCAAGGTTGGGATTAATACAGGGGAGTTGCCCTTCGTGTTTGGACTTGGATGTTTATTATTTCTTATCTATTTACAGACTCACGAGCCGTGAGCTCTAACTAGCAAGTTAGAGAAATGAGGTAAAATGGAGAGCTTCTAACTCTTTCCAAGGTTATTTAAGTGCTAATTACCCAATAACGAGGTGACACCTATATTACTTATATTTCTGACCCAATAGTGACCACCCAAGGCCTGCAATGAGAACCTTTTTCACCCAGTTACAGRAAACCACCCAGACCCATGAAGAAGGAAGAAGGACTCAGACAATGCCTGAAGTCCTCCATCTTAGCTCACATGTATTGCTATATACTAAAATCTTAAATCTAAGTTTTTCACCCTGTGAGATCACACAATACTATTCAAACTAGACACCCACAACCCCAGTGCYATCACTCARTSTTGGGAGCSTATTCCAAGGCCTCAAGTCAAATGTGGTGCTTGCCTGAGGGTCAGCACCTTTTAGCACAGAAAGCCTGAAATTTTCATCCTCCAGGCTTCCAACACACATTATTATTCAACAGATCAAAAAGGGTTATTCACAACTACAATAATTTTTTTTTAAAAAGATTGTTTCAATAACAACAAAAACAGCAACTGTAGTAGTAGTAGTAGTAGTAGTAGTAGTAGTAGTAGTAGTAATAATAATAATAATAATAATAATAATAATAATAATACATTCTGGTTATAGTAGTGCAAAACCCAAAGAGAAATAGGAGAAAATACTTCACAGCTATAATTACACTTCAGGCCACTAAAAAGGGGAGCGTTATCAGTGTTTGGGGGATGGCAGGCATGTTTGCTCTTGATGCTGAACTCATAATGTTGTTTACATCTGTCCTCTATGAGAGCAGTCCTATCTGAGGAAGATTCTGTGCTTCAAACCAGCCTTTGCCTCTACACCCCAGTTCATTAGATTTGTCTGCACTGAAGAAAAAAAAAMCACATGCAGAATTCACGTTGCTGTGAGTGCTGAGAAAGATGTCCTTGGGGAAGGCAGGCCAAGATGGGATGTGGTGGGTGACAAAAGTCACACTGCAGTGAAGTGTTTGGCTTGTAATGAACAGGGTAARGACACTCAGAGGCATAAGCATGGTTTTCATCCACAGAATTTTCTGTGCTACTGTGTTGTGCTTTGTTTTTTACAGGACTTGTTTATGGAGCTGGTGGAGTCAGTGCTGTAGTGACTGTTTTGAATAGAGCAGGGCAGGCATCTTTGGAAATATGGCTCGGATATTCTTCTGTGACATGTTTTCTACCAGATGTTGGGGCAATTCTGCCTTATTTAGAATAACTGTGGCAGTCAGGAACTGTGCTGTAGCACACTGTCCTCCTCCTCAAGGAAATGCAGCTTGATCTAAATTTCCTCCCTCAAACTTGTCAGACATTTGTTATTGTTTGCTGCTTCTTAGATCCCTTTCCTGTGTTTTTTGAAGCTATTGTGTGACAGGTTTTTCTTGGCTGGTTGCTTTCTATTTACTATAAAGAAAACTGCAGACAGATATCTGGGAACTAGTGTTCTTTGAAACCGTTTGTAGAATTGCATTGTTGCTTCTTTTTGAAGACTAAGATAATTTAAATCAGTTCAGAATTTTTTTTTTATTTTTTAAAACAAAGCTTGCTTTTGTAAATAACAAAATATTTGGATTCAGGTTATTCTGGTGCATTTTAATTAAAAAAACCCCCCTGTTATATTTGTGTTGGGTAGGATGAAAGGAATTGCTTGAGAGACATTATTTAAAAGGCGTTTTTTAAAATCAGCTTTGCTTTTGCAGGCGTAAAAACTGTTATTTTCCAAGTGAAAGTAGGAAACTGAAGATTTGTCATTGTGTCACAGCCTCTGTATAGTAGAGTTGCAAAGGTTACAATAAACTTGGACCTGGATTATACATCAGTGGGTCTGTTGAAGATGAGAAATTTACTGCATGTTTCAGAATGCACTTTCATTTTTCGAGCACAGGTGACTACACATGCAAAATTTGACAGACRTTTACCTCCCAGAGGATGCTGAGTTTTACTTTGTTTATGATGGGTCCCTGAAGAGACACATGTTGTTTGCTGAGCAAGTTAGTGACCACACTCTTCAGTCTATGTAACTCATGTTTATTTTTTTCCACTCTTTGCTCTACCCCAACTCTATTTCAAAGCTGGGCATGCATGACTGGACAGTTGGGTATATCTGTTTTATGTCTCTGTAATGGAGAAAATGCAGGGTTTTGRATGATCACCTTTAGGATCCAGGCTGAGTTTGACTCTCCATAGGTGATCCTGCCTTTTGTAGCAGTCGGATAAAGCTTTACTGGACTTGCACCACTGGGTGTGCATTAAAGTGCAGTCTTCAGGGATGGCATAATTTTTAATGTGGCTCTATGCCACAACTGTTTGCCTCTGGAAATCCTAACACCTGCAAAAGTCCTGTTTGTTCTGAGCCTTCTGTTGGTGCAGCTGTCAGCACCAACAAGGCCCTCCCGCTTGTGATGCTCAGAGCTCTGCTGGAGCTGCACGTGGTACAGAAGTGTCTGGGAAACTGTTCCAGGGTGCCTCACTGCAAACAAGGAATGTATGTGTTGCCTCCCAGCTGGCTCTCTGCCCTGGGCTTGTCTCCCTCATGGATGTAACATACACCCTGCTTGTCACCTTTATTGTGTGCTTTGTGACCTTTTTCATTTGTGTGAGTAGGAGGCTCTAAGACATGGTGTACCTGTGCAATAGGATCTCCTTGTTTTCTCTTGTGTTCTAAAGGGGATTTAGAGTCTGAAAATAAGTGGAGATTATAAAAAAGGGGAAGTTCATTGCTGTTACAGAGTGGCTCCTTTGAACCTGTAAATGCCAAGTAATTGTCACAGATTACAACTGGAGAAAATGCAATGCTAGGCTTATTCCAAGTCAGTTTTAGTTTTGCTTTTAGGTCTCAGCATATTCTYTGACACTGTAAAATGGTTGCTTCTGGGGTAGGAACAAAATCAGAAGGCTACAGGCAGCACTTAATCATAACAAAAGMCATGAACAGATGAAAATAAAATGTGAGGTTAAACTATATCCCTGCTGATGATGTTAGTGTTATTTTATGGTAGCCAAATTACACGTAAGGGAACACAGAGCACTTTAAAAACAACTACAACTGTGGTAGTAAGCACATGGTTCCTTCTGCAGTTACTAGATTGCACATGTACTCATAGCCTTTCAGAGTATGTTGGAAAATTTAAACCTGTGCATCATGGTTGACTCTACAGTGAGAGGTACAGCTTGAACCTCTYTAATGGCATCCACCCTCCCTTAGACGTCAAATGAGTAGGAGGGAAAGACAAAGTGCTGAAGAGGTTAAAGGGATAAACTCCCTTGGACTTTGAGGGTCCCAGCTGGAAGTTACAGAACTGATACAACACTTAATCAAGTTTGCCAAGTTTGCCAGTTAATCAACTTTGCACTGAAGAGTGCATTAGTTAAAAGTTTCTGGGGTTTGGGCTGGGTAAAAAAAAAAAATAATCAGTTAATAAATAGATGTTTACTCAGAATTCATTTTGCAGGCCCACTCTTTTCATGTGCATCTAATTTTTCTTAATTCTTATCCAAGAATCTTCAATTCTTTCCACTGTGGTTAAAGAACCCTCACCTAAAAAGACTGGTTCTAGAATGAATTGAGTTGGCATAATTGGRAGGACTGTCAGATTCCAGCTGAATCCAAGTTCATCAGTATAAAGGCTTGGTCGATATCCTAAGACAAATAAATAAAAAGAAAGGGAAGAATAAAATAATTTTGAATGAGCAGCCACAGCTCTTAGAGGCGGACGAGAATGAAAAACAGCTGATGTATTTTCTAAACACAGATGATGTCAGTGATTAATTTACATTATAACTACAGGCCATGGATACCAAGAAGCAGTTTCTGTGTCTGTGCTGATGTGCATGGTGGGTTTCTCACCTGTGGTCCTGTCACTTACAGAGAATCTGTCATGCAAGTTGTCTTGCTTTCTGGTCGATCATGCAGAACGTGTCACCACCACTAGTCACAAACTGTTGCTGGATARTTTTGGGCTAAGGATGAAAGATCTGCAGTCACTGGATAATGACCTGATGATGGCTGTTATCTATGAAAAGTTGCCTTCAACCTGGAACATCCTTGGAAGCTGCCCAGAAGGTGGTAGAGGTCTATTTAAGTTAGCTCTTAACAGTGGTTTGGTGCACACTTCAGAGCAGAGTATCTCACTGTTTTGTCCAGTTTCTCAACTCTTGTGCTTTGTTTTGTGGTTAATATGAAAAATATTTGGTTTGTTACTAGAGAGTTAAAAAAGATAATGATGGTTATTGTGACTGTCTCCCTAGGATGTTTTTGTGCCTTGACTCACTGTGAATGCAGTTCTTTATATGTAAATAGAGCTGTCTGTTTAAAAAAAACAAGAGTTCTATCATAAAGGTTTGCAGCCATAATTCTAACCAAATTACGTATTTTATCTTGGGAGGAAAAGATGGTAGCCAGAGAAGAGTATGTTACTGTAGGCATTCCAATGTGCAGAGTAGACATAATTTTTGCCATTGCTTTGTCAGTGTTTATCCTTAATTTATTACTGTGGTCGTTCTTTGGGGAAAATATCATTAAACAAGTTTAAAAGTGGCTTTTTTAWATTGTAGAGAGGTGGAATGAAAATACAAGTGAAACTTTACGTTAGGGTATGCTACTGAAAAACTTCATAACAAAATCAAGTGAGATTTTCCTAGTTTCAGGTTTCATTGCAAACAAAAAGCTGTAGTTAAGGTTTGCTGAAGRGTATAATTTTCTTGCAGAATCAGCTCATTTATAGCTGAGGGTGGAAACTGTGTTACACTTGATGGTTTCACATGTTTTTCATTGAAAATTTGGTAGTTTTGGCTGTTTTCTTTTTAGTATTTTAAATTGCTGAAAATTAGAAGACAGGCAGTTTCCATACGAGCCAAACTGAAAGAGATGCATGCAATTTTTTCAGAAATAAAAACACATCAGTTAAGCTCATTTCTTTGGATGAGGGCTTTTTTCATGTCTTAAATCCTTCTAATTCTTAATGACAGATAACTTAAGATCTGGAGAATGTTTTTTGTCTGTTTGTTGTAAACAACCCCTTTAACAGATATGAAAACAAATACCAAGTCTCATTCAAATATTGGCTAGACTGGAGAGGATTGAAAAAGACTGTTACTTGTTTCATTTTGGTGTGGAGTAAATATTTTTTCGACTTCTGGAAAAACTGTTGTATTTTAGCAATGAGGACGTTGTATCAAAGCCTGAAGAAATCAGCTTAGTTTTGTTCACAGGCTTATTTAAGCTTTTCACCAGCTGAAACCCAACCCAGAAGCATCAGCAGGATGCCAGGGATACTGAGAGATGCTTGGGCATAACCAGCTGGGTACCTGCCTGCCTGAAATGTGTGGAAAGGTTATCCTGGGTGTGTTGTAGGTCCAGAGAGTCAGAGATCATCTCAGCTGGTGTCAGAGTAAGCCCTGCCAGGGCAACTACTATCCACGTAGCCAAATTCTTTAATTTTCAGTTGTGCTAATGTTTGATTTTTCAGGTGTACTGCAATGTTTATATAGAAAATGAATAAGATGCCCTTGCAAGACTTTTACAGATCTTGTATTTTTTCTTTCTGTGTATTTTTGTTTCTACGTATTTTTCATACTTTGTCACTTTTCAGATTGAAATGCTATATGCACAAACAAAATTTCAGTGCAGCCAAAAAAGCTGGGATGTGTGCCCCCATTGCCATACAGAGTCTCTGTGAACATTTGAAGTGTTAGACAAGCCTGTCTTCAGCACACTGTGGTGGGGTTGCCTCATGGGCACTGTTGTGCTTGAAGAAGTGACTTCTCYCTTTGCACAACAGATGCTGCTCTTAAAGGAAGCCAGGGTCTTTTGCCTGGTCTCTGAATAAACAAAACAAATTCCTGGGACCTGGTAGCAGTGCTCATTTACAGTGGGATCTGTCARTGCACTCCTGCCTGGGGCCACCCTCGATGGGGCACTCCTGAAAGCTTTCTGGACACCTTTTCCTTCAGCCCAAGGGAAGCTAGTCCTTTCCTTTGTCTCCCTCTGAGGTCCAGGCTTGGCCTGGTCCTGATACCTATTGTCCTCTCCTTTAGGCAATTTGTATAATTTTTCTTTAAGTTCTGTATCCTTTCTCTCTCCTTTCTGAAAGTGTAGTTTTGTCTCTCCTGACTGGGAGAAGCCTTGACTGGAGTTTCTTCCTTATGCTGTCCCCATCACTCTGTTTTTGYCCCCAAAGCCAAGAAAGCCAAGCAAAGATGGGGTTAGCTGTGGCTGAGGGAGGCCTGTGCATGGAGGGGAAGGAGAGGGAGGCAGAAGGGGATGGACTGAGACAGGAGAGYTTCAGATCTCTCAGCACATGAGAAGAGGAGAAGTCCTTCATCTTCAACCATGAGGTGATGAAGGGTTATCCCTGGTACTCTTCTACATGCTCTGAAAGATCAAAATGGGTGAAATTTGTGAGTATTCAGAAGTAGAATGAAAACATCTTTCCCTACCTGCTGTCCCTATAACTCCTTGTATCAAAGACTGGATGTGTCTTGACACTTGACATTGTCAAGATGCTSTTTTTAATATGAATGTTATGAAATTTTGGTGCTATCATCCATCACTCCTTAGGACATTAGGCTTTTGCTATTCTGTCAGTATTCAGAGCTGTGGGGCTGCCTATTTTTGTTKGAAAAAAGTACTTTTGAGTGACACGTTGCTGGAGAAAACTTGCACCATCTAGTGTTTTTTGACCTCATTCATTTTTATGAGGATTTAGAAAYGCAAGAGTTGATGGAAAGATGGAGRAACTCCTTATTCACAGGAGTTTTGGTATTCAGGAAAAAATTTTGTATTCCTTTTATAAGGTATAAGAAGGATTGGATAAAGAGAGCCAAGAGATTGTCTACGGAGCATTGCAAATAATTCAAGAGTTTAGTGTAATTGCAGGTCAGGAGTTTGTGGCCACACGATAGAAAGTTCAACAAAAGAAACAAGAAAGTTCAACAAAAGAAACAAGAAAGCATGACCCTTTTGGTAGTCCTCAGTTGTAATAGATGCCTGTGTGACAGCTGTGACAGAAGCTGCTCACTCCCACAGAGTGGTCAGATATTGAGATCAGCATCTTGTTGCTAGTGTAAACTGGGTACTCAGCAAAGGTGCTGTGTTTAGACATTTATTTGTTGATGGGTTTCAGGAAAGGGGAAGGAGGGGTAGGGAGGAGGGAGAGGGAGAAGCTGATTTTCTTGTTTATTGCATCCTGATAAAGAATATTTTCCTTCTGAACTGGATTATTCAATTTGGAGACAATCAGTATTAAAAAATAAGCTAAATAAAAGAAGRAAGGGAGGAAAAAAAGAACTAAGAAAAGAGAAAAAGTGAGAAAGAAGAAATTAATCTGAATGAGAAAAATGCCCCCAAGTAACTCTTTGTTTCTTGCACCATCAGGTTATGGCAGCCTTCCAGTACTAGCAGTCCCAAGAACCATCAGACACAGGTTCAGCATCTTCCCTGAAGCTTTTTTATCCTTGACACACACAGGTTTACATTTCTCAGTTGTCAGGGGGAGCACAGGAGGGCACTTTGCAAGCAGTGCACTTTGTGGACCAGAATCTGAGGGCATCACATTTTCTGGTTGTTTTAGGGGCACTGCCAAGAGAGTGAGTTCATGTTGTCTGAGTTAATTGTGCTAGTAAATGAAGAACAGGTGCTGCCAGCTTTGCCACCATTTACACTTATTTTCAGGAGGAAGACTGCTCTTCTAGGTTTTTATCTGTTAATAGAAGCAATAACGTTACAGCCTGACTAAGACAACTAATTGTGGGTCAYAGAGAAGGGAACAGTGATCAGTTCTCTTTTGTGAACAAGGAGATTCCCCATTTTATTTCATAAATGCATTGTAATTGTTTTCTAGGGATAGGTCTTGTGGAATGAACTGAGCTACCAAACTGTGCTTTTTTATAGTCTGCCTTTGGGGGACACTTTTCCATTTTCTGTGGCACTTCCTACTTTATAGCACTAACCCTACCCTTTTCTTTATTATTAACATTATTCCTTTTTCATTTGGTATTACACACATTCCTTCTAAAGTGCACAAGCTCAAACCTGACTAATGCATATCAGGGTTTTGATGTAAATTAAAGAAAAYTCTGYCTCTGTYTTCTCTTCASCTGGAATTTTAGATTACGTTTTTTCCYGTGGAAGGAAATGGAGAAGAGTGCAAAGTGTCTCTTCTCCTTCACAGAATTAGAAAAAAAAACTGGAAACAGTGGATAAGTGTGTCTAGGTCTGGTGAGATTTGTGGGGAGAGGTAATTGTATTTTGGTCAGAGAATTCGGGGAGTTAGAGAAACAGATAAATGTTTGGCCCAGTAGGTGTTTGTTCTTTTGGAAACTGTGTCTGGCAGTGGGAGGAGGATGCTAGCCTGTGCATTSTGAAGCAGATGAGTGAGTGTCTTCTAGAGCCTGCTGTTCACCCAGAAACCTGCATGGGGGAAGATATTGTCAAGCATGCTTCAATCTATGGGTTTCCAGCAAGTGTATGATCCTCATCTCCTGGTCAGTGGTAGTAACAGCAGAGAGGAGGCATTTGAGATCCCTTTGAGCATGAAGGGGCTTTTTGGGAAAAGCACTGAGCACCAGGAGATATGCAGAGTGACAGGAGAGTGAGTACTGTAAGAGATASAAGGGATAAAGTTTCCTGTTGAAGGCAATATAAAGTGGTGGGGCTCTGGGCCCACTCTACTGCTGAAGAGACCAGGCAGGAAACTGTGGTCTGACCCAGACCTCAGCCCTCAGTCCACTGGGCTGGGGATCCCTGCTCTTCTCCTGGCTGAAAGGGTGTCCCAGCTGGTATTGTGCACTTGGGTGGTGCTCAATAAACGAGTGTCTTACACCAGGCACCTTGAGGGAGTGTTTGGCTGTAGTACTAAAGGATGAGGAATATCCCTCCCAGCAACAGGCACCATCTCCTGTAGCATTTTGTTCGTGGTTGGGGTCACCCCATCAGTAGAGTCAGCTGGAACTTCACCTGAGGTGTAGGTGTGGCACCATGGCGCATGGGGCTGGTGGATGTGAGCCTTTTCTAACCCTCCTGCTGCTCACACTGCTGGGGCAGGACTCCCTTTGCAATGGACCTTTACCTTCTCTCATCCCCTTTGTTCTGCAGGGTTGGTGCCAGCCCCTGGGAGTTGGTTCATGTAGGTTCATGCTCTCAGATGGTCTGTCCCATACCTGACTTCACAAAACCACTGGTGTGGGTCTTTGCAGCAATGAGGTGCACTGAAGACAGCTTTATAAAGAATCTCATTCCTAATGGAGATATGAAAAAAAATTAGCAGTAGTGTATTAAAGTATGAAGCCAGGAAGAAATGGAATTTGTCAGCCAGTTTTGATGTCTCCCCCTGCTTTTCAGTCTTGAGGTTTTTCGTCTCCTTCCAGGAAATGAATGAAATTCACAGCCCAGAAAGGGCTTAGTCATTTCTGTCAGAGAGAAATATTTGGTTTTAGTTTATTTTTTTGGACATAGGAAGGGATTCAGGTGCAAGGAAGAACAAAAGGATTTTTTTAATGTTTAAAACAGACTGTTTGGCTCAGCTCTGTGTAACCCAAACAGAATGTTTTGGCTGGAGAACTGGGATACAATGCAAAACAAAGTCTTGATAGTGTATATCATTTACAGCACCACCTGCCTTGCAGTAGCTGACCCTGTCTGAATCAGCCAGCAGTGTGTCCTTCAAATCATAGGAGTTGTTTGGTCTGTGCATTGATGGAAAATGGCATTTTATACCATTTAAATAAGAATATGCTGAAGAAGCCTCGTGTTTTCCTTTTTTTTTCTTATTTTGTTCCAGCTTSCCACAGAATGCAGAGTATGTTGGGTTTTTTCCCACAATATGGGTGTGTGTGTATGTTTATCTCTGAATCCTTTTCTTTCTGTTGTGTTTTCTTTGTGGTTCCACCGTCTCTCATACTTTATGCCACACTTGAATTCTTCCCCAAGAGAATGGGAAAATAAAGTGAAAAGTGTAGGAAAACGCCATTTGTTCTGCCACAGTAAGGAAGTATAAGAGAAGGTGGTAAAAGAACAGAACTGAAAGTAGAAATTGTTCTTAAGGGAAAGAATTGCTATCCCCCTATTGTTTCAGAACATTACTATTTTTTAATGAAAACCTTTTCTTTATAGGCAAGTCTGTTTAAAAAGGTTATTACCAGTCATCGTGGGTTTGTTTGTTTGTTTGTTTTGTTTTGTTTTGCTATTGCTGATTCTGGAATAGAACAACAGCAGGTTTTGGATCTAAGTGTGCCTGGAGGTGACCTGGTCCTACACTCCACTTGGTGCAGGGGTGTCTTGAGAGTTGTATCAAGTTGCTATGGAGGTTTTGAACACCTCCAAATACAGACAGTTTGTAACCTCTAGGAGCAACCTGTCCCAGTGCTTCACGGTGTCCTTGTGCTGAAAAATCCTTGTACTGAAGAGCACAATCACCTTTCCATTTATCCTTCTGAGTAAACAGTTCGAATTTCAGATTTTCCTGTCATGAAGGCATTGTAATTACTTTATCTCATCAGTTTCTGTTCACTCCTGGATGAGCCATGTGGGACTAGTWAGAAAAGAGTAGCCCAGCAAACACATCATCTAGAGAGGTAAAGGACGGGGAGGAATGAGGGCTGTTTCTAAGTGGATCAGGGCTAAAAGCAGACAGTGAACCTGCTGGGTGGTTCAGCTACCRTGTGCATTCAAACTGGCCATGAACAAATTTAGCATGAGGTTAGATGGGGGTTGTTAGGTTAGGCAGATAAAGATCAGTTACCAGACTATTTGTGGTGAGATACTAGAAGTTATTGTTTTAGATGGCGGTTTCAGAAGACAAAGATTAAATACTGTTATTTTTAAAACCCCTTCTTTTGCAGCAGGCTTATTCATACTGCATTGTTTGTAAGATTTGGCTGCCAGAAGAGTGACTTTATTTGCTGCAATGTCCGAGCAGAGAGAAGGCTATTCCTCATCAGGAAAAGGGCATCCTAATGGCTCCCTTTTTGCTGAGTGGGAAAGTCCTGATCTTATCATCCTCAGAGCAAGCTTATCTGGCTTTTTTTTTTTTTTTTCATTGTTACAGTATACATTGAAACCCATTGGCCACCGGCCAACGTTCAGAGTAAAGTTTGCCTTTTTGTTTCAGTGCATTTAGTCTGAGGGTTGAGGTTGCATCTGCAGATGTTTAGCGTGCTTAATATTGATTGATGTATTTRTATGTGTTTTAATTAGATTAATTTGTCTGCTGTCTTGTTACTAACTCTGTAGTGTAGTGTAATATGGTCTAGTTGGAAGCATCTGAAGAACACAGCTTGATGTCCAAAGTGTGACTTTAGCAGAGTTTCAGTAGTCCAGATCAAGGCACAATTCTCAAAACCC
>QVAJ01000046.1:122128-164423 GCA_003546035.1 Mixornis gularis | reverse complement strand
TTTTTTTTTTTTTTTTTTTCTGTGAATGCATAATGTTTGTTCAGGGTGTACATTTTTGACCACGTGGTTTCCTGGGTGTTTAGACTTGAACTCCCTGGCGCACACATAAACAGTCCAGACAAGGTGCTCTGCTGGGGTCCAGACAGATGGCACAGCCTTGAGTCTGCTGAAGTACAGAAATAGCTCTGGGGCCAGTGCTGTCTGTGCAAAGCACAGATGATGTTATCAGTCTCTATTCAGAAGTACAGCTAGGGGAAGGGAAGATACTGGCACGCTTTTTGTACTGTTAGGTCATCCTCCGAGCAAGTGAGAGATCTGGGCTCTGAGCATTGTTTTTCACTTCTGATGACAGTATAATGAGAAAGGCATCCATGCCTAAGCAGCAAAGACTTCTCCTAGCTGATTGCTGCATTGTAGTCATTCTGCTGTTTTCTTGGTCTTCCCTGCATCCCCTGGATTTCCCTCTGCCCCATCCCCTATTTTCAATTACTCTGCAGTGGAGAGAGGGAACTGGGTATGCTTCCATCAGATGAGTGATCGGGAGAGATTTGAAGCTGTGTGTGTTCAAATCACATCTGGCCGAGGGGGAAGTTGTATTGCAGTCTCTCATTTTTGAAGTAGCACTTCAGCCACAGATTTTGGGAAGCCTTAACCCTGCTTATTTTCCATAGAAGAAGGTCTCAGATCCAGGCAGACCAAGGTGTTTGATGAGTAGTGTTTGATTGGGCTTTGAAACTCTTGAGTTTTAGTCAGATCTTCTGGGCTGAGCTGCTCAAGGCCAAGGTTAGAGAAACCTCCTGTAGTGGAAGCTGTCCCTACCCATGGCAGGGTCCTTGGACTAGGTGGTCTTTGAAGTTCCCTTCTGATCCAGGCCTTTCTGTGGTTCCATGTTGGTCATGGTTCCATTTAGCAAAGCAGTCTGCAAATGCTTGAGTTGGATTCAGTGATGTAAAGGTTGCATGGGCTTAAAAACTTTGAACCATACATGTTATCTCATTTCATAGATGTGTAAACACTACAGTTCACATTAATGTTGGTAACTAAAATGAGGCAATGATCACTGTTTCCAAAGACTGAAATTGGAAGCACTTTGTAGACCTTGGAGAAAAAAMCATCACCTTAAATTCATTACTTTCCTCTGTGGTCCTGGATCCTAGAGTAGATCCTGTGCCCAGATGGACATTTATTTTCCTATAATCTGAAATGGGAAGACCAAGAGAAAATTTTGAAGATCGAAACTCGTGGAGAAAATTGTTRCATAGGCAGGCTAATGCACCAAGTCTCATGTTGGCCAACCACAGCAAGACATGATTTTTAAAAAAATAGTGTTGTGACATTTTATATGTGTGTTCCACAAATACTTAGCTGCATATTATGTAAATGTTTAGTGATTCTGGTTTAAAGAATTCTCCCTGCATCTTGTTAATGTGTCTGCTTCTGTTAGAACTGCARTGAAAAATAGTTTTCAGACTACATTCAGGTGTGCTGGCTGTTACACTGCTAGAGTCTGTATCCTGAAGCTCCTTTTTATTTTGATGGCTGGAATTCCTTTCATTTATTGAAGGAAGCATGGCATGTTTTTCTGGGATTTGACTGTCTGGAAGTTTTGATTCCACTTGAAATGGAAAAGTAAAAAATTTGGATGGGTTGCCACCAAATACTCAATACCAAATACTCAGATCAAAAACTGTATCACCAGTGGAGATCCTACAGTGATTTTCCCTGTGTAGTAGTAGGGAAAGTTCCTTAAGTTCCTTGATATTCTAGCTCCATGAGATGTGGAGATAAAGAATTACTTGGARTATAATAACACTCTTAAGTCCAACATTTTCAAAAGAAGCCAATAGCTTTTCCCCTATTGCCCCCAGAGAAGACATTCAGCTCCACAGAAGGCAACTCTCCTGTTAAACTGTCCMGAGAGGATGTACTTGGCTGTGACATGACAGCAGCCTTCAATTATGTAAAAGGAAGCTSTGAAGGGAAAGAAATGGAAATTTCAGTGACATTTCTTAAATCACTGGAAACCTAACATATTTATGCTGATTGTTCTAAAATCTGTAGGGCAATGGTCCCTAAAAACTTGACCCCTGTGGAAGAACTCTTATGTTTAACTTTGTACCAAAAGAACGGTGTAAGGAACTGGTTGAGTGACACTTGAGAATATTTTATTTATTGCCTTTAAATTGCAGAGATTTTCTGTTTGAGAATGTATGTATTAAGGCAGATAAATCCTTCCTTGAAGACAGGCCAGGGAATGGTGAGARTGATGATTCAGCATCTAGTGACTAAGTCATGGTTGTGTACTCTTTTATTTTAAACTTCATCCCATTGAACTTGATGATTTTGTGCAAAAAATGGAGAGGAGAGGAAGGTTTGGCACATGAGGTCACCTTTTGAGAAGAGAGAAGCAGAAATTATCTGGCACATTCCACGTATGTGTGTGTGTTATTTTATATCTTACAAGCTTATAGCTTATATGGATCTCTTACTGTCCTGATAAGCAGCCTGCCTTGAGAAATATTTTTTCTCTTTTTAAATTTCTTAGTTTAGATTCTTGGCTGTGCTGCTGGATGTTTTGTGTTGCTGAGGCAATGCAAATTGCAGGAAAATTGCTTTTTACCTGTCTTCTCCATTGGGGTAGTGCTGAATGCTATATTACATACAAAGAATGAGAGAAATAATAAGATTATCTAATTCCAGCTGTTTTCTTTGCTGGAAGAAATTAGATAGCATTTAGATATGCTTTAGCTCTGCATATGCAATTAGGTATGTAACTGCTGTTTTCAGTGAAAGACATGAAGTCTTCTGCCAAAAGAACTTTGTAGGTCTGAACCTGAGCTGTGTTATTTCTGCAGATGATAGTAAGTGTCTTTTGATGCTTCCTAGCAACTGAAATGCTGGGGTTTGTTACCAATGATTTTGATCATCTGTTTGCTGTGTTTTTTTAAGAGCTTGAACAAGAAGAAACTCTCCTCCACCTTGTGATGAAGTTGGGCTTGGTTAAGTTCTCCCTATTCTTGGCAGCCCAGCCTGGACGGTCATCAGCATTAGCATTACCTAATAAGGATGGAGCAACACCATTAGATTTTACAAAATGGACACTCCAAACTTGTTGAGATCTTTACAAAGTGAGTATAACAGTTTGCTGTTTTCTGTGAAAATGTCRTGTCGTTAAAGAGATGTGAGGAATACTGTATTGTTTGTCTGGAGAGCGTTGCCTATTTTGTGCTGGTTTCTGCTGCTTTTTGCCAGTATTATCATTTTAAATGGCAAATTTGCGTTTACAATTGAAGGAAGTTTATTATTTGTGTCCTTCATTACATTTGAGATCAATTAATAGTCAGTTAAATGATAGAGGACAAGCTGCACCATCAGGTACCTCTCCCAGCACTACATCAGCTGACTCCTGRCACACTGAAAACAAGGAAGCACATTCCTTAAAAATATGTATAAAGAAATATTTATATATAAACAGAATCMTAGGGCCTGACTTCCACAAAACCTCAGGAGACTTTGTGACACCTCTAAAACTCAAGTCTGAACAAACAAATAAGGGAGAATCAGCAACATAGACAGGGCTGCAGTTATGACTCTGTTTTGCCTGAGAGCTGCCACATTGACAAATGACCTAAGGGACAAGTGCTTTCTGGCACCTTTCAGCTGTCTGGAGCTGTCTGTACAGTCCTGAGGAGCTGCATGGGGTATATGTGTGTATCTTTGGAGTATGGATACCAAATGGTAAGCATCAGACACCCCTTCTTACTCTTGGCATTTCTTTGCAAATAGAAATATGGATGAATTGGGTTACATTTTTATTTTGGTACGTGGTTCTCTCAGTTCTGGCTCCGTGCAGCCTGTAGTTTATGTGAGACTTATCCGTACTTCAGCTTAAAAAAAATATAACATGGGTACAGTACATTATGTTTTGACCGTCTCATTTGTTTGTTATGTCCAAACAATACTGTACTCCCTTGAGATACTTTCTGTTTTTCACTCTTGTGGGATAACAAATCTGCTAGCTGCCAGTTGTGTCCTACTGCTATATATGGCAACATKGACAGGAAGAGGTACTACTGCTCATTTACAGCAATAAGGAGAAATAGGTATTGTCACAGCTTGCTCRTTCTGGCTGCTTTTAGTAGTGAGTAACTGTCTAGAGCTAGCATTGTTTTTTCCCCTGTTGATATCTAGAAGTAGCTCTGTGTTCTTAAGGCTGAAARGAGTCATTGGTAGGTTTTTGTTTGCCCAGCTGTGTTTTCAGTGGATGTTTCAGATTTTCTGCCTCCGGTTTTTGCAGTGGGATTGTTGGGGTCCTGACGGGTTGTGCTGGAGGCAAGCAGGAATCTTGCTGTGGCTGTGCTTCCATTCTACCTGTGCAGAGAGCATCTGCTTTGGCTAAAAGAGTGTGTCATTTCAGCTTCCAGGGCAGTCAGTCGTTTGACATTTCAAGAGCAGAGATCAGCGAGRGTGCCTGCATACAGTTTGTTCATTCATCTGGAGCTCTGACGCTGACATTCAGCCACACTGCRCAGCACTTGCTGCAGTCAGACATTAAGCTCTTCAGAAAATACTTCTGGGACAGACCTCTTCTTTACCAGGTACTACAGATTTTGTTCATAACTTCCAGCTGCAGAATTTTCGGGCTTGATTTGTTTTCCTTTTAATTTAAGCTGCTGTGTMACTGATCACCAGCATAATTTCGTGATTATTCTTGTGGGCTTCTACTTTGTGTAGGTGTAGCACATTGTATGYCTCAAGCTGGAGCATAAGAGGTGTTGAGAACTTTGTCAAAGCCTCTTTTSCCTCCCAAGTGCTTTTTTTAATCCTGGTGGGCTCTAAAGTGAGTATCTTTCCCTGAAATCTCTGTGCCTTCAATTGCATTGTCATTGTATTCATGTTTGTACTTCGAAATATTTAATTTAGTTCTCTTCTTCCGTTAGTGTAACGCCTGGTATCAAGAGCCAACTCTAGTCTATTATTTACAGCAGAAATGCAGATTTTTTTTCTAGAGAGTTTAGTTTTTCTTATTTTAATTTAAAATATCTGAAGCGCTGTTGTCATATCCTTCAGCATATCTCTTGATTCTATAAAATCAAGAGAATGCTTGAATGTATAAGTTCTTTGATAGATGCAGATGTTTACCTCTGTAATTTTTAGATTGAAACTGCACAACATACATAAAACTAGCGAGCTAAAAACTCACTAAAAGTTTGCTTTTTTTCTGGTCTTGAAATTCAGATTTTCCATTCTTAGCTCCAGGTTTCCTCATTTGTGCACTGATTTTGCTTGTGTTCCCTTTACTGCATGCTACATTTTTTTTTAACCTAGAAAGTTATTTATATGTTATGTTTAATATAGAAACTTGAGGTGTGGCATACTGTATAGTCCTTATGTCTAATCTCACCTAACTACATTGTTCAGATTTTGATTGGTTTCAATACAAAAAAGTTAATCTCTGAAGCTTGGCAGAATCCCTGTAATTTGTGTGTGGCTTTTCCATTGAGACCATAATAAACTCAAAAGGAAAACCAATGCATGATCAGGAATGCATTGTTATTTATATAATTGGCTTTTTTTTTCTTGAGCTCATAAAGTCTTTGTTTTTCATTCTGTCTTGGAAATGGAAAAGGAAAGTGTGGCATGTTAGGTATTCTCAATGACAAAGACTCTAAAAGGCTGAAAAATTCTGCATTTGGTGTTTTCAGGAAAAAGCCTACTGCCCTGGATTTGTTGGTTCCCCTTTTGCCATTCCTCTAGTTGCAGCAGTCCAGGTTCTGTCGTGGAGGTCTTATTCCCCTCCTGCTCAGCATCAGTGTTGCAGCACTTTCAATCAACCAGAAATAGACCAGAATAATTGTGAAGATCACCTGGTTTATTTAATTAATTTCTTATACACAAGCTGTTGTGATTAGACTACGTATATGCCCAAAAGGAAAGGTAAAATTAATTTTCCTTCTGTTGCAAACAAGAATTTTGAGCTCTTCAGTTGCATCCAAAGCATTGCAAAGCAATTAGAAATTTTTGGTAGGCATTAAAGGTTTCACAGTAYGTAGTCTTTTTAAAATAGAAGTAGAATGTAGTGCTGTCCTGGAGCACTCATTTCACCTACAGCAGACTAAGGCTGTACATCTGGTGTCTTGTAGAAATGACCACATTGCTACTTCACACTTGAGTTAGAAAGTCATGAACTGAAGAAAGGGAGCTTTGTCTCAGTTATGATGACACGTAGTCTTGAATTTGTGGATTTGTGTGAAATGATCACCTCAGACAGCAGCACACCTATTCATGTAAGAAAGGCATAATCTYTCTGAAGTGTTTTTCTTCGCTTTCYGCTGTGTTGGTTCTTTCACTTTCTGTTCTATTCCTTAGAAGCCTAAGGAAGTAATGGAAAAGTTAAAACAAGCTGTCAGTAGGCTAAAGTCACTTCATGTATGGGAGCCATGCCTTCATTAAACTGTTCAAAAAGTGGAAACCCACAGGTTTTTAGGCAACAGAGATGGGGGAGATACCTGAAATTGCCACAAAATAATGTGGAATTGCTTAAATTCTGTGTGACCTTCTTGGGGCAGAGATTGCTGTGTGGTGGTGGTGCCTGGATGTGTTTGGTTCATTGTGCACCTCCAGTGGAGACCTAGACAGCATGAGAAGGTGATCCATGAGGTTGTCCTAGCTGCTGGAGGCAGCACAGGGCAGAGGTCCTCTGTGAGAGGAAGGGAGACCTGGGGACTGATGGACACATCTGAAATGTGTCAGAGTAATGAAAGAAACCAGAAAGGGCAAGCCATGATTATCATACAAAATTGCTAAGATTGTTTATGATCGTTTAAGTAATTTTTTTTTGTCTGGTGGTGGACAGATTTAATGGTTTCCCAACTTTCTTTTGAGTTTTTCTGTCTGACTGSTGTTGGAGTGGGAAACTGCCCAGCACAGCAAGAGATGAGTAGAGAAAACTGCAACTTGGCCCACTGAGGTGGGGCTTCAGGGCTTTCAAATTAGTTTGGCTGCAGTATTCAGCCCMGGGGTCATCCCTGGCTTTTTCTTTCGTGTTCAGATTACCATGTATTTTCTCTGTTTGCAGCTTTTGGTAGTTGGCAAATACACAGGCAGTCTACTAGAGGAAAAGATTAGAAGCAAGCAGAGTAGTAGATGAAAGGACACAAAAGAATCCATTCTTTCTTCCTCCCACTCTGTTTTTCATTTCTGAGGGTAATTTCTAAAATAGGAGGCTGTATCCCAGCCCCCTCTTTCTTTTGAGCAGGAGTGATATAGTTGGTGTGTATCTGAGAGAGGGAGCAGCCTGGCTAGGGGCCACAGACGTGGGGACTGTCTCTTGGCTTCCAGATTTATCATATGTGAAAAGATTGATAAAGACTTGCTTATCAAGTGTTTWGTCCTAGTTTGTTCTCTTTGTACTACCTATCCATCAAGATTGCTTGCTTTACAGGGATGATTTTAACATAAACTAGACTTCTGAACAGAGCTGTTGTGCAAAGCTGTTGTGTTGCTTTTCTTGCGGAGAAGAGGGTTGTAAGCAGTTGAGTGCAAATGGTAAATCTGTTCCTTTAGATCTTYTGTGAATTGTAAGCAGGAGGTGATTTCTCTCCTTGTGGAATCTCTCTCAGTCATTTTAGTATTGCTTATGACATAAGTGTTTGCTAGTCTTTGATATTGTTCTTGAATTTTCAGATAAAGGTCTTGGGCATTAAATACAGTTACTCTAATTTGGATTTTTAAAAATAGAGTATTAATTCAAATGAAGTGGAGTTCTTTTGTTCCATAATGTTGCAATCTTTCAAAGTTCCAGAAAGTTGGCCCAGATTCATACACTCTTTATTTATTTATTCATTCAAGATCATGTTTCATGTGGTTTTTAGAGACCTGTTAGTAGAGAACAGTGGAATAGGTAAATCATACATTACAAGAGTTTTGTAAGTCTTGATACTCCCTACAGAGCATCGGTTTTCCAATGYCAGACTGAAACTGCTCACAAATCATTATGACGTTTATAGTGACTGGAAARGCCTTAACTGATCCCATTTTTAGAGCCAGAAAAATGTCAGGTGGTTCCAGGAGAGGGCAGTGTTTAACTGAATGAACTCTCCKGCACATTCCAGTAAAGACTAATAAGTTAATAAAGATAGGACCAGGGTAATGATTTGTATGGGTAGTTTTGGAATGCAGCCTAGACTTCTTAGTGTGGCAAAATACATGTTTTGTATACAAATACAAATACAATACAAAAATAATGTTTATATTAGATGTTCACTGTTTTGCACTGTTTTGATGAGCAGTTTACCTGTGCAGGGATTGTGGGACTGCTCTTGTGGATGAGAATGCTCTTTCATTACCAAAACACCTTCCTGTGTACCTCAGAGCAAGCACAGCTTAGAGCTGAAGAGGAAAACCACAAAAAAAAGTTTATTCTTCATTATCAGAAGTGGGGAGGCTTGGGGACGTATATGTGATTCTTAGGAATGAATTAAAAGTTTTTATCAGTTTGCATATCAGTTGCATAAAGCAGCAAGCTGAAAACTGAGAACTCTGTGAGAGGCTTGATCTTGCTCTTCAGTGTCTGCTGGAGACAACCTTACYTGAGGGCAGCAGAAATGTGAGCACCTTGCATGAGCTGCTGACAGGACCAGGACCAGATGCAGGGAAAGGATGGGGACTAGTTTGGGGGGCATCAACTACTAACTTCAAGTGAATGGATAAAATAGGGACACAGTCATGTATTTAAATGTATATGCTGSCATTGCTAGTGGTGAAAAAAAATAGTTTTATACCCATATATTGGTCTTCAGGCAACAAGTGTTCTGCCATTAGAAGTTAAACTTGCAGAGAAATAATAAGCAGTTGTTAGCAGATACAAGCTACATGTCTGTTACTGTAAGTGCAAGCGGGAATTTGTTATACAGGGTTTGTGAATGACATTTGACACAGTGTGAAAATGCATTTATTTGCTCTGGGTGTTCACCTGGGTGCTGTACTGTGATCAGGGTGATCTTTATGCTACTTCTTGGGGATAGAAAGTGAATGGCCTTCATTGGCAGCACTATAGGTGGCAGTCACTTGGCCAGTGTGACTTGTAGGTGATGATTACTTTGGTATTTTTTGCAAGAAGCAGTTTTAACTTTGTCAGGCTTGTACAAGCAGAATGCAAACATCAGTTGGTATTCATAACTCAGAGAGAGAGTGAGTCAGTCTCCAATTCAGGGCTTCTTCTCTCATTTTGGATTCTGATGAGCAGCAGAGATATTTGGCATAGGCACACCTAGCTATTTGTGTTTTCAATGGAAGYTATACACTTTTGTGCCTTCATGCATCAGAGTTACTTTGCACCTGTAGGTTTGTTTTTTTTTTAATAATTTCATTTCAGCACCGGGAAAGGCATGCCACATTTTGCAAGTATTCAAGACCAACACAAACAGATTGTAGTAAATGTGGTTGCATGTTTTATGCTCTGTGATATCTACTTGTARGCTTGAGAAGTCTGTAACTACTGTTTGTACAGTATTAGGCAACAAAGCTTTTTAATCTTTTTATATTTCAATATTTAATTGGTTACCATATTTCTATAAGGAAGACTGCTTTCTAACCACCAAGTCAAAAAAATGAAAAATCACTGAATGGTGGTTACTGGTGACTAGTGGTTTGTCTTACAATTTCCATTTGCCAGAATCCAAGATTAAAAGAACTTTGTTCGAGGTTGAGTTACAATTGTTGCTGCTGGTAGCAAAAATTACACTAAATGATTGTGCTTTTTACTACATTCTGAGTTGCATGCACTGAACTCCTTTATAAAGTGTCTGTTAAGTTCAGGACTTTCGGCACACTCATGTCATAAAAGTATCCCACTCAGATTTTAAAACTGCTGCCATTCCAAGAAGTAGTGAGTACCTACTCACTTCTAAAGTCAAGATCAACAGATCTTTAAAACCCAATGCTATCAAAAGCCCTGGGTTGTTAACAAGAGGAGGTTGATTTAGCAGTTTGTTGCTTCTTGTGAAATGCCATCCTGTGAAAGCAGTAGGTCAGTGTAAGGTGATGCTGCTGCTAGCTTGATCTTCCATAGCAACTTAAAYGCAAATATATGGAGTGATACCTTATCTGAACAGGATACAAACAATACGTGTAATAGGTGGTATTTTGGCTAATTTTATTGTCTGTGCTTTGCTTTTCTGTTTTCTTGACTTTGAAATTCCATGCCCATGGGTTGACTGAATACTATTACCTGGAAGATAAGCCAATTGTTGCTACASTATATATGGTCTAGAGAAAATGGCTTTTTATTTCTGAGAGTTGTGGAACTGAATAATAATAATCCCAAGTGCATGTCMATACTGTAAAAAAAATCTTCTCATGGAAGCTTTAAAGTAGGTGCCTGCACTTACAGAAGAAATAGTCTGTTCCTAGTAGCTGAAAGGTGGAGTATGGAATGTTTAGTTTGACAGCACCAGAGATTTTGTGCTCTGTATTTATTATTTGCACTGTATTACAATGCCAGGGGACATACATATGTGAGTGCTGCAGGAGATTAATTAAAGAAGGTAGATKAATTCAAAATTAATGATTGTGGTACTGATCAGCGTGGACCCAATCCTAACTCCTGCCAGTGTCCAGGAGCCCTGCTGAGGTCAGGGACAACGGTTTGCAGTGGGCCCATAACTGCATCCCAGAACTTCGTGTCTAGGAGGTCAGGTGGATTTCTTTGTTGCTGAGGATTGTGTGATTTAGATAATGGGCAGCTGTCTTTGAATTGTTTTTCCCAAGATGTATTGATACAACTCTTTTTTTWACAAAAAAACTTGAGCATATACGTTTTCAGTGGCAGTAAAGGTCCCCAAACTCCATATACGTCAAGACACCCTGTGCTGACTCCTGAAGCATACTTAATTTRACTGTTTGCTGGAGCTGGAGAAATGAAGAGGATATCTGAGAACAGATATGAACCTAGAGCTGAAAGATTCAGTATAAAATGAAGCATATTTACCACGATGACTCTGTCTATATAATTTCAGTTTCATTTTATTTTAAAATATGTTTGTGAAATAATAATGTTCCTAGAAGCATGAATGATGCTTGTGTTCATTTACATTCCTGTATGCAAATTACTCTTCTTTGCTGCTTCACAGTAGTCCTTCAGGCTATATTTGGGCAAAACTTGAGAAGTTTGGAAGGTGTTTCTTTTTTTGGTGTTTTTTTTGGCACTGCTGTGTCCTTCTCCAGATCCCTTGGAAGAAAATGTAAACCAAAACACAAGCAAACAAACAAAAAAAGGAGCGACAGCAGTGAAGTGGGTTTTTTTTTTACTTTTTTGGGTTAAAAAGTGCAAATTCTGATTTCAGAAAATGCATGACATCCCTGCAGAAGAAAAGCAGAGCTCAGCTGCCCTGTGGCATGAGGCACAGTCCTGGAGCTGCTGATTTTCTGAGCCCGTGGGGGTTAATGAGCCCAAACACAACAGTGACAATAAACAGCACTTGTTGTGCATCCAGCCTGCACGCTGCCCACGGGATCTCTGCTGGGGGAGATGCATGGGCTGCCCATGTCCATTGTTCTGGCTGGCCTGCCTGCTTCTTGTGTCCCCTTTCCCGTTGGAAAAAGGAGAGACAGCAGCAGCAGAAACCAAATCAGACCCAAACTGAATTTCCTTGCTATTATAGGCAGCAATCTTTGCTCTTGCAGGTCCTGTGAGCTTGGCGTCTGATGAGTTGTCCCGGGATGATACGAAGGTACAGATTTCTCCTCTACAAATAGATAAGCTTTATTCAGGCTGAGAAGCAGCAACCTCTGCATGCCTATCTGAGCACCTGCCAGAGCTAAGAAGTAAATTCTAGCCTGCCAGGCAAGAATTTCTTGCTATTTCTATGCTGCAGGGATGTGTGTAGATGATTATTTTCTGTTATGTAATTGTGGGCTGGAAAGGCAGGTCGCAGAAGCAAGCTCTGCTTTTGGACCATAAARCTCTTGTATTTATGGTGAAGCTTAGTGCCTTTAGGGAGCTTGCAGCTGCCAGTTTGGGGTCAGCACCAGACTTTTGTCTAGCATAAGTTTCATTCCTGAGACAGCATGGTTCATTACATCTGAGGAGTTAGTCTCTGGGAGAGACCTTGTGGGYTACTGTGAATCCTTAACTGGATGTAAATGGGAATAATGCTTTGTGCAAAAAAACCCCTGCAAGTTGCCATTGTCATCTACTTGGAGGTATCTAAACAGCTTTTGGGGGAGACCAAAATATGTGAGAAATGCCATTACAACTGTATTTCTGTCAGTTGTATGTGACCTTTAGTCTTATATTCTGCTTTTTATTTATATGTCTCTGTTTACAAAACTGTAAAATCTTCGTCTTGGTATTTCTTAAACACTTTTTAAAACAGGAGCTTTATTAGTATCTCAGTGAGTATCCAGCTAAAATAGTAATTTAGATTGAGAGAAACAGAATCTGGTCAAACCAGGTAAATCTGGTGAAAGTGCTATCAATACCRAGTGACTACTGTTTGTTTTGGGTTATTTTAATGACATTTGAATGTAGTGGAATATTGCTGAGCTGACATGTTACGTAATTTTTATAAATGTGGTGGCCTCTTTMAGGTGGTGTTTTTTGGCTTGTTGTTGTTGTTGTTGTTTGGTTGCTTGAGTTTTTTAATTTTTACTGCCAGCTGTGCAGAAGATTGACCATTTGTTTGGAACTGACAGGTTGGTATTGTAATCTGTGACATCTCAGAATTAAATCTGCAGTATGCACACATTTTGGAGCCTATGTTGAAATTGTGTGTTGGAGCAGAGTGTTGCAACTCATGAGTCTTGCTGGGGGGAAAAGATTCTGGTCTCATATTGATTGTCTCTTGTTTTGATCTAGCAGAAAGGCTACAATGAATCTATAATGAATGAACTGAACTGTAACATTTCTACAGTTGTGAACAGCTCAGGCATTAGAAATATTTCTAATCTTAGAAAATATTGCTGTTTTCTCCAGAGCATATATATTGGCTAGTCAGAGCACAATTAATCTTTGTAAGAGGCAAACAGGCTGAAAATTGAAGTTTGCATGGGAAGTAAGATATGGTTTGGTCTCTTATTTGATTATGGTTAGGATTTGAGTGCTTAGGGTTCATTTGCATATGGAAGCAGCGTGCCATACCAGTTGCATTTATAAGAATGGCTAAAATGAAGTGGCTGCTGTTTGACAGTCTTTTAACTGATTTATGAAAGCCTATAGCACAGTTTGCAACTAAGCATGAGTACGACTATTTGTCTTCAGAGATAAAGCTCAATTTTTTGATTTCTAGCCTTCCCAAGACTCTGGGGTTCCTTCTAAAAAAAATCTTGCTGGGTGTCTTGCTGGGCATAGGTAAGAAAGAATTAAAAATTTTGACTTCCCAAATGCTACTGATAGTGTCACATCAGCTACAAACAAGGTGGTTTCTTTAAAAGAGGTGAAGGTAAATGACATTGCAGAGTAACTTGCTGAAAGATCAGCCAATTGTATCTATGTCAGAGAGGGAACCTCTTTTGTCTCTAGCATACAGTAGGTGGTGTATCCAACAGTATTGTGATACCAAGACTTTTCAGTAATGTGTTAGCTGTAGGAACAGACGCCTTGAAAATATTATCTGATAGAACCAACATATGTGACTGAAGCCATAGATGTGACTGAAGGTGGAATGGAGTCTGTTGAAATGTTTAAATGCCACAGTGAGTTGTGGGCCTGGTGGGAGAATACAGCCAATTGTGCTAGACAGTGCATTTAGAGACTGAATCTTCACTGGAAAGGTATTTTCAAGCTTTGTGGAAAGCTGTGAGAGCAGTATGCAAACATGGGCTCGTGGAAAGCACAGCAAGTTGGAAAATAAGATGAATAACCAAGCTCTGCAAGTGGGAGCTGCTGTGCCAGGCAGAGRCTGCCAGTCTGACATCACTAGCCTGTGGTCCAGTGCTGAGCTCAGAAAGAGCAGCAAAAATAGAGGCATTCTGTAGGCAGATTTTGGTGCTGCAGAGTGAAGATTCACTTTGTGTGTGCAGAAAGGAAGGGATAGATGTGCATGCATAGAGGGGATATATGTTAGAGGGAAATGAGCTGACATAAACTCAGAGACAGTTCTAAGATAAGAAGCTGGCAGATTATTTTATTACCTCTCACTAAATCAGCATCTAGTTATCTGTTGTTTTACTGTTGTGCCAAATACTTGGACTTCAACTATTTAATGATGCTTGTCTTACTGTCCCATACAGGGAATGAGAGAGCTCCACAAGGAATTGGGACTAGTAGCAAAACCCCTAAYATTCACAGTCATTCTAACTTTAGAGCTTTTGAGAATAGGACACCGTACCACTCTTTGCCTTGCTCAAAAATGCAAGGTATGTGGGATGTTTGTGCCCCTGTGTTCAGATCTGTTTTGTCAAGCAGGACCACAGTATACAGCACTGTACCTCAGTGTAGGAGTGTGTTGAGCCACTGGGGAGTGATTATGGTTTTCTAATATGAAAGCCACATTTGCTCCAGCCTTTGTTACAGTTATGCCATCTGGGCAGAACATAAAGTAATTTAGAAGCTGACGAAGTAGAAGTTCTCCACCCTRAAACGATAGCTGATATTTCTTTTCCTTACTCCTGAAATGCTTTTTCCWTCTAAGGCATCATTTGCACAGCATTGCTTGTGACAGCTGAAACAGGAGCCAGGCTCTCTGGCTTCAGACTTGCTCATTCTCTGATGCTTGGTTGGGCAGCTGCATCAGATCCTGAGTCCTCTTGGAGGAACAAGCAAGTGACTTTGGCCATGGTTTGTAGTGTTAGGAGTGGTACTGCAGATTTTCAGAAGAGGTAAAAGGGTAAAAAGAGTGGTGAATTTGCATATCATTTGGACAAGTTTTAAGTGCTTAAAATTTGATTTAAATAAATTTTCTTAGGCATCCTATTTGCATATAAAGTAAAATTWTCATGTGTAGATATAGATATATGTATAGATATACATATATGTGTTCATACATATGTGTGTGTGTGAAGCGTGTCCTGTGCACAGGATCATATTACATTAACTAAGAAAAATTCCCTGTTGTAACTCCCATATAAAAAAGAACCAACCCTTTGTTGCCACCTGTATCTCAATTTCTTCACTGTACATTTAAGAAGTTGCCTTGTTTGTGAAAAAGCTGCAGTGAAATCAGTTCAACTTGTTTTAGGAGTCTCTGTAACTGAGAGTTTGGTTGCCCTGTGTAAGGACTGGAGCATGGACTTTCTGCTGGCCACACTGTGGGCTGTCCTGGCCCATCTTGGGGTTGTGCACTCAAGTTGGCTGAAACATTCATCACATGTGTTGCATTTCATCTTCTCTTTTCCAGAGTCTGGATTAAATACACGAGACGATATTTCTTGTTTGGGCTCACATGTTTATTAATTCTTATCTATAGTACAGTCTCACAAACTGTGAGTTCTACAGCACTTCAAGTTAACAAACTAAAAATGTTCTCCATCTCTTTCTCTACAAGGCCTTTTAAGAATAAATTGTCCAGTTATGAAATGACACCTAAATTATTTTCACTTTTAACCCAGTGACCAACCACCCATGGCCCGCAATGCATACTTTTCTATCCAATTACAAAATACCACCTAAACCTATGAAGAAGAAGGTCAAAAAGGACTTTGCCTCCACCCTAAAACCTCCATCTTGCTTTATATAATGTTACTGTATTCTGCAACCTTAAACTCTAAGTTTTCCACATGTGATATTACATACTTCTATTCAAACTACACACCCACAATCCCAGTCGTGTCATTCAATTTTGGAAGCCTGTTCCATGGCTTCAAGGTCAAATGCAGTGTTTTCTTGGGGGTCAGTGCCTGTCAGGGCAGAAAGCCTAAAATTCTCAGTGGCCAGGATTCCAACAGCATAGACATCCAGTTGGATTTTGCCATTGACCTCAGCAGGGCCTGAAGGGCTCCCAGTGAGCACAGTGTATGAGATCTGATGGGGCTGAATTGCAGGCCAGGGAATGAGTGGACTGTTGGGTGTGCAGTAAAAAGTGGGAGTGGGAGGGATGAAGAAGAATGGAAACAGAGTTTGGTGACAGCCAGAAATTTGTAAGTTGACCAAAGCTGGGTTTACTGGTTTATTTGAATGTGAAAATCAGCATGTATTCTAACCTGACTCATTTAACCRTACTGCTAAATATCATAGTTTTCTTACCTGAATTGTTTAAAACTATTCTAAAAAAAAAAAAAAAAAAAAAAAGATTGCTAGGCATTCCTGTTAAATGGCAGTGGTTTTGGCAGGAAAAGCACACAGTGGGGGATAAGAAGAGAAATTCAAATAGTTGTCAGTGGAGAAGAGGGAAACAGCTAAGGGGGATTGAATGAAAAAGAATGAATAGAAATAAGCAAATTCTGGAATCTCACTAGTAGCTGGATGTGTAAATCAAAGAGGACTTGTAAGAGAATATGAGTGCTCTTTGAAGGGGGTACAAAGTCCCCCACTTCTGTTTCCCACTTCTTTTTCTATGTGGTTCTTGCTTTAGAAATCTCTACCAAAAATCAATGTTGTCATGGAATGGTTTTGACTGGAAGGGACCTCTGAAGTAGCAGTGGCTGCTTGGAAGGGCTTTCCTGTTCCTGCTCTCTGTGTTCTTCCTCAGACATCCCTTTCAAGCATGTTGATCATTTTGGCTCTTTCTCCACAGTTTGAGAAGTGCCTTTGCTGAAGTGGTTCCAACATTTGGTAGGATGCTAAAAGGGCACCAACTCTCCTTGCTCCCTGTTTTCTTCATCCTTGTGTTGGGACCTGGCTGCTTTTGGCACCAGGTCTAGTAGCGAGTCCTGTAGTTTGGTTTTGAGAACTGTAGTTCTGTTTTCTTTTGTGCAAGATGTTTCTCATCCTCCAGGATCTCTGGAGAGCCCCAGGGATATCAGTCCAGGGAGTGTCATGGGCCAATAAAAAGCCAAGATGATGATGAGTTTTGGGTTTGCACTATTTAAGAGTGGAAGGAATAAGAGTAGGGCACAACAGGATGCTAGACCGTGCTTAACAGGAGGCACTCCAGTGCTAGTCACACCTGCCAGTGTTCTTTCCCCTCTTTCTGTCTCCTTTGGAAATTGTTAGAGACCTGTTTTATGTTTACAAGAGAAAAAAACTGGTAAACAAAATCCAAAACCAACCAACCCCCCCGCACTTTTTTCTTTTTTTCATTGAAGGTAAATATGCTGGAAATACTGAGAGAAAACCAGTATCTAGTTGGGGAGAATGAATGAAAGAAATAATTGGAAAGCAACAAAAAACGGATTTTTTTTCCCCCCCATTCAATATTATGCATGTGTTCTATTGCCAGGCATTGTCATCCTCAGAATCAGCAACCCTGTACATTTGGGGAGAAAGTCTAGGAGGTCACAGCTGTATTTTGTTACTGTTGGGCATGTAACAGTGTGAGCAGGGCATGGGTTTTTAAACATTTATAATTCCTTCCTGTTTTGCATAGCTGGTTGGGAAAGGTAATGTTCACAGGGCCATTTATAAAGCTGCAAAAGTTTCTCTTTTCCATTAAGAAAAGTGACCGAAATATCCAGTTTTTCTTCCAAGGATATATAGCTTTTTTTGTCCACTTAAACTTCAAGAAGGGATGATGATGATAATTTTTCAAAATAATTTCCATTTCCAAATAATTTTCCATTTTCAAAATAATTTCTCCTCCTTACATGGCCAGCAACCTAGTGGTGTCTGTCTCTTCTATTCTGTTTGCTCTGCCAGTGATTAAAAACTCCTGGAAGCCATGTTTTGCTAGAGATAAAATTACTGATGCCAAATTTTTGGCAGTTCACTCTGTGACCAGGCAGCTACAAAATATTTTTAGTAGAGTCTGCCCTTTGATTTGTAKGATTCCACAGAAATCCCCATTTAACCACAGATCAGTTTAAGGAACAGAATGTAATTGCCATAATGATCTTCTTTTCTGTAAACCAGTGGGCCTGTACTGAAATCTGCAAAAAAATCTGGTTTCAGTGTTGCTATTTTGTTCTTTTCTTTGATTAGATTTCCTCACCATGGCAGGTAAGACTTAAAAGTGGTAGAATTCTTTTTGTTTCAAGACAGAAAAAWAGCATGGTCCTGCTGTCTGGAGCTTCGCAGTTTTTGTTATGTCTGTAAAATTATTATTTTTTTGTACTTACTGTGGTGGTATCTTTTGCTCCCCTTTTGTGATTGTTTGCTTCTGSGTTTTTTAAGGCAGAATGTTTGCATTTGGAAGTGTTTGGAGTCAAGTGTGCCTGTTCTGACACTTCAACTACAGGAAATAATTTTATGGTTACTGACAGGCAACACTTAACTTTCACTCTTACCTGTTTGAGACAGTTACAGGAGTCCTCTGATTCAGGCTGTGCAGATCTTCTCTGTTTGTGGTCATTTTTATATTTTTCTGGAGCTTTCCATCCTATCTATGCTTTGAGAGAGGCAGAATGACCCAGCATAGCATTTCTAGTCCAGGACCTGCAGGTTTCTAACAAGACTTTGGGCGTGTCACTTATCTCTTCTCTGCAACTCATTTTTTCCTGAAAGAAAGAAGACTGTAGAGAGCAAGTGATAAAGAAGCACTTTGATACTTGGATGATTCAAGATATGCAAATACTCAGACTGGTTGTGCCAAAGAAGTTCAGTTTRTGGTGAAGGAAGATTTAAACCCCCTAATTTTCAGTCAAAAGGTATTYGAAAGTTGCAGAGAGAAACAACAACTGAAGGAAATTGCACAGTTGCCACTGCAGCTAATGAAGATGGCAGTTGCACTCTGGGATTTTGAGCTGCAGCTTTGTGCTGCTGCTTCCACTTTGCAAAAATCTTTGCATGGTTCCTTGCACTAGAGATGTACCTTGGGGTTGATCTGTCACAGTACTGCCAGCAACAACCTGTAAACAACATTTAAACGTGACAGTAACTTATTTCAGTAGATAAAAATATTCACATTTGTCTGGAGTGTCTATGAACAATGCAGTATTGGAGACTGCAGAACAGTTAAGAGCTGCAGAAGATACAGGAAGTCAGATTTTCCTGGGATGTGAGCCTGAACTGAGTTTAATTAAAAAGCTAGGGAGAGRTCTGGAAGAAGCAGCATTAGACACTGAAACAAGCTTGTTCTTGTTGCTTGGAGTTTCCTYCTCTCTTGATTTTCTGAGGCATTATAATTCAAGTTAACCTCAAAAGGAAGAAAGAAAGAAAGAAAGAAAAATCAACAAGCTACAAACATACGGTTTCTGGCTTCCTAGAACTTGTTCTCTTCCTCTGCCTAAAATCCAGAACAAATTTRCTTAACAAAATAACCCTCCATGAATGCACTTTTTAAAAATTGATGTTTAAACAACCTTTTTTTCAGCCTATCTTTTGCCCACTTTCATTTCATGCTAACATAAATGTGCAATCTAATGTATCTAATGTCAAGTTAGTCTTTAAATGTGAAATATAACTTAGAAATATATTGTGAAGAAAACAGTTGTAGTCTTGAGTGTGCACACAAGAAAATATTCCTCAGCTTTCTTCCTCCTCAAGAGAGAGTCCTCCCTGAAATGCAGAAAACTGAATTTTTAATGAGGTGGGTCTTTGGTGAACTTTTTGGCATCACAGTCTGCCAGTGTGAGTGTTAACTCAAAAACCAAGTCATTGGCACAGCTTCAGCAGAAGGGAGGTCCAGGTCAGACTTTGGTTTGCTTTCACATGAGGCAGTATGCATGCTCCCTGTTCCTGCTCTCACAGCCTTCCATGGAGCTGAAACAAGGAAGACTAATCCCTTACTCCTCAGGCTTTTGCAAATAATCTCTTATTTTCATCAGGGAACTTTTCATCAGGACACTGGACACAAAAGCGACGAGCTTTCCACCCACGTTTGTTCTGTATTTCCCTGCTAGTCTTTTGATCTGAGTAGAGGCTGGACAAGGAGATAATTTAGGCAAATTATCTCTATATGTGCTTTGCTTAGTGGTTGTTTCAAGAGTCAGGGCACACTGACCCCTGTGAAAGTAGTGTTAATGAGCTGCTTACCCTAAACTGAGCTTGCTTGTTACCCTGRAGTGATCTTGGTACTTAGAAAAAAGGATAAAAAATGAAATGCCTACCATCAGTTATGAACCAGACACCAGAAAGGTCTGAGCTGGAGGAATGCTGTGAAATCCTAACAGGATGTGAGGGAACTGGGCAACACAAAGAGTTTGAGACAAAACCCAAGATGATCCAGTGTGTGTGTCCATGGGCTCTTTGGAGCTATGTTGAGTCAGTATTRGGCACAGGTCATGTTCCTGCCTAAGTTTTGTAAAAATATTAAGCCCTTCTATATCCCAGTCCGGTGAGGGTTTTCCAAGGATCTTGGAGTACTAGTACAGTTTGTGCAAAGATGTTTCTTTTAAATTTGTGAAGGTGCATTACCTTTTAGCTTATCAAAGAAACAAGCCTGAAGTACCACCACTTAATAGCAGCTTTTCAAAAGAGATACTTATGGCTAAGGCCACTTTGTAGGAGAATGCATCATTCATTGAATATCACAAACATCATACSTCTATCATTTATTACAGTGTTATTCTTTTTACAGGTGTTCTAAGTGTAGTTGTCACCCTGCTTTTAAAGAAAGCATTAAAAAAGTAGCCTTAACAATTAATTTAGTAATTTTAATTTAGTAATTCACATTACAACTAGAAATGGATCTGCTGGGGTGTCCTAGTTTAGGGCAAATTTGGGAGGAAAGTTACCCTAGGACATTGGGAATAGTAAGAAAGTCGATAGAAATTTAGATAGCATGGTCTKCTCTTAGTCTTGATGGTTTGCTGCAAAACAGTGATTCCATATGCCTTGTCTGGGAATGATAAAAAGATAGATCCATTTGGAAGTAGGCATAAAAACTCTTGGACTGGCAGTCCATCTTAAAGCAATCCAGAAAGCAGTGCACACAAATTGCCTCTGCTTTTCCTGCAGCCCRCCACGATTGCAGAATGTTTCAGTAAACTTGCTGAGTCTTAGAACAGTGTTTTTGGAGATGGATAGGGTGCTCTGCTGCTCTCAGCAGAGTGTCTGTGAAGGCAGCAGCTGCTCTGTGTTCCTTTCCTGGATAGGGTCCAAAAATTGCACAAATAAGTCAGTGAAAAATTGACCCAGATTTCTAGTACTGTATTGTTACCTTACATTTTTCATTATTATTTCTGTTATCTGTCTACACAGATCTAYAGAAGATTGGCTTGTTAGGGTTAAAAAGGTCCCTAATGTGGATGAGTTTTGTCACCAGCTGTTTGAATGGAAGGGTGAAGAGCAGAGCATGAGAGGGACATGTGAGCAGGAGGGACATGTGGGCTGGGGGTCAGGGCCATTTAATCTCATGTCAGAAAGTGGCTAGCTTGGATACCTAAYTCACCCAGGACTGCCCTTTTCTGGGAATGCAAATTCTGCTGCTTTAAACCTGTAGTAGGAGGAAGAGGCTCTCTGCTGCTGAATGGTTGTGATCCTTCACCCTGTTGAAACCTGTGTCTTCATCAGGGTTGAGAGCATGGAAAACAGGCATGTACCTCATAAATGTGTATAAATTATGAAAGGGTGRGTGTCGAGAGGATGGATCAGGCTCTTCTCAGGGGTGCCAGGCAGTAGGACTGTTGTGTTAATTGTGGGAGACCTCTGTTTGCAAAATAAGAAAATAATGGGCCAGTTTCCTTAAACCAAATGCCTGAATCTCCCATCAGAAACTTAGCAATAGGGAGGATTGTAAGAACAAGTGGAGGGGGTTATCAACCAAGATCTCAAGGATCTGGGCTTGGTTCTTTGTCCTTCAGTGATTCAATGATTTGGGAAAGGGAGGGGGAGAGAATTGCCACGTGGCAAAGGTTTTCGAAATATTCCTGTCTAAACCTCTGTAACAAAGACCCCAGTCTTTAGTAGAGAAGAGAAATGGTAAAACTAATGTCTGTGACAAGCCATCCCTCAACACCTATGAGGATGTTGACAGCTGCAGTCTGCATGGCCATTGTGGTGGTGTTGTGGGCAAATAGAGTGTTACAGTCACAGGGTGCTGGGYGACTGGCTTCTGGCTGGTCACATTTTCCTTTTAGTTGCCTGTAATTCATATTTAGTCTTGTTAAGTCCAATGTAGGATAAAGCAGATAGTTTGTCTAGGTACATTGTCTGATCCCCTCTGTGGGAAGATATGCTCTAATTAGTAAGAATAGTGGAGTGAAGAAGGTGGGGAAGCCACGTGTGCCTGTGGATCACAGAGATCACCTAACCCTTTCTACACCATTTTATCTTGTCCGATGCTTTAAKGTACTTTGGGAAAGGATTGCAGGCTCTGCTGGGCCTGGGACAGAATCAAGCTGGGGGAAATCAATTTCATTGCTTATATCAAGGGGAGTCTCTTCCTGGAGCAAAGTGAACAGGGTGGTTTTGGCAGAGCTTTTGCCCAGGCAGCTCTCACCCTACCTGTGCCAAAACTGACCCTCCCCAGCTCTGTTTGTGGAGTCATTAACCACATTTTCCATCCCACATTCTCCATCTGGGGAGGGSGTGGTGGCTCAGGGTTGTCCCCTGCCTGAGAGAGAGAACTGCCAGCTGTGGTTTTGGGGAGAAGCAGCCCACCCACTGGGTACCACGGTGCTGTTCACTGCTCGTGCAGGAAGGCAGCAGTGCTCTTGCACGGAATCTGCGGATGTGGTGACATTCCTTTGCTTCCTTCCACATTGCCATGGGCCACAGGAATGGTCAGACAATAGACAATACACTGTACTATCTCTGAAAATCATTTAGGTTTTATGGATGTGTTTTGGTATGCCTTGGTTGAAGGAATTTAAGGCATTACATTATTTGTCAAAAAGCATTAGCCTTAGATAATACACATAACCCCCCCACAGTTGTTCTTTATCTTCACATCTGTACCTTGGTATATATAATGAAAAATAYTTTTTCAGTGGGAAGTGAGGTTAATATTTTCCAGCTAAAAGCGCCTTTTATCTTGTAAGCAGCCAGATCTCTGTGGTAGCTGCCTGCCAGTGCCACTGCTTTGGGAAGAAGGAGTGGCAGGTGAAAAGTGGGTTGGATCATCCTACAAAGTGCAAGAAACAAAATATTTTTAGTCGAAGACTGTAGGGCAAARCCCTTCTTTGTGGCAAAGACCAGCATGACATCTTTCATGGCTGCATAAAGGAGTTTTACAAATAAGAAAAAAATAGGCCTTTCACGAGGCCCAAACAGAGTAAGTAATGTRAGCAATATTCAATTAACCCTTCAAAAGTAGGGGTTAAGGTTGATAATTTATCTGCACTTTCAGACTGCRATCGACAAATTCCTGTGCGAGATCCTGTTCAGGAGAGGTTGCAGTGTGCAGGTGAAAAGCCTAAGACCTTGGACAAAAAAGAAATGATAAACAGCAGGAGTGCATGGTCAGGGTTTCAGGTCATTACTGCAGAAATTTAGTTGCTGGATTCTCCGAGAATTATGTAATAGGGCTGCTGTTGAAAAATTATTTAACAACCTTAATTACTCCTTTGTGTTAGAATGTTAAATGAACAGGGCTTGTTTAAGGGAGGGAGGACAGGCAATAACTGAGCAGTCAGTGCAAACACTTATGCAGTGTACAGAGGTCATTCAGGAAAGTAAATGTCTCGGCATGTAAAATATTTTAATGCCATTAAATACATTGGCTGCATTTCCTCATGGTGAGTGTTTTGTTCAGCTCTACTTACCCCTCCCCCGACTAAACAGAAGTCCAGGAAGACCAATAASAGTGAGTTCTTTTAGCTGAATCTATAAGTGAAAAGAGCCAGATTTGCAGAAAAGATGCACAAATGGAGCTATCATAGAAATAAGCAAAATTTACTATTTTTCATAATAYAGAACAAAAGAGTAATTGATAAAATTGAAAGGTGAGACATTTTAAAAAAAGCTCTCTAAATTTAAACTGTCCTTTTTCCATGGAAAACTGCCATTTGTGCACGTCTGAAATGAAAACTTTTATTCTGGTTGGCGTTAAATATATCCAATGAGCTGGACAGCACACTTGTGTAGGGAAAGTTGCTGTGTAGAGGGGAAATCTACTCTGTTGGAACAGGTTGGGAAGGTTTTCCTCGATGTGCTCTGTCCTAGCCTTTTCTCAAACCATGGCCATGGTGGGAGGCAGGCGAGTGGCCTGGGTGGTTGTGCAGGTGGGAAGGAGTAAGTCAGTGCCTGCATTCCTGTGTGCCCAGGGGATTTATCAGTGCAATTTGAACCTGACATTCCMGGGAGTGGAGATATTTTGAAGTGGATGCTTAAAGCATGGATTTATATCCTCCCTGTATTTTCCATTGTCTGTTGTAATTCCCTGGGGCTGTTAATTATACATATAAATCAAACAAAGTCTCTGTGAGTGTCTAATATTTAAAGTGAAAGTCTAAGGCTTCCAGCGTCTGGGGTGAATTATTCTTTTCAGGCCTAACAAAGCTGGCAGAACTTCAGTTAAGGGAAGGGCAGAACAATGATGTGTTTCAACTGTGTTTTATGTAATTTGTGCGCTTTGTGAAGGGCTTGTATAATTATTTTATCCCTGAAAATATGATGGATATTTTTCTAACGGGTTTTGAATTAAATTTGCATTTGAATTGCATTATTTTCTTCAACAAATACATTGYTATCTCTGACTGAAATGTGGATCAAAGAATCACTTGAAACATAATACAGAAGTAGTGCTGCAGACCCTAGCAGCCTAAAAAATAATTGAAGTGAAGTAAGGAATGTTAACAAGCTCAAATGTCATCATCTTCCAAAACCTGACATTTAAGCTGATCCACATTCCCTCTCCTCCTTTATGTGGAATACAAAACCACATACATTGTGGGGTAACTAAAAGAAATGTTTGCTGGAGTTGGTTAAGAAACAGTGGACATGTTATTTTTGTATTAGCTCTTGTATAGCCACATATAAGCCTGGTTGAAAAAAAAAATGTAGTTTGTGTAGTGTAAAGATGTTGGGGGAAGGGATAATGAGTTCCTACTGAATACTAATTGCCCGTGAGTTGTTCAGGGAGACTGTAYAAGAATGGAAGATTTGTTGTAAATTAGTCACTAGCTGTATTGTGCATTGCAGTGAGGTTAGACCAGAGCTGTAAAGGTGCCAGCTCTACAAAATCCTGATGATTCACTGTCTAACTTGGTGACTGTGTGAAGGAGAAATTACTGTGCAGACTAAATATTATTGGAAAAAAATGCTCCTCTAATGACAGTGTAATCTTTCTTCATGACACTTAAGCTTTAAGATCATTTGAGCTAGAAAGATGGGAGTGACAGATTTTGAGTAGGTTATTACTGCTTTTCCAGCTGCAACATCCCAAGGTCTGCCAAAATTATAAACGCTGGGAAGAGGGGTATTGCTCTGGAGTGATATAGAGCCCAGCAGATTGATTAGTGCTCATAACTTGGTGTTCATCTTTGGCTTCTTTAGTTCCAGCATTTTTCCTGACCTTAATTTGAGATCTTCTAACCCCTACTTTTAACATGGAAACAAAGGTTTGCAATAGTTTATTTGCTTTTGAGAAGTATTTTCTCATTCCTTTACCCAGCTCCTATTGTTTTCATTTGCATCAAAATTGAAAGGTGAGTTAATGATTCATTGGCACACAGTGACCTTTCAAATAGCTCTGGACCACGATGCAGCAGCTCAGCTCGAAGCTCTCATACTTTAACCTTCTTGCTTCTGCTTTAATATTTGCAGCCTGATCTGTCTACATGCCTGGACGCCTGAAGAGAGCAAACATTTACAGCTTCTCCCTCCCCTGTGTTTAGTGGGCAATTTGATCCTTCTTTGTCCATTCGTTTATTCCACATTACTCTTAGGCTTGACTTGCTATTGAGAACAACAAAGTGCAACTTTGGGAATCTGCTCTCTGTTTATTTAGCACAAAAATGGACTCAGACTCTGATTCACCTTTYAATTACTCTTGGCCTTCCTTACCTAAAATGAGGATTCGAAGAAGGGCATCCAAACCAGGTAGAAAAACCTATCTTCTTTTAAATGACTCTTCTTTTAAAAGGACTCTTTACAGCTCTGCCTCCTTTTAATTTYCTGCTTCTATGAAGGTGGCTCTGCAAACAGCTTATGTGAGGTAGATTTTCTTTCTATCAAAAGTCCACTGCACTGTTTTTTATGCCTTTTTGGATAATGGAGTTGGAATTCTCTAAGTAAAAAGAAAGYATTTTTTCTCCAGATTATGTACTGTTCTTTACAATTATTTTCATTTCTTTACTCTCTTAAGGCTTTTTTTTTTTCTTATTGGTGTGTGTGTGTAGCTCTCACTGAACAGCTCTGACACCCTGAAGCTGCATGGCATGGYAGCAGCTGCAAAAGTTCTGCTGGTTGCAGTTATTTTCATTTAGGGAGAATTTGGTAATTCAGCTGTGTCTCAACAAATAACTGGTTTTGTTTTGGTTTTGTTCGGGTGTTTTTTGTTTGTTTTTTTTTTAATTATGAGAAAAATCATACCAGAATGTAGAGGAAAAATCTTTTGCTTTTTGCAAAAGAAAAGGAAAAGGGTCAGTTACTGTCTTTGAACAGTTAGACATTATCCTTTGTGGAGAAATCTTTGGGAGGTAAGGATTATAAATGTTGTCAGTATGAGAAAGGGGGGCTTTAAGGAGGCTCAAAGACACTGACTAGTAAGTTTATGCAAGGAAGAATTATGATAGGAAGCTTTAATGAGGAAAGAATAATTTTTACTACATAGAAAAGCAAAAGAACTAAGACAAAGAATGGCAAAAAAATATGATTTCTTCATCCTTTCATAGAACTGGGAGCTTTTTGTGCTTCAGAAGAGGACAAAACCTAATCTGAGATGTAAGATGCATCAGTGTCATTAAATTCTGTTACCCAAGAAAATAATTTTTACACAGACTGAGACTTTGACCCAGTTTAGAGTGAAAAATATGTACARGATGCATGTTTTAATGTGCAAGGCACTTCCTCAACTTTTTCCTTCTTTTCATGAGGAAATCCAGTATTTTCCAGCTGCACAGGAGTTTCTTTAGTGCATATAGATGCACATGCAATTTGCAGATATGAAATGAGTTGCAAGCTGCACAGGATGTGTTTACTTCATCTCAAAGGAAGACTCATTTTTCCTGTAAATGCTGTAGCTGTGCACCTGTCCTTCATTCGCTTTTGTTTAGACAGATTTTTTTTTTTTTAAATACTCCACCAGTTTTAAAACACTGGATACAGACGTGGTGTTTGTATGTTCCAGTATTGCACCTTGTTTTCCATCCCTGCTAGTAGTATACCAACACACGTGCCTTGTGCACACAGCTGACCTTATATGTGGGGTTGTTGGAGCAAGAAGGTGCTTTTGGGTACCTGTACATATTTCAGTGGTAAAGTTCAAGGGTTCATTTGTGCTTGGGGGATGGAAATTCTGTGTGTTGATGTGGTGGGAGAAGTGCCTTTGCAAGGGGAGAGCAGGCTCATGATCTAAGCATGTGACCTGTGGTTTTTTTTCTGCAAGTGCCTGAACGTGATCAGTTGATCCTGGCATGCAGGTGTGGGGCATTTAGCTCATGGCTGCATTTCATTCCATTTCATTCAGGGGTTCAGGTCTCAGTGAACAGGAGACTTGCAGTGCCTGGCAGGAAACAGTGCAGGGTTCTTCCAGCCATTCCGCAAATCATGAAATCTTGTACCTGTGCTGGGTGCTCTAGCCGTTCTGGACCATGAAATTCCAACTGCCACCCTTCCCCTCTGAAACATCAGGCTGTCCTGACCTAGGGTTGCTCCTCTTGGGAGGCCAGGGAGTTGTGCAGACTGTCCCACTCTTCGKAATGGAGAGTCAAAGTTGTCACACACCACTTCTCACCATACACATCAGTGTTTTCACTTTTTAAGTGGAAGTCAGTTTTCATCACTGCTCAGGAGCCTTTCAGACTGGGTGTGCAGCCTCTGCCCTTCCCCTGAACTCCTGGAGCCTGTCAGGAGCCAAGTGCAGACTTCACTCCTTTGGGACATGCATTGCAGGTTGCCCCCTCCTGCAGAAGCTGCTAGGCATGGCATATTTAAAGGACAATTAGGCTGTACAGAGAATGTGAACACGTCTCTGTTTTAGTGATTGGACTGGGGAGAGGATCTAGTTTTCTTCCTTTCCGCAAGACACAAAAGGTATTTATTTTGTTATTTTGTGTGAAATTGTCACAAGGCATAGTCCTTACTCTGCACAGTCCYGCCAGCTCAGAGACAGTGACTCAGAGACAGAGACAGAGACAGTGATTTTTGGGAGCTTTAAAAACCTTCAGGGGTGCTGAAAATATCTGTCTCTGGTGAGTCTGTCCTACTGCACCGGGAGGTGAGAGTTACACACCGAGTCCACTCATGCAGAGGTGTGAAGTGAACATCCCATAGGGATACATCTCATATCATGGGAAAGTACCTTTTTTTTTGGTACAAACAAAACAAACAAACTTATTTCTGTTTGTATATTCATTTGTGTAGTAGGTAAGGTGCCTTCTTCAGGGAGGGAGTTGGGACTGTGAATCCCATGTTGGAAACAGATACTTTCTTACAGCCCACACTTAGGTGACCAAGACCAAAGTCAGATTGACAAGTGCTTTTATTCTTAGTGGCTACTTTAGGATTACATCTTGAACATGTTGGCAGTATTTTCCAGCATCTATATGCCTGATCCACCTTGTTCACTATAGAGGCGACACAGTGCTTTAGTTTCTACTTCGTAGATWTAAGACAGTTAAATGTTCATCTATGACAATAGCACTTCAAAGCCTACATCATCTACCCTCCATGTAGGATTATTCTCAAGTACTTGCTTAATTTTGCTGTCCTGAGCAGTTGTGCTGCCTGAATGAAGACACCTCAATTAAGGGTGCAGTTCTTCCCCTGGAAGATAGATATGGTTCATATCCATAATGTGCATGTTGTTTCAGTTGGAACCATGCTAGGAACTTCTTTCTTAAAATTCGGGTGACCTGGCTTTAGAGCAGTATATCTGCAGTTCTGTATGACTCATTCACATGACCCAGCTGTCTATTTTTYACTGACTTCCAATTATACATTAATCCCTGCACAGATTGCTGGGGGTAAATGTGATGAGCTGTCTGAAAACTATTCATTGTATCTAGAGAGAGGAATTTGTAATTTCTTTCCTAGCTCTTGCTTGGTCATGTTGATGTATKTAACTGCACTTTTGCTGTGTGTTCTCCCATGAAACAACTTAAGTTTTGATTTTTGTGAAAAAAAAACCCCAAAAATCAGTGTTGTGTTCTTGCCATTTTCTGGCACAGACTATTCAAGGCTATACATTTTCTTACACTAGCATAAAACATGTTTTTAATTACTGCTGTGATGATAATGTTGGGGGTTTTTTAAGTTATAGTATTTGTAAAAGCTTTGTGGCTGGTAAAATGTGCTGCCTTTGTTGTGTAACTCTACAATACTAGAGAAGATGTAGAGAACTTGTGCCTAGTTACTCTTTGGTCAAGGTCTTTTATTTTACCCATGTTTGGAGATTATTCTTCCCAGCATGAGATCTAAATGACCCATACATCTATCTTGACTGTTTATCAGGCAGATGGCAGAGAGCCACAGGCTCTTCTAAAGGAGGCAGGTCTTTATTCTTTTTCTGTGATCACAGTGTAGAGCCAGAGGGTGTTCAGTTCTGGCAGAAAGATTAGCTTGTTGAGCTGTGCTTGCTAGGTTGTTTCAGTAGCAAAGCCAATTCTCCTCCTTTCTGTTTAGGTCATTCTTACTTTAGTAAGCAYCTTGAGATCCATTTGCAATACCTTACAGAACTTAAACTCTTTCTGGGGACACCTTTGCCAGTTTGCTCTGGCAGTCCTGTTTATTTCACAAACTATGCTGAATTTTTGCATCTGCAGTGTGAATAACCTTTTTGAATGCCTAGGAGACATTTTTGTGGCATTTTATTTGAAAGTGGATTTTGTTGATACTCTTCAYCTTCAAGGCAGATGCAGCCTTGCTGCATATTCCTGCTGGTACCCAGCAGAGTGAGCTGTTACCTTCTGCCATGTTAACCTGGAGGGAAAGGTCTGCTGATGGCCCCTGTAAGATCATGAGGACTTGTAGCCAGAAAGGCAGGCTGGAGGATGATAGCGAAGCTGTAGGAATGCAGTGTGCAATTAGTTAAGCTAATTAGTCAGTGAAGCTGTAGGAATGCGATTTGGACACTTGCAATGATTTTGTCACTTTTTAAACTCCTTGGGCCTTTCTAGTGGAAATAAGTTACTGGGCCTTTCTGGTGGAAGCRAGCACAGTCAATGTGTAGTTAATGTTGGTCTACCCCACATTCARCAAGGCTTTAAACTTCTCATGTTAAATTTAGTTTGATGTTTTCATTCCTTCATGTGTTTGAAATTRAGGGGGCGAGGGGACAGAGTGAGAGTAAAGAGGTGCAGTGGGGTCCTACTGCCATTTCACTTAATGATTTTGAAGGTCTTTTCCAGTGTACATAATTCTATGATTCTATGAAGCCTCAAATAATTTTTTGCCATTTTAAAACCCCAATGCATATATATTTATAGTTCTCTCACAGTTAACGACAGACTAACTGGAGCATCTCCAGGAAAACATATGGCATTTAATGGGGATAATTAATAAACGTTTRTAGATTGAAGATACTGCAGGTAGTGCATTCTGCTATAGCCTGTACTTGCAGCATCCTTCTCCAGAATTTGTTACTTAAGTTGTTACTCTTGTACAGAATTTTAAAATAATGTTATGTGTTATTAGAAGGGGGATTTGGGTTCTTTCTGGTTTGGAATGTGCAGTCCAGTAAGTGACTGTGAAGACCCCATGTGACATCCCACCCTGAAGGAGATCACCCAAGATGCTCATAGATGCTCATGGTCAAAATGAATGGCAAAAGTCAGAGAGTCTGCAAAAGCTTAAAAAATTTTAGTAGTAAATTGCAACAGGGCATGGAAATTGTTATAAGGTAGTTCCTGATGTCCTCCTGTAAGCACAGAGGTGGGTTGAAAGGGAAGAGAGAGAGAGTGAGATGTATTAAAGAGGGGAAGAGAGAAAAAAAGGCAGATCACCAGTCCTGGCTTCAGTGTCAGTGCAGCTAGTGGGCTGTCCAGGGTCCTGGGGCTCATGTACAGCTTTGGAGGAGTATGTTTATTTAGATAAATAAACACACCCTGGAGCTAAGTTTCTTGCTTTCTATTCAAATGAGTTATCATGCACAGTCCATCTTTCTAGACCTTTCTGGAACTGGGTCAGAGGGCTTTGGGRGTCTTGGGTTGTCTTGACCTCTCCTCTACAGTCCATGCCCACTTCTTGACCTCATTCCTGCACTTGAGCTGTATTGTGTTGTGCTTATCTCCAGGATCCAGGATAAGGACATTTGTCKCAGGAAAGTGCTGCCCTACCTCTTGAGCTACATCCTGTTCCTTCTCATGTCATGTCATGACTGACAATCCTTGGCTGGCTCCACAGCTGTCTGTCTGTCTATCAGTGTTTRGGACATACACATCGGTCCTCTTATCTCTGAGGTTTCTGCACCCCAGCAGTGGGGACCATTSCTGAAGTCAAGAAACTGACTTCTTAGGCTCAGTTTTACTCTGTGATGTGGGAATCCCTAATGCCTGGGCTGTTTTTTGGGGGGGTATATGTTGAATTTTGCCAGCCTAGCCCTGGAGATGCGTATACCACCCTTGACTGTTGTACCAGTGGGTTTATATACAAGAGGGAGTGCAGGCTGGGGAGGGTAATAAGCATGCAAAAAGAAATGGAGAGTCTGACACTTACTTTTTTGCCTGACTGTTGGTTTAGGACCAACCCTTGCAAAGCTTTATTTGCCACAAGAAAGTACTGCCAATTTTGCCAAATCACATTTCTGTATGATGTGAGCTGCCAGAGTTTGAGGAGCTGCTGTAGAAAACAATGCTTTTATATTATTTATAAACAAAGGCTTTGGGATCTTGTCAGACATAAGGAAATGGTTTGCAGCTTTAGCAGTACTCAATATGACAGTTACTACAATCATGTTAAAATTCTTGCAGGACAGAGAAACAGAATGAGATGTGTGAGGATGTTTTAATGGAATGGGATCCCACAAGGCCTGCCAGGACTTGAAACCAATTATTCACAGTGTGCCATTTCTAAATGGGAATTTCCACCTTTCTCTAAGTTTAGAGGTTACTGTTCTTAGGCTTTATGAGATAGCATCTTAAAATTAAATAAAAGCTGTGGTGTATAATTGCAGATTTGGCAGTAGTCTGGGACCTTTTTTTTCAAAGCAACAAATGCGCCAGACTTTTAACAACTGTTGTTTCTAATCCAGTTGTATTTTTTCATTATGAATTTTCTTGCAATCTAATGTCTATAAGCATCTTGGATGGGCTTTGAGCAACCTGATCCAATGAAAGATATCCCTGGGCATGGCTGGGGTTGGACTAGATAACCTTTAAACTTCTCTTTCAACCCAAACCATGCTGTATGGCTTTGTGACCTTCSAAAAGCAGTTATGTTGCTTTATTAATATAGTGTGGAGAAAGACTTTAGTGGTATCTTTTCCTTTACACCTCTGTAGAAAATGAATTTCTGATGCAGCATAAAAAAGATTTTTAAAATAATATTCAATAACAGACAAACTCAAATTAAATTAATTGATTTGATTGGTTTGATTTTGGATATTTTGCTGGGTGCAGTAGTTTCCTCTGTCACATAATTCTTAATCTAGTGTGTCCCCATTCACTTCCAATGGCAATGCTTGACTKACAGCATTTTAAGAAAAACTACACTAAGACTGTGATTTTTTTAACATATTTTCACACAGTCTACAACAAGTTTCTGCTTTGTTAAATTTAGTTATTTTACATTAAAAAGATAACCCAGATCAAATGCTGGACCAGTATGAGCTCTTCATTCTTACAGCCTTACATTCTTAAGAGAAGTGAGCCTGCAGGACAGGATTTCTGCTGCTCAAAGGCATAAAATACAYAGTCCATAGAGCTTTTTTTTTGTTTCGTTTTTAATATTTGTAGTCATGAGCACACTTTTGAAAACTAAACTCTGGATTTCTGTTAATGATTTCTGGTGAAAGTTATCAAAAGCTGATCATATGCCGTATTCATCCTAAATGTCCTGTTCATGGATCAAGTCTTGCTTGATTGCTGYCACTCTATAAAGCCAGTATTGGTGGTATTTTATTGTTATCCCTTTTGCAAATTTTTTTTTTTTTTTTGGTTGGTTGGTTTTGTTTTAAGAACAGTAATCTGATTTCTTGACTTAAGATTAGTATTTATGTGGCTGCCAATAGGTAGAATGCTTTAGGAGAATCATTATTTGGCTGCAGTTGAACAGTATTTCATTTATTTAATGTATCAGATGTCAGGCATTTAATGTATAAGCAGAATCAGGCATAATTCTTCCCAGCCCATAAATCTTGTRCTGTGTTCTTCTGCAACCACAAATCTCTGCAGAGTTCTAGCTTAGGTGGAAAATAAAGGCTTTTGCTAACCAAGACACAGGAGCACTTATTTTTTAGTTATGTGAATGATTTTGTGGTACTCTTGAGAGTCTTGTCAGCTGTAGGCTTCCTGGAACATACAGCAAATGTTGGKCAGTTATGAAATGAGCACATTTTGGTGTGGTTGCACAAATATAATTCAAATTGTAATGCTAACGTTTGGTGTTTAATGCCTAACTTTGCCATTTTTATATAGTAGTATATATACATAAGAAGGAAATGGTTTGAGATTTAATGGCAAATTTCCCATACTTTTTTTTTTCCCAGAGCACAGACACTCTACACTTGATGTTCTTAGGAAATTGAAGTCTCCCCCTACTCTGTTTGCTGCGACCAGACTTTCTCCCATGCTGAGTGGAAGTGATGAAGTGTATGCAAACTGCATGGTAGTAGACCAAGTAAGCTTATAATTGAACTTCTGGCTAAATTTTCTTCATATTCTGTTAATTTATTTGCATGATTATTCTGGATCTGTCATCAGTGGTGAGCTGTCAATTAATAAAATTCTAAAATAAAACCAGTAATATCTTACTCTTTTCAGCTATGTTTTGTAACCTTTTTATGAKATCACTTTTAAAAGATTCAGTCAGCTATAGGAATTATTTTCCCTAGCCTGCAGAAAGAACTCTAAGGCAGGTGTCACTGTCTCTTTTGTGTGTTTGTGAACTAAACAAAATGTGCTTCTTTCTGTGAAACGTTTACAATATTACTTGCTCACTTCAGATTTCTGAATTCTGTGTACATTCACAGTACAGACAATTTTGCTGGATAATTTCAGAAGTTAATTATAATCTCATAGTGAAGCTTACAGGGTCAACAAAAACAAGATATTGGTGAAAAGGCGAAGTTGATGTCCTACAACTGTCGTGGAAAGTTCTGATATTGGAGATCCTGACTGTCATTCCCATTTCTGATTTGTCACCAACACTGGAGATGACCTAAAGTGTCCATACCAAATTATATTTTATGYCACTGTGTTGTACCTGGAATCTTTCTTCCCTGGTCACACTCAGATACCATAATTTAGGCTGGAGCCATGAATCTGACTAATCACAACATGTGTGTGGTGGCTGGGTCTGGCTAARCAGATGCCAGATTCTTCTGGTATGTAGCTGTTTTGCAGTGGTGCTTTAAATGATTTATTTATTTGTAACCTGCTTTGGGCACTCCCTTGCCTGAAAGTTGGAATATAGGAGTAAGAAATTATCAGATAATGTTAGAAGTCTGAGATTTTACAAGTGGGATTTTTTTACCCCCTTTCTTTGCCTCCTGCCCGTCCCTGCCCCATTCCCTGAAAAACTTTACCCATTGCATTCACTGCAGATCCAGTTCATGCACATCCATTCCATCAGCTGAGATGGCCAGAGGCTGAGTGTGTTCAAATTACACTGAAGAGATGTAATATGTATTACAGATGAATCCAAGAGATGAATGTTTGTAATAATGACCCATGAGTGAGCAGCTGTCAGGGGACTATAAAGTGCAGTCTTTGAACCTTTAATTTGAGCAATATCAAGGCTGGAAGGACAGAGYTGCAGAACTGCATCTCCATTACAGATGGAGATGTTACCCAAATGTACTGCTCAGGGGACCTTCAGCTTGAGTTGCTAACCTTTGCTCAGTATGTGGCCACGTTCTACTTTATAAAATTGCTGATGGGGACCAAATTCTCCCTTAAGCACCACTCAGCAGGAGCCAGAGWGGCTGCTGGAGAGGGTCCCTCTGGTGCTGGGGAGGAACACTGCCCAGACAGGAATAACTTTTCAGGGAGGAACAGCTGCATAAGAGCTGGGAAAAGCATTTTACCTTTGTGCATGTCATGTGCACAGCACAACAGAAGTATTTCCAGACTTGCATGTGCTGTGTCTTTGAATGCAAATGTGGCCTGCTGTAAAAACGCCAGCAGTTCTTCCTGTCTCTTGCTAAGAGAAACATAATTAAATTGGGGATGAAAGCACATCTCAAGAGGAACTGGAAAAGAGGAAGTCTGCAATCAGAAAGACCAGGGCTTTGGAGACGCTTGCAATCCTTCCTTTATTCTTGCTTTTATACAGGTGCTTTTTTGGACATTGAGTGTTTTAATTGGCAATGTGAATTTTCAATATGATGCAGTATCTAATTACATGASTTTTGCCTCTAGCTAAAAGACTATCTCTATTTTAGCATTTTCTGCAGAGTCAACAGGGAATTCAAAGAATTATTTTTGACTAGAGTCTAAATCCTGATCCCTGTACCTGAGAAAATAGAATTCCCAAATCTATTTCTGTCTTTGTGCAAAAGGAGAGGTGCTTCCRGCCCTGAACTGTTTAATGGCAAAAAATAAGAATCCTTTCCCTTCCTCCCCTCGAGAAACTCTGTTCCAGGTCATGTATATTTATATCAAAGCTTAGGAAACTGGTGCTGAAAAATTAAAAGTGCATGATATGTAGGCTGATTTTTCCAAATTAAATTGCACAGTGTTTGAATTCCCTTCCATATGTCTCCCACACTAATGTATTATGCATATTTTTTGCTCTCAACTCAAGGGTATTTTTTAATAAAGTCTATAAATATGTGTATCAGTACATTTAATAAAAGGTATAAATATGAGTGAGAAATTCAGTAGACTTGGAAATACCAATTAATTTSTGCCCTAACTAGGGAAAAAAGTAATGCAAAGTCTAGAATCTCTTGGTCATATAAATTGCCTTTAATTCACATGGGGTAGAAAGTAATAGGGAAAAAACACATGAAACATATAGACATAAAGAAAATGTCAAACTTCTCAGGTCCTTGTTTCTTGACAGTGTGTTTTGTTGTTGCCTCTTACCAGCACTGATTTTTTTACCTGCAGGCTGGAGACTTAAAGAGTAACTACATTCCTGGAGATGGTGATAGCAGTGAAATGTGTCTGAATCCCACCAACTCAATCCCCATGGCTAAGAGCTCTTCATCCCCCTCCCTTGAGGAGAATGATCAATTTACGTATCTCCCAAATGAAGAAAGTCAAAGGCCAGTAAAAAAAGAAGAAAATGCAGGATTRAGACACACCATTTCACCTTCTCATCTGTATGTGGCAGATTCATATCTTCCATTCAAGACCCACGGATTTATTAAGGATCGGGGCCACCTTTAYGCTGACATGAAAAGAAGGAGGTATGGAATTTACTTGATGCTATGGCCAGAACAAGGATTATTTATAACCACATTTTGTTTAAAGAGGAGAAGCAGAATCTGGAGTAATAAATAGTATTACTGGGGTGAAATCTCTGTTTTTCATCACTGATATTTATTGTCCTAATAATCTGTTTTCATAAAAATAGCTGTGAAGACATTTTTAACACATGAAAGTGTCCTCTTAGTAAATGTATTTTGAATGCAAATGGATACTTTCATACCTTTATTTCTTGTATGCAAATACTCTTTACAAAATAAAAAGAAAGAATCAGCTCTTCACTGTCACTGCCATTGTGGCATTTTTGACAGATAACAGAATTTCACAGTGGTACTCCTCACCTATATTTTCCACTAAGAAAATAGTCCAAAATCTGTTGAAGTCTATGGGAATATTTCAAGTCTTTAAAGAGGCTGTGAAGGCACAGAAGGACTGTGTTTTTCCTGATTGTGTAGGTATTTCTTGTCTCAAAAGATGCAGTGCAGAGTGTAGCTGCTGTTTATGACAGGGTCAGACTGTTTTCTTCTCCATTGCTGGTGCACAAGGTTTGCTGCCATTTGTCTGAAGACCCTCCTGTAAATGGCTTCAGAAATGCAGACAGCTTTGATGATGGAACTGTAATTTTGGTCATTAAAATCATGTTTTTAAAAAGTAATTTAAAAATTAAAAAAATTTGACARTAAATTTTCTGGATGAAAAAGTTTTATTGCTGCTCTGAATAGATGAGATTTCTTCTTACCCAGGAGAAAATCTGAATCTTGCTCCCACCTTTGAAGGGTATTAGGTCTAGTTGGAGGTAGAGCATCAGATTTATGTAAAAACAGTAAGGAAGAGAAGGGTCAGCCAATTATTATTTAGAGGGGGCAATAAAATTTTCTCTTCCTGAATTTTGAGTTTCTTATGCAATTATGAAGTCTCACTAGGAGGAATCTTTAACACAGAAAATATAATACATGTCAGACAGAGTTTTTCTTTCACAATCCTTTTTTTTTGGTCTTTGTTTTTTTGTTTCTTTGTTTTATTTTGTTTGTTTGTTTTTTGTTTTTATTTTTCTTAGTAACTATAGGGATATCACGCAGAATACTATAATCATCCTGTGCCTGTAGTCAGAAACATTTCTATYTTATATATTTTTAGACAGTCACTTTTTAGGACATTGGTTAGGTACCTGTATGAGAACTTTAGGAGTGAATATAAATCTGCAGAGACACATGATTTGCCTTAATATGTCATATGACATATGTAAGTGATACAAATATTGCCCTTAAAATCAGACTAGTAGTATGTAATTCTATTTTTRAACTGGCTTTTTATGTCAGAAAAGTTCCCTGGAGAAGTTACCACAGTAAGTCATGGATGYTTGTCTGTCAACATAGACATGTATTGCTTTTTCAATTTTAATGYGTGTCAGTAACTGATAATGCATTTATATAACTTGTTTCTGAGATGTCTTGTGGGCTGTTATTCAAAAACGTTGCAAAATACTGTCTCCAGAATTGTRACAAGGAAGTAGTTTCAGACAGTAGAGATAGATTTGAGCTTCAAAAAAGTAGTGGTGTGTGAAGGAATTTTTGTGCTGTTATCCCTGGTAGGAACTCCAGCTATTTAGAAATGCCATACATAATTTAAAGTTTTATGTTGTAAGGCTGGAATGTTATTGCAAGCAGTCAACCATTCCTTCCAGTCAGTCTGATGAAAAGACCATGAACTTGCTCTTGCAGGTAACAGGACTCATTCTGGGAAACTCTGATAGTGCTGAGCAACCTTAGTGCACTCTCCTGCTCAGGAACCCTTGCCAATAAAATAGTCTCTAAGTGTTTGGCATACTGATTTAGCCAGAGATTTTTCAGCCTGCTTGTTGCTCTCTATCTTTTTAAATGTTTATCTTTTGAACTGGACCTCATGAACTATCTCAAGACCCTCCTTAATCTCTTCTTGGTGTTTTTTGYTTCCATCTTCGGTCATGAAGTCACAGATGTGCATAAAAATATGTCTGTGAACAGCCATGTCATACCTTCCAAATACACACACACATCTACACCCACATATCCTGATACTGAGATCTGAGGTAGTTCTCTCAGTTCCACTTCTTGTCTCAGTTCTCCTTATCTTCTTGGTAGTAGACAAGTTTATGGAACAAAAAAATCTCATTTTTCGGGAGATGCTGAACAYGTGTGTAAAAGTCATGATCCAGAGGTGTCTGGCTGTGGTGGGAGTGTGTGATCATGGGTGATATCTGCAGATATCTGCACTGCAGGTCCTGACACTGTGTCAGAGGGGTCCTGGACAGAAAAACCTTGACCAGGGCACTGCAGGCCTCAGGGCATGGTTTACCTGACATAATCATGGTGGTTTGGGCTGTCATTTTCAGAGGGCTCAGCTGTGTCTTTGCTTGTTGCATTAAKGTTGAAGTAAGATGCTATGAGGAATTCAGGGAAGTTAAAGACTTTGTTGTCTTCTTCAGTTCCAGTCTGGATGACCTTGAGGTAGACAATGGAAGTGGAGGTGTGTCAGACAGATCCCACGTTCACTACCCTCCCCTCAGCTCTTCAGAGGCTGTGGCTTCTAGCAGAGATGGATTGGACTTTCCTGCCAGTCTGCAGCCCAAGGTACTTGATCCTGTCTTGGTTTGAATTGTTTTCCTTTTAAGGAAATCACTGAAACTATTTGAGAGACGTTTGAACCTGAAGGGGAAAGATGAGTTCCCAGTTGGCAGTGCTAGTCTCTTCAGAGACCACTCACACTGAGATGTGAAGGTAGAACTCCCTGTTCTACTCCCTGGGAGTGGCTGGGCTGGGAAGAGAGCAGCCATGGGAAGGAAGTGTCCACCAGAGATTTGCCCCATCTTTAAGAAACACACCATTTATCAGGAGTGTTTCAAAGGAAGTRTTTCAGGTCCAGTGAATCAGCATTTTTTAACCAAAATGTGTTCARTGAGAAAATGTTTAACCAGCTCTAGTTATGTGAAAGAGTAATGCTTTGCAAAGTGTAAAACTGGCCTGCTGCCTGTCTTAAAACAATTTCTAAACTCAGGGAAATTCAGTTGGAGTGTCCATTCATTGATGTAAATGGTTATGGTTTTCTGAAGTATCCTGTCTCCATTAATTTTCTGAGATCTTCAGAYACATACATAGAGTTATTTCTTATCTGCAGAGATTCTTTGTGATTTTTTAGATGCACTTGTTGCCACTGTAGAACTTTATCTGACCTTCAGCAAATGATTACATGAAGGGAGAAAAAGAGTTCAGCAGAAACATGAATTCTGGTAGGGCTGCTTTAAAAAACAAAAAGGTAAGCACTTCACAGGAGTGTTAGGAATAGTCTCTATTGAAGTGTTAATGATGTATCAAAAATTAGGGGATTTCCTTTCAAGTCTTACTGTTGAGATATTTGGTAACTGGAAAATGTTTTCAAATTCAGTAATGATGAAAAAAGCAAAAAACAACATAGAGAAAAGAGAAAGAGGTGGACTCCTTTCTTTGGAAACTCTGACATCTGTAATTACCAAGGCACGGCTAGAGTATCCATGAAGTGTTCTTGAAGTATTAAAGTACTAAGATTAACCCCTTCCTTGGTAAAAGAAGATAGCTTGGTCATCAGAAATAATGGCCAACAATACTGTGTGGATGTGCAAATTGGAGAAGAGTGTAAGATTTCTTTTAGTCTCTTAGTCTAACTTGCACCCACAACTAATTTCCTGGAGAACAAAAAAATTGATCATGGTGGAAGTATGAYAGACTTCCTTAGAATTCACAGGAAGTTGTCAAAAACTCAACTTGAAGTCAAGAAAATTCACGCGAGTGGTCAGCTGTTCCTGATTTGCTTTGTTTCTGTTGCTGATGCATTTCAAAATGACACGAGGCTTGATTTGCTGCAATTCCTCATAGGAATGCACAGCGTTTGGGATTCGGTCACGCTCCTATTCCTGCTCCTCACCCAAAGGATTGGCAGGAAGACCTCGCCTTCCTCGGGACTTTGCAGCTGGGGATTCAAACGGAGGTCAGTTCCCTGGCTTTGCATTATTCAATACCTGCCTTCCCAGGCCCAGTGCTGATGACCTTATTTTACAGAACTCACCACTGTGTGTGTTTGTGATGGTTTTGGCTTCTGTTCTTCTCTGCCAAGGTCTGGATGAATAACATGGGAAACGAAGATGTCGAGTTCAKACTTGGATGTTTATTATATCTTATCTGTTTACAGTATTTATCTATTTATAGTATTTACAGGCTCACGTACTGTGAACTTAACTAGCAAGCTAGGGAAATGAGGTAAAATGGAGTGCTTCTAACTCCCTCCTGATACAGATTAACACGTGGCCAGAGTCTAATAATCCAGGTGCTAATGTATCAATCTCTGAGGGTCCAGCCTTTGTAGAGAAGTGGCTATAATTAATTTGAGCGAGACTGCCCCTTGGAGGTGTTTTGTAAACCAAAAGGTTTAATAAAGAAAAATATCAAAATAACAAACGTTACAGAAAACAAATGCTAAGCCRCACACAGGTGTCTGAGAAATCTCTGACACCTCGCTGAGACACCCTGAAAAGCCTTTACTTCCTTTTGTGCTCCTTCCTAAATACTGAATGTTTTAGGAGGGATAACCTGGCTTGCAGCCAACAGAGGGAGATACAGGGTTTGAAGAACAGTGACAAGATCCAAGAGATGCTTATCTCTTGGCACTGAGCCAATCACTGCCAGGGGGGTATCAAAGTTTCTGGGTTCTTTACCTTAAGGGGCGAGTCTTAAACTTTTCCCTATATGCAAAACACTTGCTGGGTGTGGGAAATGCATCCCTACACTCTCCAAGGTSTTTTAAACAACAATTACCCAATACCAAGGTGACACCTATATTATTTATGGTTTTGACCCAATAATGACCACCCAAGGCCCGCAACGTGGAGCTTTTTCACCCAGTTACAGAAAACCACCCAAACCCATGAAGAAGAAGGAAGAAGAAGGCAAAGAAGAAGGATTCAGACAACACCCAAGATCCTCCTTCTTGACTCATATGTATTAATATACACTAAAGCCCCAAATTCTATGTTTCTAGGATTTCAACATATGTTAGGTAGCCCTCARGTAGCCCTACCATCACCCCTCAATTTTCTCCCATCTACAGCCCCGTGATGTCTGTGACACAGCCAGTGATCTTGAGAGGGCACACAACCAGAGAGRGCAATAGCCACAAAAATGAATGCAGACAGGGCACTAAACCTCCCTTTGGAAGATTCTTACCCTAGCCTCCTGCTGAGTGTCTCACATAGTCCAGGAGGAAGGTCAGAATGACACAGAAGAGGCATCAAAGAGGGCAGATGGTTCCAGCTTCCCACAGATCCTAGGGAATCTCTGAAACAYAGGTGGGCTGTGGTATCTACAGGCTGGGAAGCAAAACCCACCCACTTCATCAGGCAGAGTCAGAGATGTCTCTGCAAAAACCCTGTAAGTTTTTATGACTTGTTTCTGACATGCYTTATTTCCAGACACATAGTTTCATATTTAGAACACAACACACCCTTTGCTCAGTGAGGGTAGGGCTTATATTTGAAAACCATGCAAAGTGTGAAAAACATACACTGTGCTTTTCATACAGCTCACATCACTTGAAAGACACCTGCAAAATGCTCAGGTTTAAAATACAAGACCTGCCTTTATTTGAGAGGGAATTACCAGGCTGTAACAGTAGAGGATTT
>QVAJ01000046.1:94759-121381 GCA_003546035.1 Mixornis gularis | reverse complement strand
GCCCTTACACTCTCTTAGGCAGTGTCCATCCCTCCTCCAGGCCCTTACACTCTCTAAGGCAGTGTCCATCCCTCCTCCAGGCCCTTACACTCTCTAAGGCAGTGTCTCAGCTCCACAGTGCTGTTTTGCATGAGGCTGAATTCATCTCCCATGGATACATGGCGCTGGTTTCTTACAGAAGCATCCCGTGGCACARGTTGTGCCTGACAACTGACTGAAATGCCCTTTTTGTTTTGCTGCCTCCTTGGTAAATACTCTGGCTCTTGCTGATTTGTCTGAAGAGATGCTGATTCAGTAAAGAGTGTTTAAGGCTGTATCTAACTTCAAAGAATGCATACTCTGGTGTTTTGACTTAGGCAAGCACTTATCTTTCTGAACCGTACCTGTGGTAGCTTTGCTAAAAGTGTCTGCAAATGGGAGTGGTTTTTAATTTGAAAATGGAAGTTTTGGGCTTATTTTCTTCCAAAACCCAACTGAGTTGTTTATCTTTTATTTTGCTTTTTAGAGAATTTGTGAAAAGTATCTCCTTGAGTCATCTGTTTATAGGATCATAGAATTGTAGAAGATACAAATTTGTAGCACATTAAACATCCTGGGCAGTACTTAGAGTAGTAGTATTCCTCTTTATGTAGAAGGATTTAAATTTTTTAATAGATAAAGCTGCATAAGATGTGCAACAGGAAATGTTAGAAGAATGACATTAAGATATTTTACAGAAATTATTATGTAAAAAGGAAAGTGAAAGGTGAGGCATTCAAGTKTGTGTTGTTAGGAAAAACAAAAATAAATAATTTTAATTTTTTAAAAAATAAAAATAAATAATTTTTGCTGTTCTTAAAAACAGGTTGTTGGCAGAGACTAGCWTTCAGTGATACCCTTCTCAGTTCTGGCAGATCCTGTCAGCTAAAAGCTTAGTAGGAARTGGTCTTAACCTAGAAAAAGCTGTTTCTAATGCATGCATGCATGTTTTTGCCTTCCTGATTTCCAAATGACATTGCAAACCCGGGGTTTGGYAAGCTTATGGCTCGGTGGAGGTGTCGAGTTCCAAACAAACCTTGCAGTCTGAGTGCCCTGTGGCTGTTTGTGTCTTGCAGAGCGAGCCTGCAGCCTGCCCGAGCAGTGCCGGGAGCAAAGGTACGGAGAGCCGGGAGCAGGTCTGTGCAAGAATGCCATCTAGGGAGCCCTGTGGGCAAGAGACCTTCCACGAGGGCTTGGAGCAGCTGTGTAGAGCCCCGTGGCTYCCGTGAACTCATGCCTAAACCTTGTGCCAAGCTCAGCCCAGTTCCCACCACACACATGCTGCAGCAGAGGTTGGGCTGTCTGCTCAATCCCTCCAAGGAGGGATGGGCTCCTGTCTGCTCCTGGGGCTCCTGTCCACTGTAGGAATGTCCAAACCACTGCAGTAAAAAGCAGGAGAGCTTTTGATACCAACTGTAATCTAGGCAAGCTTGTTATACATTTATTATATATACATTATATATATGTGTGTATACATATATATACACACAAACATATATATATATAAAAACACACATATATATACACACACATATATATAAAATGTATGTGCAATGTATAACAATACCAATGTGCAATGAGGGCACTCACAGGCAAGTGTTACTTCTTTTTATACAGGCGTAGCAATCTTTTTCATGATGTGTTAAACCCACAACAAAACACGTAATTRTAAATATCAGCTGAAACAAGCACTGTCCAGATCCTGCTGTATGTTAATTAAAGGAGTGTTGCCACTGGAATGAGTAATGTTTTTTCCACTGGTCTCTGTTTTAGGGTGCAGGAAGAGGAATGGAATAAATATGTTGTACCCTCAAAGAATGAGTCTGAAAAATACAAAGTGAGTCGGACTTTCAGCTTTCTGATGAACAGGATGACCAGCACACGGAATAAATGCAAGGTAATTTGGGATTTATGTCCATATTATTWTGCATGATTATGTCACTGTAATTAAATGAATTACAGATGAAAGCTGAATTTTTATGTAAAGAGAAATTGTTTATTACAAAACCACAAAAGTCATAGGAAGACTATTTTCACTTTTCTTTTTTTAAATTTAAAACATATGCAGGTTACCTGAAATGGCCTTCATATTAAAAACCAGCTTTCCTTTGATGTCCTTAGTAAATCAATTTGGTGATTTAGCCGACATTTAAATGTATGAATTACATTTAAGAAATATTTTCTTTGTTAAACAAAATAAGGAGATAYGGGCCTGTTCTTGGAATTGCTCTCAAAAAATTATTGAGTGTGTAAACTTCTACATTAGGGTGTAATTGGTTGAATTTGCCTTATTTGAAGTTAGTGGGACTTTTCGCATAAGTAAATACTGCTTAGTGTTAAAGAGTTTGAGATTTGAGGAGTTGAGGAGAGTTGAGGACTGCACAGCCTCCTATGGGAAGGTACATTACAACACTGCAGTTTAATTTTAAGACATCCCAATTTTAGATTAATGGCATCAAAAAGCAGCTAGAAAGACAGGCTTGGCCGACATGCTGTTTCTGGGTGGCCTTTTGATGGTTTTRCAGACTTCCTAGCATGCCCTCCTGTGCCCCAGGACATCCTGACATACATGGAACACATGTGAAGCTGTTTGTCTGAGGTGGTACCTTCAAGTATCAGAACTGACCATGAACATGCATGTGTGGTTGTGCAGCCTGTGTCTGTGTCTTCTCCTAAAGCATAACAGTCAGTAGATATAAGTATAAGCTGTATGTATAGTTATGCCAACAAGGGTGCTGGAAAAACAGGCAGAATTTATTAAAATTTTAACTCTGGTAAAAAATAGGTTGTTTCTCATGTCTTCTAAAGACAACTTGTCTAAATTTGCATAACTGCACCTTTATCTGCAGAGGCATGAGCTGGATACATGTAGAGGATGTAGGCATAGATACCTGTGTGTGCAATGAATCAACATCACTTCTTAAATCTTGTTTCCTGTCCCTCCCCTTTTTGTAGATTTATAGATGTATTTCTGCCAGTCTTCCTTGATAATGCTTCCAGGCCTAGCTGCCARTAAAAGCAATGCCTATATGATTTTAGGGCTTCAGCAATATTGGGTGTAAGAGTGCAGTATGCTGTTGCAAGTCTTCCAGGACAGGGATTAATTATTGTAGAATAATTTGGTTTTACAAGAGAATATTTTATTGTTTTTAAGATCTAATAACTTTATCTTTATTTATTTATTTATTTTCCTGCCTCTGTTTTTTGGGGATGAAGACAAAAAATAAAGATACCAAAGATAAGGAGAAACCAACCAGGCACAATTTTACAAATGGGACTTTCCCAGGAGTTATCCCATGTATGGTCTGTGAAAAGGCCCTCCTAGGAAAGGAGTCACTGCAGTGTTCTTGTAAGTAGCTGCTGGCTTTTRCATGTGAATTTACAGTGCTCTAAATGCTGTTCTGACATCCTGGTTTAGTGTGTTTTTTGAAACCWTGTCTACTTTGGGATGTACCTGCTTTATGTAATGAGCTGAGGTTGACAAGGGAGAGGGAGGAAGGACAGCAGGCAACAGATTCAGAAAGAACCTTGTCCATCTTCTAACCCTAGCACATTAGGCAGAAACTTCCTTCTAGCCTGGATCTGTACATCAAAGAATTCTGAGGATTACTTTAGTAAGTGAACCTGAAGAAGGGAAAACTGAAGCCTCAGAGTACATTTTCTGCGGACTGGGGACCCTCTTTGGTGCCAGGCTTTGAAATGTACCTTCTCTTTCAGATTGCAGCGTGGTTGTGCATAAAAGCTGCAAGGAGTGTGCTCCTGTGTGCACCAAGGTAACCTCCTACACTGATCTAACTAGAGCATACTTGCTCTCCAAGGGGCTGGAAACATGATGAAAGAAAAAAAAAAATACACACAGACTGCCCAGACCCAGTGTCTGTGTGAGAAGGGCTGCAAGGGTGTCAGAATGGCTAATGTGAGCAACATTAATGTGAGCAACAGAGCCAGCACTGTGCTTGAACAACAATTTTTAGTAGGGGATCAAAAATGAGTTTCAAGAAGTATTTATATTTCTGAAGGGTTGCAGACTGTGAAATGGTGTGTCTGGAGGGTTACAGGACAGATTGAAAAGAAAGGCTTCTCAAAACCCCAGAGAGAAAGAACCCTTTGTGTACTGGGGGGCATTCCATATGTTTGGAGTAATGGAAAGCAGAGATGAAAGAGGCTCTGGCAGGTGACCTCATCCACCTCATCATCCTTGGGCAGGCTCACTTTTAGGTAAAAATTTGGGCATATATTTGTTTCACCCATTCTGGAAAATCTCTGGAGGAGGAGACTCCATGGCTGCCTGCCTAGGCAATTGCTCCTGGTGTTCAGCTGCTTCTGAGCTGAAAACCAGCAAAAGTTCTTCTGAGGGCAAAACCAGCACTAGAGCTGATGGATATTACCTTAACKGTTAAGAAGGAATGCATGCATGGTGAGGTTATCATAACAAAGACATAATCTTGAAARCCAGATGTGTAAGGCTACTGCCCTCAAGAAATAAAATGAGACTTGAAGAGAAATGTGCTACAATGATGCAAGTAATTTTTCACATTAGTGGAGCGTGCCTTTCTGGTGTAGCTGKGTTTTGCATCATGGTGGCTTCCAAGGAGAGCATGATTCCATACTGATTCTTTAGCATGGRCAAGCCTTGAACTCTACATAAATCAAGTGGGTTTAATTTTGTTTACAATTTTCACGTCATGGTCTTGCACTAATTTCTGGGAAACTTTCATTCGGAATTAAGACTGCTGAACTGGCAGCTTTGGTCCCTGGGGATTGTGGGTTATTTGCAAGAGGAGACAAGAGCCCCCAGTTCACCTCAGCAAGAATGCAGTGCAGGAAATGTTCACTGACCCACCTGAAGTGAAGTATATGCCCAACCACAGCAGGCTTTTGCTACAGATTTTGCAAAATTCCACTTTGGAAGGGGGAGCGGTTCTGCCTCTRGTACCCACACTTCAGTTAGTATACCACACAAATGCTTTGATCTTATATGAGTATAAAGCCCCAAATGTGCACTTTTCCTGCAGCCTTTGCAGGCAATACTCATATAGAGAAAGTAGAATGTTGTAACTCAGTCTGATTAGAATAAATAGGTTTGTATTGCAGTACAAATAGTATTCTACTTTGAATATTATTATCTACCAGTAATTAATAAAATCAGTTATTGGAAGGAATTAGTACCTGAATTTAGGACCACTTTCTTGTAGCCCTTTGTATGATGGTGTATGTGAATGAGTTACTGACTYGACTGTGAAGTATTATCATCTATTTGATTTCAAAAAATTCTTCTTTTTTCAGAAATTCCAGGAGAGATACCATAATAAGAACAAGCTCCAAGTTGGTGCAACAAGTAAGTTAGGTATAAACCTATCATTTCTAAGGTAGGCCTTGATTAAAAATCATGGGACTGACAGCATGAACTTTCCCATGTCATTTTTCTGTTTTCAATTTTYGTTTCAGTGCCTGTATGAAAGGGTGTGTGTCTCTGATATGAATGGAATTTTTTTTTAGAGATCATTATTGAATTAACTCATCCTCTACTAAAATGAGTGTGCATTTATTGTATTTTCAGTGAAAACAAAACCAAAAAGTAGCATGTATGATTTGATATCATTTCCTTATCAAATGATAATTAATTTTATATTCTGTGAGAGAGCATTGAGGTTATGTACCTTGGCAGGTGGACATTCTTGATGCCTGGTGTAGGTCAATATGAGCACCAGATAGGATTTCTCGTCATAAATGTGCTGTTGATGACATACTCTGCCAAACAATGACAAACTCATTGTTTGTCAAAATGTTGTGTTGTGCTTTGCCTCRCAGATTCCCTGCCTGGAGACATTTCACAGATGGTGCTATCCTCAGTGCATCCTTCTTTCTCTGTGCCTATTGGACTTTCTCCTGGAAAGAGGGAYGCCTCACAACAGCCCTTCCTCTTGTCCAAAAGTGTCCCCAGTGCCAGTTTGGAAAGGTAGAGGGGCAGTTGCCAATGGAGTATGTTAAATACATCCTTCAGCATTTCTAGGAAAATTCAAACCATGAAATAAATGTGGGCTTTTTTTTTTATTTCTGCTGCAGAAGAGCTACACAATTTTCTGAACAAGACTCTGAGACTAGCACCTGGAGGTCAAAGTCACAGTCTGAAGAGATGCTACAAGCATTAGGGACCTTTTCTTCAATGGATGCTTTTATGATGGAAGGTGAGAATATTGCACAGATGCTCCATCTTATAGCTGCTATTGGAAAGTGAAAACCAGAAAAACTCCTTGGCTGATTCAAGAAGATACTTCATCTTCTCAAAGGAGAGCACTCGTTTTTGATAGTTATAGTTATGTCCTTCTTTAAAACAATGAAATCAAACACATTAGTCTTAAAAGAGAACTTTTCCTTTTTTCCCTTATAATGAACTATTTTATAACTTTTGAATATTTTAGTATGTCATTGACATTTTTAAAGTAACAGGGATAAATGTACTTGGCATCCTTGCAGAAACAGAACAGTAATACAGTTTCCTTTTGCATTCATCCAGCTGACTCTGTTGACAGTGTCCATTGCAAACTGTAGACCTGCAACACATGTATTTCCTCAGTAGCCCAAATTCTTAACTCCTGGTGGTGAGCTGTGTTCTTACAGTAGCCCCATAGCCTTATGAAGCAAATAGAAATAGATTTTTTTCTGTAGCTAGGTGTAAAACTGAATTTGAAAGCTGAAGAGCTTTCATTCATGTAGGATGATGCATATACCACTCACTGGACATCTGCTATTGGAAATGTTGGATTTTATTTTTATATTTTATAAGGTTTCTTTAAGCAAAGAGTTATAAAGAGGATATAATCTGAGGAAAGAAGACTCCCCTTACTTAATCTATTCCCCTTACTATATGAATAGATCTACATGTGCCAAGGGACTTCCCTTACTCTTTATATGTGTGGTGTTAAAGAAATATAAATTTTGTCATAGATGATGTGGATTTGTCTCAGTGGACTGGTCTCTGCACAGATGCAGAAGAGTTTGAGGCAGAGTCCTGGAGTCTTGTTGTGGATCCAATGTTCTGCAGCCAGCAAGAAAAGGATGTCATCAAGCGACAGGATGTCATATTTGGTCAGTACTTCAAAGCTGTGTGTAGGTTTAAACATGGTTTGGTGCATCAAATAGAGAGGGAACCTACTTTATGTCCAGAAGAATGAATGCTTCAATTCAAAACAACAAGAAGGGTCACAGAACATTTTTATCACAAATGACAGTGTCTCCTAGAACTAAAGAAATGGTTAGCAGTGGCTACCAGAGACATGCTTAGGCCTGTTCACAGAATGGTTGAAATTGGAAGGGGCCTCATCTGATCCCCAGCTCAAGCAATTACAACCACAGCTTGTTCAGTGGGATACAGAGAGAATTGTGTCAGAGCCAGATAAATTAAGTCTTCCTACTGACATAATCTATTAAGCTTGAGGCTCACACAGAAAAAGGAATTATGACTGTCTTAGAAGGTGTGCAAAATATTCAGGTGATTACTACACTGTGCTCTTTTCTTTTATACTGCAGAGCTGATGCAAACAGAAGTACATCACATCCATACCCTGTTCATTATGTCTGAAATATTCAGGAAAGGGATGAAGGAAGAACTGCAGCTTGACCACAGCATGGTGGACAGAATATTCCCCTGCYTAGATGAGCTCCTGGAGATGCACAGGCAATTCTTCTGCAGAATGAAGGACAGACGGCAGGAATCATGTGAGGCAGGGAGCGAGCGTAATTTTGTCATCAGCAGAATTGGAGACATCCTTGTGCAGCAGGTAGAAGCATCAGTTCTGTTAATCCTTTGAGTGCTCAGGGTTCCAAATTTAAACAATTTTTTTTACTCCAAAAGTTCTGTGGGCAAGAAGACAGTTATAGTTSCCTCAAAAAGATTCAAAACCTGTCCTCCCCTGATATTCACCAATGCAAAAAAATACGATTATTGTCAGGTAACTGTGATGAACTTGGAGTGGACTTCTGCCTATGTGGTATGAGTGACAAGGAAAGTGATGAACTCGGTCATGTTTGCGGTAGAAGGCTGCTGTCTTGCTATGGACTGCAAAAAATGGAAGCAATGGATTCACTTTTTTATCAGCTGAGCAGAGATGTGAAGAACCCATGATGGAAAAGAAACTACCCATTAATTTCTTGTAGTGATCTGGCATGTTACATCCCAGGATACTGCTCACTCAGGAAGGGCTGGTTGCAAGGTGTTTCCTGTGGCCAAAGATGGCTTGGCCACAGGAATGGCCAAAGATGGCTTGTGCCAACTGATGGCTTGGCATTCACACCTCAGCTCCTTGTGGAAGGGAGATGTAGATTTTCACCTTTGGTCAGCCTGTTTTCACTCCACTGAAATAAAGAGCCGAGCTGTTACCTTGTCTAGAAGCAACGTGGAGATCGGACARAACTAAATGAACCTCAGAGGGTTGTGTTTGAAAAGAGGTGAAGGAGATGCTGTTGTGATGTCCTAGCTGTTACTGGCTAGACTACAGTGGAAGTACTTGTGATCCCTCCAGCCTGTGTTCCTCTTCTTGCTCCTAAAAACAGCTAGCCTATTTTCATTCTGTAGTGACAGGCCTTGTTAGTGAAATTCAGAAGACTTGATAAACCAGTAATGTAAAAGTTCCCTATTTGTACAAAATTCACTAGTTAAAGGTATACACTTTTCTGTCAGATAGAATGTTGAGCACMATTCACTTATTAATTTCTTCAGTTTTCAGAGGAAAATGCAACTAAAATGGAGAGAGTGTATGGAGAGTTTTGTAGCCATCAGAAAGAAGCTGTTAATCTCTTCAAAGAGCTGCAACAAAACAAGAAGTTCCAGAATTTTATTAAAGTAAGTTAATGTGGAATCATGAGCACTATTGAYAAAACGCTCAGGAAAAAGGTACATAGCTATTACTTAGATTTAGGGTTGGAAATTATATTCAGTAACTCACTTTTAATGGCTAATAAAAATGGCAGAAGTTTTTCCTCCTTAACTAGTGAGCTGATAAATCACAGTTTTCTTTCAAATTTTAGAATGCTTTGGCATCCAGTGTGCATTACACACATGTTCCTGTTACAGTACGCCTCATCCCTCAGCACAGCAACTGTTCCTTGGGGATGGATCAGATTATCCCGCATTTGTTTTAACTTATTCTAATGCTTTTAGATCATATTTCTTATTAGTCAATTTGTGGTTTAATATGCAATTTACTGCTTAAGGCATGTATTTGTATCTGTGCAGCTGAGGAATAGTAACCTGTTGGCACGACGCCGAGGAATCCCCGAATGCATTTTGCTCGTCACCCAGCGGATCACCAAATACCCGGTTCTGGTTGAAAGGATATTGCAATACTCAAAAGGTGAGTAAAAGCTGAAGTGTTGCTTCATGTCTGAAACCCTAGCACGTTTCTAACGCAAGGAGTCTGCACAGCTGAAATACCACAGAAGGTTAAATTCACTGCTCTGCTGAGATACAGCCAGAGCGACATAAATACCCATTGTTCAGGGAAATGTCACCTGAACAGGGCTCTCTGGTCTGTATAGGCCATGTATAGGCCATRTCAAGGCTGGATTGTGAAGATTTCTGATATTCCAGCCAGGCAGGTAGGGCAAAGGAGTCCAAGAGAGAATACTTGTTTTAGGAAAAGACCTTGACTAAAGTTTGTGAGCTAGCTCAGATACACATCTGTGCCTTTGGAATCAACTCTAGAGGAGTCTTTTCTGAGTAGGGCTGGGCAAAMATTTTGTAAATTACTCTCTGTTTTTTCAGGCAAAGCTTGAATGCCCTCTGGAACTTGGTAGAATATTTTACAATTACTGTTAACTTACAGATAYTGCCCCACAAAAGAGCAGTAAATGAGCATTGTAGAAAGTTGCATATACAATGCAAATCCTTTGTACATGCAATTCTGTTTCATGGGCTCTTTTGATTAGCCAGAAAAATAATATACTATATGATTTACTTAGCTGCTAATTTTTTTTTAAGTGCTTGCACCTCATAAATATGTCAGAAACTATTCAACTATATTCAACTATATAGTGTTGTTTTGGCTAATGAATAAATCTCAGATCATTTTTTAATGGGTGAGTCAAACAAAGGTATATACCTTTAATAATTCTAGTGAGATAGTTGCAAGGTTCAACTTATATTAACTAATTTAGCAATTCAAGTTTTGCATCATGCTGATTGTTTACAAAAAGGCATTATATCTTCTCTTGAACATGCTGACTGGTGTCGTGCTGTTTATTTTTTATTTCATACAGAAGGAACAGAAGAACATAAAGACCTGTGCAAAGCCCTTCGTCTAATTAAGGATGTAATAACAGCAGTAGATTTGAAAGTGAATGAGTATGAGAAAAAGCAAAAGCTGTTGGAAATTCTCTGTAGAACTGAAAACAAAACATATACGAAGATGAAAAATGGCCATGTTTTTAGGAAGCAAGACTTGATGAGGAAAGAGAGGATACTTCTTCATGAAGGTTTAGTGTATTGGAAGACAGCRACGGGTCGGTTCAAAGGTATCTCATCTGAGCAGTAAAGTCCTTTAACTTTTTATTTGCAAATAACATTCAAAGACTGAATGCATGAAAAAGCATTCAGGTTAAAGCATGAAAATACTTTATTGTACTATATTGCAAATAAGAGTGTCTGAGATAATGGTATTGCAAATGTCCCACTAATTTCTGGATGATCAGTTCCAGAAGCTGCCGTGGTTTGTGAGTAATCTGCATTGGAACACAAGTTCACATAAAATGCCATCTGCATTTCTTCTTCCAGCCCCCTCCTTCCAGTTTTTTGCTTTTCAATTTCATTTCATAAYATAGTGTTTTGACTTCTAAATTTTTATTGTTCACAGTATTTGCCATTGAAAATAGCTCATTAACAATTCAGTGGTAATGAGACATCCATAGTAGCAAAGAAATTCAAAGCCACATTTGGCTGGAGCACAGTTTTTACATGCAAGCTCAGGTTTTGATTTTTGGTGTTAATCATGTATTAGGGTTTGGGGTTTTTTGGGAGCCTACTAGTGTTTGCTGTATAACTCTATAGAGCTGTCTGTTGATCATTATTCTAGAAATGCTTTAACCAGTGTAGTACTGTGCTGTGAGTGTATGTAACAGCACAGGCAAAGCAAGGTTATGTGAAATAGTCTTTGCCAGGTGAGTAGCTTAGGGAAGCTGTACTGCCACTGGTGCAAGGATTTCTTCTTTCCCTGGGYGTGTGCTCCAGCATGGTGCACTTTCCTGGGAGATACAAAGCAGGGATGTGCAAGTGCTTCATGCAGATCATGGGCTATTTCAGATATTTCCTGTTTAGTTTACTGTAGGATTCTACGAGATATTTCTTCACTGGGGCTTCTCCCTTTATAAAGTAAGAATGACAATAACACTCATTACACTGATTTGAATTAAAAACCATTATTTTCCTTTTCTCATTTTAAGACATCTTAGCTCTGCTTCTAACTGATGTACTACTGTTCTTACAAGAAAAGGATCAAAAATACATCTTTGCAGCTGTTGTGAGTATATTATCAGATATTTGTACACACACATTGCATATTTATTTGTATATATCTCAAAAATTAGGTCCTTATCCAGGTCATTCCCACRTAACTTTTTTTTTTCTAAAATCCTGGTATTGTGTTCAGAACTGCAATAAGTCAGTATATGGAAAATTAGATTCATTTTCRAAAATAAATAATTTTTGTGGAGAAGGATGAAAATAATAGAATTGTATCTTTAATGTTGTACCTTACGTGACTGCGAAGGTGGAAAGTAATGCAGGCTCTTTTAGTTGTCTAATATAAATTTTAATTCTTTTGTTCCATAAAACAAACAGAAGTAAATTGTTACTGAAAATATAGTAGTAAACACACATAAATGATAGGAAAGGTCATAGAAAGAAGTTCTATATAAATAGAAACATTAGATGAATATTGCATCTCAGTATTATTGAACCTCTGAGATTTTCTTTTTAGCACATATCTACTGCTTAATTTGCTCATTAAAAGTGTAACATATTTTAAAGAATAGTTTAAAAGGATGTCTGATTACTCAAAATTTTCAGTAGTCTGACCATACCAGGACTAGTGTTAGTCCAATGAATTGAAAAATCATGGTCTTCCTAGAGTGTGGTGTTTTATAAGAAGGTAATTTATTATGTGTGTGCTTTGACTGTTTCCTCCAGGACCAGAAGCCTTCAGTTATCTCCCTTCAGAAGCTCATAGTAAGAGAAGTAGCCAACGAAGAAAGGGGGATGTTCCTGATCAGTGCTTCATCTGCAGGGCCTGAGATGTACGAGATTCACACCAGCTCCAAAGAAGAACGTAACAGCTGGATGAGGCATATCCAAGAGGCAGTGGAAAGGTAGGGGAAAAGGGGTTTGGTTTTCATGCTGGTCCAACACAGATGGGAGGTTGGTTGGATATTCATGGCAGCATGTTCTTCGTTCTGCATTGCACTGGGTCCATCTGTGARTTTTGGCTCAAGGTGCCAAAATCTCTTCATCACTCCTGCCACGCTTCCCATTTTCCTCCTGGTTTCCCACTGAATCAGCAGACCCTTTCTGTTCCTCATTAGACATCCTTACAAGCCATTACACCAGTCTTCCCTCACCTTTGCCTTTGACACTGGCTGCCTTCCAGAGTCCTGCGGGTGTCCATACAACCATTCTGAGGAAATCACAAATCATGCCTATTATCTTGGCATCAACTCTTTAAGAATGGTGGGGAAAATATTGCTTCTGATGGGTCCCAAGCTTGTGCTTGGGACAGCAGACCTGTGGGTGTGCCCCAGCCCCTCTCTCAGTGTGCAGTGCAGCTTTGCCAGAGWTAAAAGGAGTCCTTCAGTCTGATTGATTCCACTTTCTACTTCTTAAGGAGGCAGACAAATGGCAGACTTCTGGATTGTTGCAAAAGGTGCTGGTGTTGTGTTTTGTTTGTTGTGAACATAACAACAAAMAGAACAGTTTGTTGTATTGAAGATGAATAGATGATGTGCAATTTTGCTTTATCCACCTTTGTCTTTTATCTTTGAAGTTGTCCAGAGGAAGAAGAAGAGGCAAAAATGAGTGAATCTGATGAGGACAGACGTATTGCTGAGGCCAAGGCATGCAGAATTCAGAAATATCAAGGTGTGGTATTTTTTCCTGTCGCTCTGAGAACTCTGGCATCCTCAGAATTCAGGATGAGTTAGTCATGCACCTAAACAGGATGAGTTAGTCATGCACCCAAACTGTCTGGTGCACGCAATGTGGCTCAACAGGCAGGGTCACAGCAGAGACAGATGGGGTGGTCTGATGGTATAATGTGAGTGCAGTGAAAGAGAAGCATGTCTTTTCCAAACACTTCATTGTTTTTGCTACATTACTATAAATAAAAAATAAATAAATAAATTTTAAAAAAAAAAAGTTGTTTTCAAAACAAACACTGAATTTCATTGATTAGCATCAGGACCCAGGTAGTTCTGAGTTTTTGAACATACCATGAATCTTCACAGCTGTGTGGCTTTGTGCTTGTTTATGCCACTTGGTCCTTTGCTGCTATTATTTTTATCTGCAAATACTGCAAATATAGCTAATAAGGATAAATTCTACTTCCTTGGTGCCCTTACACCTAACTCCCACATCTTTATACTGCTGTGAGGAGAGAAATTGCAGCAATGTCTGTCCAACTGAGAGCCACAGGGAAGGGCATCCTCTGCTGAAAGTAGGTGTTCTTTGGTGTTGAGGCCCTGAATTATCAGCACACATGAGCCAAGTGCTTTTTCAGGAGGTAGAACTGACATATTGTTYTGAGTGCAACAGGAGTAATGAGGGCCAGAGAGGGCAGCCAAAGCCACCTGATCAGGACAGGGCTTTGGCCTAGACTCTGCCAGGGTGTGTGTTAGCTTTCATTTGGACAGACTATGGGATGAACTTGGATGAATTTGGGTCTTGGCTACTTAAAAGAAGTACCCTAATTCATAAAAAAAAAGTAGCTAATTCATTAACTTGAATTAGCACTTTCTACATGGCATAAATATTATGAAGGCGAATGGGGAGCATGCTTTCCCTGCAGGATAAAAAAAATGATAATACAGTTTTCAATTTTACACTGTTCAATTTTGGCTGGCAGAATCACTGAGTAACCAGGACCAGCAAATCTGCAGTTATTTGGAAGAAAAGCTGCGTATCTATGCAGAACTGGGAGATCTGTGTGGGTTTGATGATGTCCATGTAGAACCCCACCTACTTATCAAACCTGATTCTGGAGAAACTCCACAGGCTGGTCCACTGCTGGCAGCAGCACTCAGAGAAGGTGAGTTTGCACGGGAAGATGGCATGGCAATGGTGGCTCTTCACATGGGCAGATATTTTAAGGTAACCAAGTGCAGCCATGTTGCCTTGTGCTGCAATTCTGTCAAGTCTCAAGAAGTGTCAGTGTCAAAAATTGCCAAAGGGCATCGAAGAAAAACCTGTCACGTTTATTTTTGTCAGATACAGGAGATGGTACCTGCCAGACTGTAAAATAACAGRTATTTTTAAGGCATTGCATCAAATATAAGCAGATAGGGGCATGGTGTTAGGTTGTGAAATGTCCTTACAGTACAGCTCTGTGAAGCACAGTAGGGGTTGCAGTATGATATTGCACCTGGTCCCCAACCTTCACCTACTTTGGCTGATCTTGATGTCAGATCTGAATCCTGTATGATCACACACAGAGCAAATCAAATTTCTATCAAGAAACRTCTGCCAGAATTGCTGGAGGAGCCCTGTTTTTTCTGCCTGCTCTCTTAACAGGGAGTTGGTAGATGGCTGCATGTCTTGGTTTGGAAAGACAGGTGTTTGCCAGGGAAAGCTGGAGCTTCCCTTGGAATGGAGAATGTAACCCCCCTCCCTCCGAATTAGGACGATTTTGAAATTAAGGGGCTCTCAGGCAAAGATATAGGAATAGAAATAACAGTTCTTTACTAGGAATATTAAAAATAMAAATGCAGTAGTATTAAAAAAAAAGAAAACAAACAAACAAAAAAGAAAACACTGACAGAGTCAGAATACAACCTCATACCCTGTTGGTCAGGGTGTTGGTAGCAGTCCAAATAAATCCTCCTGGAGTGACAGATGTGGTTCTGTTGGAGCAGACATGATGCTGTAGAAGGATGARTTTTCCTCTGAAGGTCCAATAGTGGTGAGATGGKTCYWGTCTTCCTCTGGGAATCCAGTGCAAACAGGCTGCCTTGGTATTCTGAATCTCAGGTTTTATCCAGGTAGGAATGCTKGGCYCCTCCCCCTGGGTGGAGCATCTCCCAATGGGATGATGTAATTTTATCAGCTATGCAGTGAGCCTCGATGGCCCATTAACAGCAGATATCCCCTGGAGGGAGGATGGGTGATAGAAGAGATAAAGAACACTGCCCCAGCTGGTTTTAACAGCTGCCCATTAATAGAAGACACCTGCCCCTCCCCGCTGCAGTTATGAGGAATGGGTCAGAGAAGAGATAAAACACTTCCCCAGCTCGTTTCAACAGATGGTAACAGAAGACACACTTTTGGTTACATCTTGCATTGCAACCCAAGACACTGCACCATCTACAGTGCTGTCCTACGAAGGAAGGGAATGGTATTTGTAGATACCTTGCCTAGCTGGAACTTCATGTGAACTTCTCTGAAACTCAGTGGAAAAGAGCCCCGGTAAACTGAGTCCTGATTTTAGTATCACCTAAGTTGAGAACTGTGTGCTACCAACAACATTTCAACCTATAAAGTAGTGGAGCTTGGTCTTCATCATCACTATAAAGTCAAAGAGCACTTTATTGACAAAATTGATTAAACTTGYATAGGGTACTGTAAGTCAGTTATGAAACAGAAAATACTTAGAATGGCAGCCTATACTTATTACACACCTTATTCTGCCCACTTTTTTATTTTTCACTTTCTCTCATGCTGTTGTTGATGTTAATGGTGTCTTTGATTTCAAGACTCTACATTACTCTGTGGGAGCTTACAGTTCTTTACATTGTAGACAATTTGTGGGGATTATTTTCCAGGATGGAAATACTAAGTCCCTGAGCTAATAGCAGACTCTATGGGAATAAAGCGTTGTTCACAGTAGAGAAGGACAGAATTACATAGTGCTTAAGCAAATTAGATAAACACAAATCCATGAGATGCGATGGGATAAATCCAAGGCTGCTCAGCAAGCTGGCCAATGTCACTGTGAGGATGTTTTCTCTCAACTTTGAAAGTCACAGTGATCATTTGATGATTTGAAGAAATCAAACATCACACTCCAAGAAGGAATATACAGATAACTAAAAACCAGTCACTCTCACCAGCATCTCTGAGATAATCCTCCTGGAAGGCATTTCCAAGAACCTGAAAGACRGGAAGATGATTTGGAACAGCTGTCAGAGATTAATTAGGGCAAGTTGTGTCTAACTAACCTGTGTGGTTTTATGATGAGAGAGGAGTACCATGTTGGTTACCTTGACATCTCTCAGACCTTCAACACTGTTTGCACTGGCTGTAGTGTCCTTACATCTAAGTTGTTGTTAACTATTTAACTGGGTGGAAGACAGGCTGGACTGCTGGGCTGAAGGGGTTGTTCATTTGATGTCCACTTGTTGGTATCATGTTATTAGGAGATTCTCTTAGGGGTGTATCCTGAGACCCTTAGTGTTCAGCATATTCATTAATGCAGTTAATCTCTGGATTGAGTACACTCTTAGCAAGCTTGTGACTGTCATGGAATGAGGTGGAGCATTCAGTGAGCTGGACAGACTTCTCAGATTGGGAAAATGGGCTAAGAGGAACACCTAGGCATTTGACAAAGACAAATGCAAAGTCCTGCATCTCAGGGGATGTGATCCCGTGTGTTGGTACAGGCTGGACACTGAATAGGTAGAAAATACCTTTGCAGAAGTGGACTTGGGAGCCCTGTGTGACAGCAGGTTGATCATGAGGCAGTTGCCCTTGTGGCAAAGATGGCCAACTGCTTCCCAGGCTGCTTCAGGAGGAGGAGATTTGCCACTAAGTTGAGGGAAGTGATTCTTCCTCTACTTAACCCTGGTGAGTCCTGTCTGGTCTGCCAGGACAAATGCTGTGCTTCCCCTAGGCAAGAGACATTGACAAAGTAGAGCAAATCCAGGGGAAGGCACCAGGATGACTAGAGGGCTGGAACACATGATGTCTGAAGAGAAGCTGAGGTAGCTGGCTTGGTGGGATCTCATTACTGTCCACAGAATCTTCATGGGAGGACATAAAGAAGCCAGATTTTTTGCAGAGGCACATGACAATGAAAACACACATGGACAAGAGGCAGTAGTCCTGTGGGGAAACACAGGCAATTCCAATTAACTGGAATGAAAAATTAAATGCCATGAGAGTGTTAAAAAAGTGGAACAGGTTGCTCAGGGAGACTTTGAAGTTTCCATCTTTGGAGGTGTTAAAGGCTTGTGTGTGCAAATCTCTGAGCAACACAATTTAGACAGATCAGGTCTGAGTAAAGTGCAGGACTAGGTGACCTCTGAAAGTCCCTTACAAACTAAATTATTTCATGGTCAATCAATTCTGTGTTGTTAATTCATGCACTAAGGAACTATTTAAGGGGCTTCTGTAATTCTGCATGTTTTCCTCTTCAGTTGAAAGTCTCCATGTTGCTGTAACATCATCACAAGTGAGCGAAACAGACAGATCACCAGAGGAAAGCGCTGAGGAATTAAGTGTGAAGCAGAGATTCACTGCCAGTGAAATGCTGGAATCTGTTCCAAGCAGTGAGTAAAATTTGGTGCTTTTACGTCTTTAGACTGCTAAAATAATTGATACCGAATCAGTTTTTTGGAAAGCCTCCATGGAGTAGGACAGAATCAATAGAAAATAATGTAATAGAAGTTGTCTTTGGGCAAATGTTCAGGTAATGTAAACTGTTACATAACTTCATTGAAAGTACACTTTCTTGTCATTGTTGTTCAGCTCTGCATCAAATCTATATTGCACTATAGGCCATTCCCTTTTGTCAATTCTTTTTGAAAACCTGGATTGATATTCCAATAGTTTCAACTGCAAAGGGTAGCATTAATTTCTCACAACAAAATTGCTAATAAAGTTGTGTAAAAAACATTGCTACAGAGCACTTCTAGTGTTACAGTTACACTTATSTCCAAACTTTCATAAATGAAATACCACTAATTTGTAAGGTAGAAAAACTGGATTCTGCCATGTGTGCCATCCTGGCTAGCAAATTTGTTTTTCCCCAGCCTAGGATCCATTATGTAACTGCAAACTATAAAAATCATTTTTTCCTCCTCCTGAGTAGCTGTAAAAAAGCATGTGCTTTGTTTGCCTACTCAGGATATGCTTTGACACCTTTCTTTTGCATTTTCTTGGGGCTTTATTTGTTAGATGCAGAAAGAAAAGAAATTGAAGGATCACCAGAAATCAATCTCAGTGTTGAAAAGGAAATGGCAGGTGCCAATCTTGAGGATAAGGTATTGTAACCAGTTTTTCTTCCTGCATTGCACACAGCAGTCTGGGCACTGTGCATGTACACGCTGTTAAAATTTTTATGGGGAATTTCACTCAGATCCAGATAATTTGGTCTAATAGAGATCACTGCAATTAATAATAAGATTTCAAAAAGCAGTCATAAACAATCCAAGTGCAGAATGGTTTTCCTGCAAGGCTTAAGGATGATGAAAGTCTCCTGCAGTGACAGAATCCTCAGCTAATGCAAGGAAGGCTTGTGCACTGGAAGAACTTCATCCTGAGAACAAGATAGGATGGATGTTTTTACACCAGCCTGCTTCAGAATTTTAAATCAAAACCAAATGGAGCAATTAGAGAACAGAAGAGAAAGTGCCTGTTTTGCGAAGTCCTATAGCTGATAAGCAAATCTGGGGAGAAAAGCAGAACCGAAAATCAGTTCTGGACAAAAATAAGAATGACAAACTTTATGTAGCAACAGACTGTTAGAGTAAACAGTGTGAAGTACTGTCTGGAAATAAAGTGAACCCTAATAGTGTAGTTCTTAGGTGGGGAATAAGAATCACAAAAGGAATAAAGCAGAGAGACAAGAATATGAGATACAGAACTTGAAATGGAAAGAAAACTTCGCCTGAAAGTTTAGCATTAACATACTCTGTTTGCATCAAGTCTGAAAGAGGGCTTGTGTGCCTGAAACCTTGTGTTTGTTTGTTTTCTCTACTGGGAATACTCTTGCTAGTACACTAATCTTTTTATAGCCTCATCTTGTGCTCAGTTCTAGATCATCTTACTTATCAGACTGCATAAAAGGGAGCAGGAGGAAGAACGTGAGTGGAAAAAATTTTTTGAAAACAAAAGTCTAAGTGAGGGAGCAGAGAATCTAGGTGAAGAGGAATAAAACTTAGAGAGGGTAGAAAAGCTCAGATATAGCCCATTAAAAATTGCAGTAGCTCCACGTGAAAACTATGCCACTGGGGTTAAAGAGAAGGTAGAGCCTGGCTTTTCTCAGAGGTGCACAGCAGAAGAATGAATTTCCAAGATTCCAAGTTGTAGCAAGGGAAATTCTGAGTGTATACAAGGAAAAATTTCAGTGTAAGGATGAAAAAGGAGCAGCGTTTGTCCAAAGAAGTTGTGGGATTCTCTACCCTTGGAGGTTTCCTGGATTTGACTGGAGAAGGCCTTTGGTCACCTCCTCTAACTTTGAAGCTATGTCTGCTCGTAAAGCTGGGGAGATCTGCACCCATCTTCCACCCCGAGTCATTATCCTATTATTTATGGCCTACTATTTGGGCAAGGCATTTATCACAGTCTCTGAGACCATGTCAGAATCAGACTTACCAGGAGGTGGCAGAATGAGCAAAGAAAAGAGCCAAGGCAAGGGCTTTCCAGGGAGGTGGGTGTGCAGTCCCAGGGTTGTGGATGTCAGCTCTGGACTCAGCCCAACCCGCTTGGGAAAACAGGAGCTGGACAGCGAGGCAAGAGCTCCCAGTTTGGAGGTTAGATGCTGAGTAGATGCTGAAAGGAAGAGCATTGTCCCTGCAACCCTGAGGGGTCTCCAGTGGGCAGCTGTGAGAGCTGATCCCCATCTTGTCTCCCTGCTCCTGCCTTGTATCTCCAAAGCCCAGTGCAGCCTGCCCTGGAATCTGACCATCCTCATCTCTCTGAACCAAGGTGATCAGGAACAGTGGCAGAGAGGTGGTGGTGGCCTTCAGCACAGTTAAACACCTGAAATTCCTGCTTCACTCCTAGCTGGACTCACAGGGCATGTCCCAGCTCAGCTAAACTTGCCACATCCTCGTGTCCTAGTGCTCAAGTGGTGCTGCAGTGAGGGGACCGTGGGCACTGGGACTGGCCACTTGCAAATCCTTGGTCAAGCCAATGCCAGATAAAGCCCCCCTGTGCACATCTGTTTTCAAATTAAAAAGGGCTTAAAAACCTGAAAGAAACCCTGCCCTTGTTCAGTGTGCAGGCTCTCCTTTGTACACTCTTCCTCACCCTTCCAGCATTAGCTTCTTTCTCTCCCTCTTGGCCCTGTGTACCTCCTCTCCCACTGCTCACCATCCATCCAGCTAAGGAAAAGGAGAGCTATCTTGAGTTCATCCTTGGGCTGCACAGAGACATCCCTGCAAAATCCTCTGCTTTCACAGCAGAATTGAGCTTTTTTAAGGCTTGTGGATGCAGTGAGGAGGAGGAGGTGAAGAGGTAGAGGGGAAATGGAAGGAAATACTGCAGAGAGATAATGAGAGAAAGAGTAGTGGAGGAAATGATGCAGCTGGTACTCCCTGTGCCCCATGGGTGTCTGTGTTGGGTTGTGTTTAGGGGGCTGGTCTTTCTCATTTTCATTTTCAGTTATTGCATCTAAATGTAGCAGATGCTTTGCTCTCTGCGGTGGAAAATGAGACTCAGTAGAGAACTTAAGAGAATCAGAGAGAAAACAAATATTCCCCAAACTCCTCTCTGCTTCTTTGAAAAAAAAAAAAAAAGAAGAAAGAGCGAAAAATCATACAGGAAGTGTTTTCAGCATAGTCTCAGAAGGGATTGTGTTTGAAACAGCCCCCACCATTTCATCTTGTCTTTCTCAGAGGAGCTGTTCTTCATGCTGAAGGGATTATGGGTAGCTTCACCCCATAAATTTAGAGAGCTTCTTTGGAAAAGGGAGCAGGATGGAAAGTATGAAGCAGCTGTGCCTTGCTGCAGAGGACAGTGGTGACCATGCTGGTGCCTTTTGTAGAGTGTACTGGGCACAGCATCTCACAGGGCACGTAAGGCATTTTTTATAATCCACTAACTTGACTTCTTGCTAGTTTCTTAGTACTTTATTATCTCTGTTTTTGAAGTCTTATGCTGTTTTATCCTCCTGTAAGTAATCTAAACCCACTGTGCTATATATACAGAAGTCTGGTTACTGCGTTTCAAAACTGTCAAGTAAACAAAGAATGAATTGAAATGTCTTTTCTGCGTAGCACTACTCACAAGGAACCAAAATTGTGGATGAAATAGTTTCACTTGTACAGTTGTGTTCATAATCTTAATTAATTTCCATGGCAACTCCATTATTGATGAATTATTAGTCTTCATAGATTGTTGCTTCTGTCTTTTCTCATATACCCACAGAAAGGGTTGACTCAGTACACATTTCCTGGCCATATGTCCTCACTAGTTTAAAAAAAAAAATATTACCTAGATGATGCAATTTTAACATTTAAAACAACTTTTTAAAGCTACATGTGTTTATTTTAGGGAGGAAGTATGAATTTTTCAGGATCCACAGGGACAGAGGTGAGTTAATTTAAACCTCAGACAGAACATAGTGACTATTTTGTTAACAGTGGCCAAACCTTTGAAAATCCTTCTCTTTTATTTTCTAGATTGTACAAGCAATCCAGAACTTAACCCGTCTCTTATACAGCATGCAGGTGACTACTCCACTACTAACTTTGTACAGTAATTAATTTGTCCTAATAATTTACATTAAAGATTTGTTTTCACGTTGCCCTGCTTTTAGACATTATGTTAATTGATACTGATCTCTACTGACTGTTGCATAAGTTGTCAGAGAATATAGTTTTATTCTACATCAGTGGTAGGTTTCTTTTAARAACTGAGTAATACTAACCTGCTTAGACATCAGTCCCTCCTCCCAAAAGAGGGTGCCTGTACAGTTCAAAAACCTAGCAGGAAAGTAAAATGATGGCTCCACTTGAACTGATGTCATTCCACAAATAGATTTCTGAAATTACAGTTCAAAAAATTGAAGAAAAAAATTTGTATTTTGATTAAACTGTTCTCCTGGCTAGTAGTAAGCAGTAAATTTGCCAGATAGCTCAGGTGGCAAACTCAGCCCATTTTAGATGCTTAAATCTCACTTACTTTGTATATTCTGTAGAGTCTTAGTATGAAGTGTTCTCCTCTTTTATGCAAAGTTTGAATGTCTTAACTTACTTCTTCTTATTTAGCTGCAGTTTTATAACTCTATTTTAAAATGTTGCATTTSAGTATACTTAATTTTAAGACCTTAGCATATTCCATAATAATCCTGGAAACCTTGGGCTTTAGAAGTTAAGTGTTAAGTGCATTGAAGCAATGCAAAAGCAAAATAAAAATCTTGTAATTGAGGCAAAATTTTTTGAGTAATTGAAAAACAAATAGGGACAGTAAAGTTTAGGATCATGCCTGAATTGCTCAGACCATGAATGGGCAGTCAGRTGCTGAGAAAAAAGCAGAGGATTTTGTGCTCTTTACAAATCACTGGAACTGACCCAGTACTGGAGGAAGAGGCAAGGAAAGTGCAGATGGCACATTGCATGAAGTTTAAAGACTTTCTAGGGTGGACAGCTCAGGACAGTGAGGCTACATGAATTCTCTGGGAATGTCTGCTGAAATAGCTTCCCATGTCAGCTCTTGAACACAGACAGTGCAATAAGTGCCTCGACACTTGCTTTTCTTTCTTCTTAATCCCAGCTATTTGTTTTTTGCGTTATTGGAGGATGTCACAACCTTTAATGCAAACAGTGTCACAACATTCTCGTGAAGGATGGAACTTGGAGCTCTCAGCTGTAGAATAGGAACATCAAACCTAAAACCACTGTACTGCAGGTTCATGCTTGCACTGACACCTCTGTCAGGTGTCCTGGTGACACAGCTGTGTAGGACTGATGATAGCTGGGCTGCAATGATGTGTGTTAGCAAGGAGAGCCATAAAGTCAGAATGAACTCTGCTGAAAACAATACAGTTTTATGTGGATAAGGCACAGCTGTGTTAGGAATACGTGGGTGAGTGTAGCATTCCCAATGCCTTTTTGCCCTCTTAAACTATGAAATACCGTTTTTTTTCCTGTGTGTCTTTACAGGACCCCAGCTGTAATTGAAGTGCACATGCACAGCTGTAACATAAACATGTATAATAACACTAAGTGTAAACCACAATCTTGGTTAAAAATGCTCAAAAGAGCTGAGTTTTATTTTAGAAATAACTCTTATGTGAAGGCGTTAACTCAGAATTTTCTCTATTTGCTTGAAGAATAACCTCCAAAAAAAGTTGAAGCATTTTTATATAATGAAAAAACACAGAAATGGATTAATGCTGGCATTTAAACATTTGTTAATTTTGTTGTCTAGGCAGCACTGGCTATCCAGGACAGCCACAGAGAGCTCCACAGGCTACTACTGCAGGAGAACGAGAAGACCAGCCGGAGCCAGGGTTCTCGGCTCAACCTCGTCCTGGAACAGGAGAAATTCCGGAATCTGGAAAAGCAGAGGGTGGAACTGGCAGACACACACAAACTGAGGCAGCAGTTCCAGCAGGAGCAGCAGAGGTGGCTGCGGGAATGTGACCAGAGGCAGCGGGAGCAGGAGGAGAAGGAGGGCCAGCTGGGGCAGCGGGAACGGGAATGCCAGTGCCAGGAGGAGCTGCTGGAGCAGAGCCGGCAGGGGCTGGAGCTGCAGCTGCAGGAGTACCAGCAGAGCCTGGAGAGGCTCCAGGAGGGCCAGAAAATGGTGGAGAGAGAAAGAGACAGTGTGAAAATGCAGAAGAAGCTCGTGTGGCACTGGAAGCACGGCCAGCAGAACAACCTGCTGTCGCGCACAGGGGACTATGAGGTTTGTGCTTCCCCATTGTGATTATGTCCCTGACTGCATTCCTAGAGAACTGCCTTGATGGATAGACCAGGATGTCTGGGTTCTGTTTGTTCTTAATGTAATGAGTGAGCATGTGGGAAGCTGAGATTCAGACATGTTCAAGAATTTTCTTTGAATCTCATGAAGTTTAAGCAGGGAAGTGCAAAGTCCTGGCCCTGGGAAGGAGCAGTCCAATGCATGGGTAGATGGTGGGGATCACCAGCTGGAAATCAGCTCTACAGCTACCTGAAAGGAGGTTGTAGCAAGATGGGAGTCATCCTCTTTTCTCAGGCAACTAGCAGGAGGACAAGAGGAAATGGCCTCAAGCTGTGACAGGGAAGGTTTGATTTGGACATTGGGAAGAATTTCTTTGCTGAAAGGGTGGTCAGGCATTGAAACAGGCAGAGATGGGGGAGTCACCACCCCTGGAAGTGTTCAAAAAGCAACTGGACATGATAGATAGTGGTATGATTTAGTTGATGTGATGGTCGTGTGTTGGGTCAAAGGTTGGACTCAATGATCCTGGAGACCTTTTCCAGACTTTGTGATTCCATGATTCCATGAAAAGGACCTGGGAGTCCTGGTGCAGAACATGAGGAAACAGTGTGCCCTTCTGCAAAGGTGGCATGTAGTCTCCAGGGCTGCACTGGGTAAAGTATTGCTAGTAGGTCAGATGAGGAGATGCATCCTTCCTCTCTGCTCTGGACACACCTACAGTTTGGCTCCCCCAGTACAAGAAAGGCATGGAACCGTGGGTGGAGAGGAGGTGGAGACAGGAGGATGAATGTCTGGTGAAGTGCCTGTTTGAGAGGCAGGGATATCTCTCCAGTAAGGAAAGGCTGAGACTGTTCAGCCTGGAGAAGAAATGGTTCTTATTAATGGGGGCTCCCTTTAATGTATAAAAATACTTAAATGGAGGTTCTAAAGGASATGGAGGTAGGTTCTTTCCAATGGCACCCAGTGACAGAACCAGAGGCAATGGGCACAAACAGAAACACAGAAGATTCATTTTGAAGGTCAGAAAACTTTTTTCTTGTGACGGTGATGGAGCCCTGGCACAGGTTGCCCGGGGAAGTTGTGGAGTCTCCCTCATTGGAGATATTCAAAACCACTTGGACATCATCCTTGGCAACTATCTCTATGTGGCCCTGCTTCAGCAGGAGGGTTAGACCTTTGTCTTCTAGAGGTCCTTTCCAACCTCAACCATTCTGTGATTTTAAGCTGGATACTCTACAAAACCCAAACTTAGGCAGATGCTTATTAAATTGAGGAGACAGAAATTATCAATATGAGAATCTGTGTTTTATTCTGCTTTGTTGCTGTGTTTGTAAGATACATTGTGTCTCTGCATCTTGTAGGAAAATTAAATTATTGTAATGCTTAAGCATATAAGTTAATGAAGTTTTTGGTTGCTGTTTTTTTTCCTGGACCACTGTCTCCAGAGAGGAAAACGTGCACCTCCAGGAGTAACAAACACCAGGTTTTTGTGAGCCCCACATATTAGGCCCTGCTTTCCTGTTCCCTGAAACAACCAGCCCCCTAGGGGAAGAGGTTGGTGTGTGGCTCCATCCCTAACATCGTAAATCCTTGGAAATGCTTATTATTTGGGGGTGCAATTTAAAGTACCCCCGAAGCTGCTTAAGTGTTTAATACTAAAAATGATAAAGTGTTTGTTGAGGGTGAAGGATGCAGTCTGGCTCTGAGCTCAGAGGTCTGGATGCTCACCTGCCAGGCAGGTCCTCATCTCTAATACCTGCTTGATGGGTGTGGTCTTGATTTCCATAACTGTCCTCTAAAGCACCTGAAAATCAAAACAGTTTGTCTGGCTTTTCCGTATATGGAAAGCTCACTGACCCAAACAGCTTTTTTTTACCCCCTCAGGTTCTCATTTTCACAAGAAAATCTGTAGATCCTTTCTTCWAGCCATCACCTCCATAGTTTTTCAGCTGGCAACTCACCCATAACAGACAGAAAACAGAAACCATTTGGCATCTAAGATTGTGCCTGCATGAGGGGGTAAAGGATTGGCCTCTGACCTCCCCCTTTTCATCCAGATTTTGTGAACACCACATGAACATGACTTACCCACATATGCTTGTTATGCAAACAATGAAGACACCTTTTACTAGCATAGCAYGTGCTGCAGTTTTGACTTGTTTGGCAGTGCTTAAGAAGTGGATGATAAAACCAAAACTGAAGTTGCCCATCAGCTTTAATGGATGTGACTTCTGAAATCTTTCAGGGAGGGGAAGTTGAACGATAATAGTCTGATACAGGAATATCAAGATTGCACAGAGAAGCAAGATAATTAAATGCTGAGTGTCAGAGTAGTGTAGTTTTTGTAATTTAATATTTCATTTGTAAGGCTACTTGTATTTTTTTAAGTAGAGTACATGGCTTTGAATCCACCCAGACCTTAAGACTGTCCTTCTCCTGTTTCCATTACCATACTCCTTGCAGCAGTGGAACAAGTTGAGTGATTGTCAGTCAGCTGGTATTCCCAGCCCAGTGTTTTTGTGTTACACTCAACCTAG
>QVAJ01000046.1:79173-94573 GCA_003546035.1 Mixornis gularis | reverse complement strand
TTTTTAATATTGGCGTTAATAAACACCTGCAGACCAAGAGTGTGCAGGAGTTCATGAGTTGCATTTTCTGCCCTTGGGAGCCACGACTTGTTTGCTAAAGCTGTTTGCCATCCCCAGTTTGACTGCTGCAGCCCTGTTCTCTGCGATTGCCTGTCTATGTGAGGTACAGGGTTATTTTTGGATTGCAGAGTACACAGATTTTCATATGAGAAGTGGTACCTTGTTGAGCCATGAAACAAAATATTAACCCTCTGGAAGCAGGTCAGCAGAGCTCAATGCAGCCCAGTTAGTGGTCATTTTTGATCTGTTACTTTGCAGTTATTCCTTCTTTCAAGGTGAGCTAAGACCAGATCTGCTTCRTTATTGCTGTTTATTCCTTAGTGCACATCAAATTGAATGTGTTGTGAGGTTAGCTTCTGGCAGATTAGATGACAGTTTGCTACGAATCCCCATTTTGTCTGGCRCTTAATTTTCTGCATCCTGGTATAAGGATTCTTCAGGATGAGACTCATGCACTTTAGTTTTACATAGTGAGAAGCAGGAGTTGGACTCCATGATTCTTATGAGTCCCTTCCAACTTGACATACTCTGTGATTCTCTGGTTCTGTTACTTGACCAAGGTGAAAATACAATTTTCTGTTTTGTTTTTTGTTGTTTTTTTTTCCCCTTCTGCAGATAATGGGACATAATCAATTGGACAGCTTGCATGGTGAAAATGCATTCTACTTCAATGAAGCTGTAGTGTGTGTGTCTCTAAGCAGAATCAACAGATCAGATCCTTCTCTCATTTATGAGGATGGTGTCTATGGGATGAATATCTCAAATTCTGATGTAGCAGAGACTAGTGAAAATCAGGTGGACCCCAAAATGGACACTTCTTGTCAGCCAGCATTAACTAATGCACTGTGGAAATCCACTAGTCCTTACCAGCAGATGTCTTTTTCCTGCAAAAGCAACAAGGATAATGGTAATGAATGCTTTATTTAATTAAGAAGTGGTACAGGCAGTTTGCMCCCTCTCTGGCTGGATAGTCCTAGGAACAAAGACAGCTTGGTAGTGGTGGAAGCAAGAGATTTTGATAGAAAGTTGCATGCATCTTTGCAAGATTTTGATGGTAGGTGAGAAAATAACAGAACAGAAATACAGAAAATTACTGAAAAACCCCACAGAAGTCCTTTATGTGTCTGCATAATAGCACTCAGAATGTGTTTTTCTCTGTCTTTTCCCAATGCTTTTCGACCTTTTTTCTGTGAGCAGAAACCACTCTTTTTTCCACTGCATTTTATTGATTGTTTAAGAACGTATGTGCATTACTTGATGATTTCTGGCTAGAATAGCTTTTGATTTAATGTCTGAGAATTATAATCAGCGTTCAAACACCCTTTTCTTGCTTCACTGAAGAATGAAAATATCTTGAAAGATCTGTGGACAGACAATTGTATCACTTCTAAGGAATAATGTAATCTTTGAAATAAGTTAAATTAGTAACTCTTACTGCATTACCTTTCTTTATTCTTGCATTTTACCAGTACCCCAAAGATATATAGGCTGCATGGCAGTTACTGATTGTGGCTACCAAAATGAGTGAAAAGAGGCTGCCTATCTGAGCACTGCATGCACTGAAAATTCCTCTAAGGCCCTAAAAACTTATGAGAAACTCTAAACGGTCTGGGGTTTATTTCTCATTTTTCACAATATTAGTTTTGATCTTACCTCTTTCATTAGTGTGAACTGTAGAGCAGGTTGTAAAAACGTAACAGCTAAACATTTTGGGGGCCAACTGTGCACTTTTAGTGAAAGAGATTAAATAATCTGGTGGGGTTTTCTGCACAATTGTGMAATTTAGTACATGTGGCGTATCAATGCTGCAGCAGTGCCTGAGCTCCCATTTCTCTGCAGCTGGCAGTGCAGAATAACTTCCCACACCAGCCTCATGCAGGTCAGGTCACACCAAAGACCAGYGGACAGCAGAATTAGGAGTAGAAAATATACACAGGTACAATGGTTAATTGTCTTATATCCATGATTAAGGAACTTTCTCCTTAGTACTCCTTGTAATACATTAAACAGACATCCAGTACAGCTTTACTAGTAATTGGTATGTGGACTGCCAAAATAGCATGTAATATAATCAAAGGTAGGGCAGGCTAGTCACATCACCACAATCAGCAAAGCAAGCTGATTAGTAAAAGAGATTAATATTTCTAAAAATGCCTAAATAAGTAACCTGGTGAGACTCGTTCTAGTTTGACTGAGGGTTGTCATTTTAGTTACAGGTTAGCTAAGCTAGTGCAAATTTGGAAAGGAACACACATGTGGGTTTAAACCTCTCAAAAGTGGCTTAGCTTGAACTGGCAAACATACAGATAGAAGCTAACCAGGATGCTTTCTGTTGAGCCCACATGAGAGCATCTTTTTTAATTAAACTGGCTTGTACCAGTTTAATTGCACTGATTGTAAGATACGCTGGTGGAGCTTTTGTGTCTCAAGACACAACGGACCAGCTTTGTGTTCAGCTGTTGTCAATGCATGCTGTGTAGACATCTTATCCTGCCCTGGTTAACAGGGCACCAAGACAGCCCCAGCACTCTTGGGGACAAGCTCTGGCTACAGAGCCTTCCCAAGAGGCCAGTTTAAGTCTCTCTGACTAAGCTGTGTTAGCAAAATACGCAGTTACAGCCTGGGTGGTGCCACCAGACACCTTATGCAAAGGAGGGAAGCAAATCCTTGGAGCATTCTGATGGTTCAGGTGATGCTGTGTGAARCCTACCACTGCACTGCTGGAGCAGGCAGGGCTGGAAGCCTCCCCCCAGAGAGATGGGACATCACATTTCACGGATGCATCTGTGGTTCAGATGGTGACAAGAATTTTATGCTCTGATCGTGCAGTGCATGAGTCTGCATGATTGTGTCTTGTATCCAGGGCCACTGTACAGGGAGGGACTGGGGAGTGAGAAGGGTGCTGAACTTMCCCAGGGGACTCTGCACATGGAAATGATGAAAATCACTTGTTCCTAAGCAATGTCAATCAAATAGAACAAACATTTCATAGTAGGAAACTCATTTCCTTTTTCATGAGTGTTTTTGGTCATGTTTTTTTTTTGCCCAGAGAGTTYAGCAGAGTTTCAGAAAATCTACAACCTTGTGCCTCCACTTTCTGGCACCTCTGCAGGATATAGTCAGTTCCAACCATTTTGAAGGAAGATAACTTAAATGCAGTGAGGGAAAGAACTTAATAGTTAGCTGAAATCTTCAATATTTTTATGTGGATGAATGTTTCATGGCATTTGCATGTATTTTCAGGCCTTTTCCAGCTAGCTTTGTGTATAAAGTCTCATAATCATCTTTGAAAARACATTCTTAAATAATTAGTCAACACAGAACTAAGAAATACTGGGTATGGTTTACTGCATATAGCCATGAACCACATATATACATGGCCAGACTGAATATATAGTTAAAGTTTTGTGTGTACACAAAAGAAATTTCTTGCGTTTGATTAACTTTCCCAGAATTACTAGGCATTTTGTAAGAAGTCGTCTCTCTCCAAAAAAAACCCCTTAAAWTATTTAAAGAGAAGCACCATCTAAACTCGTTTCCAAGGAGTTAATCACACTGCATTCTACCATATGTTAAGTACTATTCAATTAAGCTTCATAAATATACAGAAATGGAAATGGCTACATTACTCCAGTGCATAATTTTCCATTCATATTTCCTAAGGTAAGACATAGGTCTTTTCACATAGCTAACATCATGATTATGTATCATTGTTTTATGTGTATGGGAGGGAACTTTAATAAAGACCTTCAGGCAAGTTCCCACAAAGCTGAAACTGGCATAAGTAACCTCACTAGCAAAGGTGTGTCAGTCAACAGGAGGAAAATATGATGGAAAGAAAAATGTGTTAATGCTTTACAGTAATGGTTATGAAATTATCTGCATGAAAGAAGCAAGTACTTCAGCTAATTAGGAAGGAGGGGAAGTACAGGTTTTGTGTCAGACTAGACTGAGAATTGCATAAATTAGTCTTGCATTTAATTGACATGTCAGGTTAACTAGCCAAACTGATGCCTGAGGATTTACCTATGGATTCACCTCTTTGATTTCAGGAATCAGTGCAATTTTAATTCTTTTAAGCTTTGAAGTGAACAGCTCTGTTTGCTGCTTCTACCTTAACTTCATTTATTCAGATGTTGTAGCTACAGAAATAGAATTGAGAAGTGGTTGCTCTGGAAAACCGCTGAAACTTGAAAGTGGGAAGGTTTTACCTCAGACATTTAGTATGAAGGATCTATATATGTGACAAAGTGAAAAACATAGTTTAAGTCTTTATGGGAAACATAAACATGTGATCTTCATAAACAGCCAAGTGCAAACCCAGGGAGCAAAAATAGGACTCTATTTGACGAATATAATTTCATTCTTTTTTAAAGGACATAAATTYGTACATGTATGCATATAAGCAAATGAGATAGTTTGATTTTCGCAAAATAATTCATTTATAGTGGCTTTCATCAAAGTAAGTGGCTTCTAGAGATGTAAAACATTTCATTTGCAACAGAAAAAGCAAAAATTCCAGAAACAATGTGTAGTATCCTATAACTCCAAATAGTTTATATGGAATTTCCTTCCTATTSCTTAAGGCAGATTTTGCTAATGGTGATTACTCTGTTGGACCGGTTCTTAAAACTGTGTATCAGATTCATTTGCTTTGGTTTCCCATTGTTGATTTAGATGGCATTTAGAACAGTGCATTTTTTGTYTATGTGCTGGTTTAAGCTGGGATAGAGTTGATTTTCTTCATTGTAGCTGGTATGGWGCTGTGTTTTGGATTKGTGCTGAACTCAGATAATACAGAGATGTTTTTGCTGTTGCTGAGCAGGGCTTGCACAGAGCCAAGGCCTTTTCTGCTTTTGGTGCTGCCACACWGGGGARGGGACTGGGGGTGCCTGGGAGGGGACACAGCCAGGACAGGTGACCCCAACTGACCAAAGGGATATTCCAGACCATGTGGCACCAAGCTCAGTGTATGAAGTGGAGGAAAGAAGCAGAAAAGAGGGGGGACATTTGTGGTGATGTAATTTGTCTTCCCAAGTAACCAYTGTGCATGKTGGGGCCCTGCTCTCTGGAGATGGCTGGACACCTGCCTGCTCATGGGAAGCACTGGATTAATTCCTTGGTTTGCTTTGCTTGTGTGCACAGCCTTTGCCTTCCCTATTAAACTGTCTTTTTCTCAATCMGTGAGTTCTCCAGCTTTCACCCTTCTGATTCTCTCCCTGATCCTTCTGGTAGGAGAGTGAGCAAGGGGCTGTGTGGGGCTTGGTTTCTGTCTAGGGTTAAAGGCTATGTCTACCTTAAGTAACATAAGCTGTGGCATAATGACATTGCATGAAAGCACCWGCTCTATGTTTGCATCAGGGAGGCTGATAATAGGCCTGGCTCTTTCCTCCTACTTGTGTTAAGGTGAATTTGTTGCAGTCAGGAGAGGTATAATATACAATGTAAAACTGATGCAAGTGTGATACAAAACAGGTGAAATACGCTTTGCCCTACAGTGTTAAAAAGCCTTCTGAAGTGGTATAGGCTGTTTGTCTATGCTTCCAGCTGGAGACTGGATTTTGGCAAGGAGCAAACCTCAGTAACCCAGGGCCTTATTCAGATAGCACAGCTACTGCTGCCAGTGCTGGAGGTGGCTGATGGGGTCCCATGTCGAGGACTTTGTTAAGTAAGATTGCTTTCATCACTTGGAACCTGCTAAATAAAGATTAGCAGCACCTCCAAAAAAGCCACCACAGTTCTGCATATGTGATCGTTGTGAGCTAATTTTTATATTGCTGCTGCTGAAATAGCTCCTTCTGAGCACATCTGATTTTTCTGAGCTGGAATGTAACTGTGTCCCACACAGCACACACTTTGTACTAGCATCCTTTGGAGTCATTGACAGGCCAGCCCCTTACCACCTGCAGAATTGCATGTGAAGATATGTTTCAACCTATTTTTTCTTCTATTTTTATGTCTAATAATATTTTTAATAGTGCCATTTTTTTCACTGTCCCATACACTGAGCAAGTTCTTTCTGTTTTTCCTTCGCTTCGGAAGAGGGGAAGAGGGAAATTTTTAAAAAAGCAAAGGATGATATGACCTATGGAGCTTCCAGTTTGTCAGGAAGCTTCCTGAGCAGGTATAATATTTTGAGCTACTTTAAATTCTTTTTTTTTTTTTGTCTTTTTTTATTGGGTAGATGCCACAGTGAGAACAATTCCAAACTGATTTTTCTATGTTCAACATATCCTTACTCTACTCTTAAGTGTGTATGGCTACACAGGTGAGCACAGAGCCCATTCCTTGCTCAGTGGAAGTTATAMTGAGAATAAAATGAAATGGAAATATATAAGAATATGAAGTTGAGCAACATCAGCACCAGCATCTTTCAAGTTCAAAATCTCATTAACTTATTAGAACAATTAAGCTTTTACTTTTGACTCTGCAACAGAAAACAACAAATTTGTCTCTTCTCCATACCACAGAACACTGATTTTCATGCTCTGCTGAAAGATTTCCATGTCTCTGAGATACTTGGTGGAAATGAATCAGAGAGGAAGGTTTTATTCTTCCCTCTTAGGAATGATGCTGCTGTTTGTTTAAAGCAAATGGCAAAAGGGATTAAATCACATGGCAGTGTGATACCAAAGTGAAAAATATGTCATTATATGTCATCTGCAATAAGTATATTTCAAGTAACACTTGCTTTTCATTTCTGTAGCAGTCAGATTTTGTTGTTCTGTTACTGATTTCCTCATCTTAAAACACTTTTCTCATTTCTGAAAATAACCACAGTAGATGCAGCACTATAAAATAACCCTTCAATTAAGGCAGCTAATGATAYTCTTGTTTCATTTTGTACATTAATGTAAGTAATGCCTATCCTGTGTGATGCCTCTCTGATTTTATTATTTCTATTATCTTCTCCCTTAGAGTTCATTCATTTGTGGAGGGAAGTTTAAAATAGTGCACATCATTAAGGTTATGAATGGAGTAAAAGAGAATGCCTGTCCTTGTCTTTTGAGGTACCACCGGTGTTGGTGTAAATCTACAGACACATTCAGGCTTTCATTGACTGCAGACTTATTAAACAGCAACAGGATGATGGCTGAATCTTTCTCATTTTTCTCACAGTTATGGTTCCACCAGCTTCAGTGAGTGGTTTGTGGAGTCAGTGGAATTACTGGCGTCAGTGAAATTGGAATTGTGTGGATTACCCCCCTTATATGCAGATTTATTCTTTACTTACACTGGGCTTTTCCAGTAGGTGGAAGTTTCAGAGAAGTAGAGGGATGATGTGAAAGGAGAACATTTCGAAGCAGAAAACCATGAGCAGAAGGTTTTTAGCCAGAAAACTGGTTTATAGTGAGTTGGATCCTGAAATCCAGCTCAGGGATGTGCAGATGTGAGATGTGACTTGGATAGCAAGTCTGCAGGGAAAGAGGTGATCTCTCAGGAAAAGGACCACAAAACAACTGTCTTGCTGGTTGTTTCATGTCAAGAAGTTTCCTTTGGAGGTCTCTGTTTTCCTTGGGAAATGCTCTCTGTGGGTGGAGACATGACTGCAGTGCTCCGTTTTAGTACATTAAAATATTTTGTATATATTTTGTAATGAAGTTAGAGCCTAAAATAGATGCACTAGTGTAAATAAATAATTCATCCTAATAGCTGCGAGAAGCTGTTTATGGATGATCAAATTTTGCAAGATACTGAGTATGCCAACACACCCTGTAAAACCGTGTGGCTGAATCACCAAGTGGATCTGTCTGGCTTATTCTGAAAAGTACAATCTCATTTAAATTATTTAGTATAATACTTTAGGTTTTCCAAGAAATGGCTTGTAGCATGTTGTGCAAAAATAATGAAGTGTTAGTAATGTGAAACCTTCTCAGCATCATCTGCTGTTAAATATTTATTAAGACACTGGGGAAGATTGTCTGTCTTCTGCTGGGATTCATAACAGGAGCACCCAACTGCCTTCCAATAAATTTCATTGGCTGTTGCCAAACTGCTAGAGGAGATTTCATGGAGTATCTTGCTCTCCCTTGCCAGATGCTGTAGAAAACTTTCTTCTGGATGTAGATTTTAGTGGGGCAGTAGAGAAGAGGAGCCTTGGTGGCAATATGGAACTTGGTTATAATTCAGTCAAATGGGAAGACTTCCAACAGTCACCTGCTGAGATTCCTTGTGTGTTCCTTGGAAGTCTGATGTAGAACTGAAACATAAATRATAAAAAAATAGATAGGATTTTTCTGTATTTGTTTTAGGGTCTGTTGTAGAAAAATTGAACCCATGTACTTTAAAAGTAATTCAATATATTCCATATGATAAAGAATATATGACAGATAGGGAAAGCAGGGTATTTGGGAAGGATGAAAAGAGATTTATTTTTTCTCTTCATTAAGTGAACTTGAAAATTGAAGGATAATTGCTGCTGACAGAAAAACTGCAGGGAAGCTGTCTTCTGTGCAGAGCAACTTGACATTGAAGCACAGTGCCACTGGGGGGGGGATGAAGGTCTGAGGAAGGCTCCTGCATTAAACACAGGCAGTTTAGAGCTGCAGGTGAAAATGAATACAGGTAGGTGTTTTAAAACTTGTACTAAAGGTGAGGTAGGACAAGGTGATGAATTTGGCCTGAAGGGTAAGAGCAGTGTTGCTCAGACAACTGAGAAGTGGGAGTAGAAGTGAGGAAAGTGGATCCAAGTGCTCTCCATGCACTCATGGAAAGGACTTAGCTGAAGGGATGGAYGCATTCAGCCAAGTGTTTTCCATGAGTGGAAGATTTGACAAGCATTATCAAATGCTTATTTGATAATTGTCGGGGTTTATAGCTTTGATGTACAGTTTTTCCTTTACCTTTTATGCAAACTGTTTTCACAGCAGTTACATGTTCACAGAGCTTTTAGCAAACAGTTAAAAAGGGCATTCATTTCAAAATATTCAAGCACACTGAAAATTCCTATGCTTACAATGCAAAATTGGGGGAATGTGCAACTTTCCAGTTTTTTCTTGGTTTTTTTTCAAGGACTCCAAGAAGAAAACATGAGTGCATATACTTCCTGCCAAAAATGAATAAAAATGGCTGTGCTAATACTCAAAACGCAATCAAAAATTAGTGMATATTTCCTTCAGTTTTGAGCTCAGGAGAGAGAATAAGTATCTCTGTGACTATGAGATAAGAGGCTTCTCTCAGATGCTCACTCTTGTAGTAATGCCCGTATTTCTTCCTGTATTAATCAACAACAGCAGCTTCTATTAAAGGGTAAGATTAGCATGTAATTGATTTGAAACAGGTGCTTTGCCTGATTTTTTTCTCCTGCAGCAATTCTGTATACTGACTTAGTGTTCTTCTGCTGGTCTCTTTGAGTTTTGATCTCGTCAGCTTTTATGAGTAAGAAGTTGTGGATCTGGTCTGTTGTTGGGAAATTACCCTATAAAACCAAAGTGCTTAGGAGGAGGCTTGAGTGTTTTATAAATTACCTCCCCCTTTTGGCTTTTGTAACAGAGCTGTGCCCTTCTGCTACTCAAGAAAATGTTTGCCAAAGCCCAGAGCACACTTCTTTATATTGCATCTGAAAGACTGGTCAAACGCTGGGGACTAAACTGATTTTTTTGCCAAGGTCTTTGATTTCATGTTTATTTCAAAGTGAAAAAAAAACCCCAACAAGACAACCCACAACCAAAGAGCGTCCATAAAATATGAGGCAGAGTTAATCAACACACTAACATCTGTCTGTGGTAACAGCTCAGAAGAAGAGTTTTGATGTGTAAATGTTCCCTTTTTGTTTCAAAGGGAATGACTTCRTGTTCCAGAGACTGTTTTTTCAGGGTTAATGCTAGCCGTTTCTCTTTTTTTGGGAGGAAAGGAGATAAATCCTCACTGCAGTGTTTTATCTTCAGGGTGCAAATTGGGACAGTGGGTGAGGGAAGTGTGGGGATGTGCTGGCTGGCRGCAGAAATGGGAGCTGGTTCATTGTCCCTCGAATCCTTGGAAGTGCTGTTTGGGTCTGTAACTTTAGGGGCTTTCTGTTTCTCCATCAAACATTCAAGCAGGAGCGTTCCCTGCTGCTGGCAGTTTGTTTCGACTTCAGCCTGCTGGCCAAATGGCTCCAGCAGATGATGGGCTGGGAGGAAATGGCTGCAGCCCACTTTGTCCACACTGGACACCTGGAAGAGGAGGCTGTGGGCATTTTCCATGCTTCCCCACCCCTGTTGTCAGTGGGCAGAGTTGCCCTAGCCCTGGAGAGGTGCTTTGTGTGGGTGTGCTGCTGCCCTGGGTGGGGCAGTGGCCCCAGAGCAGCAGCTGGTCACGCTCCTTATGATCCTGTGTAGGAAGAGAGTTCTTGGGGTTTTATGGTTCTCTTTCCTCTTGATCATTTGAGTGCAGCTGTGTTTAATGAGCTGGAAAAAGAAGTAGGTCAATAAAACATGTGTTCATTGTTAGCAGAATACCTGTTGGAYCACGTGTTTGTCTGTAATTGACCATCTAGAGCTTCAAAGCTTAGCACAAAGACAGTTTAATAGGTTATTCATGCTTAAATAAATTAATATTAAGCAGAAGCAGACAGCTGTCAGGCAGTCTGCCCTGCCAAGGTGAGACTGTGGGTATTTAATGCACAGACAAATTATGATTTCAAGTCAGACCTATTTTTAAGTCTCTCTTATTGATATGCATTAGAAAAACAGCATGCCAAAAATAGCTTAGAAGCCGTGTGCTTTAAAAACCAATACAACTGATAACATAGCCATGTAACTAGGTTAAAATTTTAATCAACATGATCAATTTTAATCAGCACACTATGAATTTGATGTCAAAGTGACACTGTCAGTATCTGAGCTTCAGTTAGTTTTTTAAATCTTTCTTTGGTAAACACCAGTGTTAGAAATAGTGTGTTTACTGGGATTTTACTGYGTTTTCTTTAATAGAAGAAAAATTACTGCATCATCACATTACTCCAAAACCTGGAGTATGAGTTGGAACCTTATGATAAATGCTGTTTTAGTGGAATAAATGTGTATTTTCTGTTTCTTGACGCAAGAATTAGGTCCAAATTGATTAGACYAAACTTCTCTGAAGACTTATGGGGCAAAACCTGAAAATGGAACTGCTCTGTTTTACCTAAGCCAGCAACTACACAAAGAGCAGAAACATGCAGAATAATGGCAATCCCAGTAATTTTTACCAAGATCAAAAGTCCAGTGTACACATGTAGAGAAGAGTTATGTTGCAGACCTTATTCATCATAGACTTTGAATTCCTTCTGTTCTCTGTCTTGTAACAAAAAATTCATCAAAAGCTGCTAAGACTAATTAATGTAGGACCTCTTCTGAAATAATTCCTCATCTGCTTTTTGTGTAAAGGTCTCTTATTCGTGAAGGTGCTTGTTTGCCTAAGAAATGCAGCAGCTGCTTTTTCACAGGGTTGGGCTGGTCAAAAGTAAATAACAGCATTACAATTCCCAGACCGATTTTCTTGCCTTAGTCAGTCAGCTGGGAAACGGATTAGGCTCCTCTTTCTTTGGTAGCTTTAGGGTCAAAATATTTTTTCTCAGTGCTTTTTTGAGAGCCAATACCAAATGCAGTTCCTGCTGTGAAATCAGCTTTATTGAGGTGTGAAGGGCCTGGTTTGTTGATGGTATGTGGGATCTCAACTGCCCGTGAAAATGCTGGGAATTGTCCTCAAATCTTCAAGGCTTACACATGACTTTTCTACAGCAAGTGTTCTGTTCTGAATTGGTCGCAGCAGAATTTTGGTTGTTCCAGGGTGATGCCTTGGCATTCCAGGTGCCCAGTACCACTGCATGGTGTTCCCTTTCTTCCACCAACTTTAAACAACTGAACCTGCAGTACGGAAAATCTATTGCAATTTGGGAAAGTCTTAGGTAGGCATAAAAAGAAAAAAGCAATCAAAACTGGTCATGGTGCCTTTCATGGTGAGGAGAAAGGCTGAGGTGCTTGGAGTTCCCTGGGGAATCCGCTTTCTGTTGCTAATGAATCTGCATGGAAACCACTGGGAGCATCATTAGAGACAAAGAGGTGCCGTGGGATTTGCCAGTGGGTTTTTCAGTGGAGCCCAAGGGAGTTCGGCTGCCGTTTGCTGTTGAACTGTGATGGCAAATGAGAGCCTGTTACCCTTGAATTCCTTTGAATATCCCAGACCCGGTAGACTTAGCACTGGTTTTTAGGTGTCTGCTTGTGCTTTGCATTATGCATGAGTGCCAGTGTGGGGATTAAATAGAGCAGCTCTGCCATTTCAAATAGCTGTGGCCTGAAGCTGATGTGTCAGCTGTCAGTCCAAATGAACTTGGTACCAGTTGTTATAAGTACATGTAAAACCAAAACCCAACTCTATTATTTCAGAAGGTTAGTGCTTTTGCGACTCTTCAACATATTTGTTGCTAAAAGTGGCATAAATCACTCTTCATTTAATASAGTTTTATTTTGTAAAGAGAGTCAATGTGACAGATCTCAGAAAGTCACAGCAAGGTAATTGTCTGCAAAATCCATGTGGTGTGTTCCTTCCTCCCTCCCCCCTCCTTTTTTCACTTTTTTTCTTCCCTTTTTCTCTTTCCCTTTGTCTTTTTCTTTTCTTCCTTTTTAGAAAGGACCAAGAACTAGAAAAGTGTCCAGTCTGGCCTGACCTCAGAGCTAGCCCAGCTTTGTGGAGGAGTTTGAATACAAGGTCTTCTGAGATSCCTTCCAACTTGAATTATCCTGTGATGCTGTGAAACCAGGGTCAGAGCTGAAGGAATAACACTAAGGGCTTTCTRTTCAAAACAGAGACCCGAGAGGTTTTTTTTGCCTGGAGTGTTTGTGCCTTGGTTCTCCTGTCCTTCCCATAATCTTCACTGTGGGCACTCYAGCCTTAACATCAAGAGCTCTGATCCTGAGGGGGGAGAGAGGAGGGGTGAAGAAGGTGCAGGAGAAAATCTGTGGCATTTATTTGATGTGGAAGTGCTTACATCCTATGACAACAGACAGGAGGTGAGAATCAGTGTGACTAATGAGTTGTTTACTTGGCTTTTGTATCCTCCCCCCCCCCCACGTACATGGGCTGTGTTTGTTTTTATACTATTGATTTCAGACTCCTGCAAATACCATTCCWTTGTCCTTCACCTTGTCAGCAGTTAGTGAGATTCCACTAATCCTGTTTCTTAGTGCTGTGGAAAAGGTAGAGTAGTTAGGATGCAGAATGTGACTTTTTTTTCTTTTCTTTCTTTCTTTTCCTGTGCAACAGTGCCATGTTTTTAGCCAGGAGCTGTCATTTCTCAGAGTTTGGACCCAGACCCTGTTTGAAAAAATGAGGTCCCCTTATGAACTCCCACGAGAACTGATCCCACATATGACAGGCCTGCCATCTGCCACTGTTGTTATAGCAAGGTGGTCTAAAAAAAGTATGGAAAGAGTAGAGTGCCTCCCTGCAGTTTCCTGATGCTGCAGTCCTCATGGTACCAAACCTAAACTCAAGGAAAATGGGGAAAAAACTGAATTTGTTTTTAGTGTTGAATTTGACAGTGTCTGCGTGAATGAGACAATCTGTGATTGGATCCAGAATTTGTTAGAAACAGCCTCTAACTCTTTTTGCAAAAAAATTGGTGGGGAAGACTGCTGGGAATGCCTGGGGTTTCTTTATTTAATAAAATGGTCTCAGCTGAGATTAAAAGGAGTAAAAGCTGTACTTTAGGAGTATTTAATACTGTGGTGTGGCACAGGCTACAGGTCCCCAAAAAGCTGAAGTACTGTCACCTAATATTTRGTCACCAGCCTCAAGCACACCCCTTTTTGCCTTGGGTGTTTGACCAGCCCAGCTTTGAAAKAGTGGATTTCTCTGGTCTACTGTTCACTTTTACCTAGGGTATCCATGATGCAGTTGAGGATCTGGCTTGTTCTTAAGGAAAGAGCTACCTAGAATATTGTAGGGGAAATATACTTTACGTAAGTGAGAAACAGGTAAAATGGGTTTCAGTTTGCACATAAATTCTGGGGTCCAGGGTATGAAGGGACGCTGACAGCTCTTGGCTGGTGCAAAAGTGGGAGGGARCAGAAAGCTGTGTCAGAGCAGACTGTGGAAGAATCTGAGCTACAGCTCAGTTTAGTTAAAGCTTTGGAAATAGTCAGGGAGTATTTATCTAACTATGAAAAAAAACCAGTGTAAATGAGCAAGTGGATRGCTATGGCCAGGTACAGTGCTTTTGTTTGTCCTCTCTGGGAGGGTGTGGGAGCAAGGCAGCAGGCAGAGCCCAGCCCGGGCAGGAAGGGTGTGGGCAGGGGCTGTACTCAGCTTTTGCCGGGGGCTGGTCTGGTGGGTGTGCTGTTGAGCCAAACACAGCCTGCCACAGACAGCATCTGTCGGTAGCTTGGAGGGGAGCAGAGAAAAGGATAAGTAAATCTGAATTTAAATAAAGGGGTAAGACAGAACTCATTTTATGGCTGATGTTGATAGATTAATTACAATTGCATTGAAGGAAGCTCATGAAAGGCCAGTGGTCTGTACTTACCTGATGCCTGATCCATAGTGAATTCTGATGTTTGCCTCAGTGCAGCAGAAAATGGGCCTGGAGATGGGCTGGGGAGATCCCATGGGTGCCCCAGGGCCAGGGGAGCATGGGAGAGCTTCTTGGCTGTGGCTTTCTGGTAGCAGCCCCTTTGCCTTGCTGTCTGCACAAACAATCAGTTTGTTTTCCTTTTATATTTTTATTGAGCATCCTCAGCTCTCAGAGGTCTTTAGTAGACAACAGCTGATGTTTTCAAGTCTGGTTTCAGAAACTTCCTCCTTGTTTTGGGAGAGCATTTCAAGAGGAAGATTTCTCTCACCTTTCTCCTGCTTGGTGACAAGGGCAACTCAGTTTCCCATGCTGTACTAGAGAGCTCAGCTGAGGCTTCTTGGCTGCTGTTCTACATTACAAGAACCAAGGCTGATTGTCAGTTCAGTCCACTTTTCTCACTCTCCCTTCACCTGAAACTGTTGTTACCATTTCTAGCACTTCCTCCACACTTCACATGCATCTGCTGTCAGGGCACATCACGCTGCTGCCTGTGACACCAGCTGGTCTGCTGGCTCAGCTGCCTCCAGCATGGCACTGGGCAGAGAGACAGCAGCCACCCTCCCCGATGGCAGGCTGAGTGTGTTGGCCTTGGGGACACATTGAGCTTTTATTAGGCAGGGTCTGTGTTGAGTGCCACCTGAAGTGAATCCAAAGCCAGCCCCTTCCCTCCTTACAGTTGCATTAAGCAAAACCTTTCCAGCCTCAAGCCACCCCAGCAGCAGCTGTGCTTTTACCTCCTGGGCGCTCTCCTGCTGTTCAGGTTTTCCAGATTCAATGTATTTAGGAAAAACAAACAAACAAAAAAAA
>QVAJ01000046.1:0-78993 GCA_003546035.1 Mixornis gularis | reverse complement strand
AAAAAAAAACCAAAAAAAAAAAAAAAAGGGAAAAAACCCAGCTAAACTAGTGATAAATCATTTATTTTGATAGTGACAGGATCTGATTTGTCTTTCCAGAATGCTGACAGTTTCCACTGCTCAGTGCTGCTGCTTATAGTTATAACAGTTAATGAGAAATGGTTTGGAAACAGTTACTGTTTTAATTGGTGAAGCAATTACTGTTTAGTTTTGATGGTGGAAAACAAATGCACGTAAGGTGCTTCTCTTTCTTTTCTGTGTATTTTCAAATTTGTAATTAGGCTTCCCAAATTATGTACTTCATAAACTTTGGAAACAGATCTTTCAAATAAGTGTTTACTCCTTGGTATTCTTATGCACATGACTCGGGTAATGTGAATAGACTCACAGGACTTAAAAGGAATATTAATGTAGGTAAAATTACCCCAAAATGTAACTGTTTAGAAGTTGAGGAACTTCTGCTAGTAGGGCTCTTTTTAATAAATAAACAACCCAAATGTATCCAGTTTTCATAAACACAGAGAGTCATATTTTTGCTTTCTTCTGTGGGGCTGCAAATTGCAATCTTTTTCTAAAATGACCATCAAAAATGAATAAATGCAGACATCATCTTCAAAAAATCAGGACTGTTTGACTAAGTTAGGGAGTCAAGTCCTGCTGTGTTACACATTGCAAATAAATCACTTGCAATCAAGACTTACTCTGGATTTTCATCAAGACTGAAACTTAATCCAGTATCAAACAGCAGAAGAAAGACAACTGACTAATTTTTGTAACATTCTGTCATCCCACTATGACTAAGCTCGTTTATAAATACCTTAGTCTTGGCAGCAGGAGTAAGATGCATGTGGCTCATGCTGGGAGCTGCAGCTCCAAAGCCTGTTTGCTCCCCCCAGCTGTGTGAATATCAAAGAGGAGAAGATGCTGAGGGCAGAGGCTGTGATATAATGTGTTCCCACATGCCCATTGCATAATCACCCCACACTGCTCCACACACCCCGTGCCAGGGAGCAGCCAGAGAGCCTAGGCTTTTCAGGGTGCCAGAAAGCTTGTTTTGCCTTGAACTCCTGCCTCAGTGAACAAGACTGATGAAAGTCACATGTATCTGGGGAATGGTAAATGTGGGCGGGTGTCACTACGAATTGCCACCATAAAGTGACAGGGTGTGTAAAAACCCAAATAGATCCTTTGTAATAGATTTCCATTGCACACACGTGTGAGAAATAGGGACCAGAGCAAGCATAAAATGTCTCTTCAGCTCTGCATGAATGATCAAGGCTCAAAGAACCCCAGTTCTTGGTGTGCGTGCTTCTAGCGTTACCGTGCTGTACAAGGAGTTCCAAGCTCCCTTTCTTTCTGCAGAGTCCTTTTTTGAGAGGGAAGAATGAAAATTAAACCCTCCTGATATAATAGAAGAGTTTGTCAGGCTAAGATTACAGTAAAAAGTATTGCAGGATTCCCATTTACAGACCTTTTTCATCGCTATGCATGAAGATACACATTCTTTGTTATGCAGCTTGTTTTTATGGCAAAGTTGCTTTGGAGGAATACAGAGGTAGAAAAGCCAACTGCTGAGATGCAGTTCCTGAGGGTGCAAAGTGCTACAGGATGCTGACTAGGGATAAAACCCAACTATAGTTGTATTGTTTTGGTTTTTTAAGCTATATGTGGATCATCATAGAAATGCTCATTGTGCAATACTGCAAAACAATTCTGCATTTGCGGGAGAAAATTGGAAAGATAACAAGATCATTGTTAAATAATGTTCTGTTGTTTGGATGCAAGTGTTTCTCTCCCTGTCACACCAAAAGGATCAAAACAGGGTAGGCAGTTTATGCAAATAAACACAGGTAAACTTGGTAGAAAAAGCTGAATGCAACTGCCAGCCATGTAGACTTTTAACTGTGCTCACTTAATTCTTTTGCATCCATAAAGGAAGGCTTACAAATAAAATTCTGTGTAATGATGAAAACTGTATTCATGTTACAACTGTATTGTTGCTAACAAAGGCTCTGATTATATGCTGTGTTTCCCTCCAGCTCAATTCTGACCTCGCTTATGTCTTTCCATTTTTGTGTGTCTGTTTAGTGTAGTATGGCTACACATTCATTATTATTACTTTGATAGATTTCACTAGCTTTGGTTAAGGTACCTCTTACCAGGCTGCAGTTTAATTTGTTCTGGAGTAGTGTTTTTCTTTCTAGACATGCAACAAACTAGAAAATGGTGCTAGTGAAAAAGACAGAATTTGCTCTTTCTGATGGCGTGGGCATGGCAGAAAATGAACTGTCACGTGTTCTTCTCTTGTGTGTTACAGATCTGAACACACCACAGACCCAGGGTCCCCAGACAAGCATTCCAAACCAGGGATCCATCCAGTCACCACAAGTAGATGAACTGCTGCTGAACCACCAGCCTGAGAGCCTGCAGGATGCAGAAAGTGGAACCAGAGTAGAGGAAAAGATTGTTTACCTCTGATAACTTGTTTTCTAATCTCAGTAGCACTTTGGAAAAGCAACTGTGTTTGCTTTTCTAAATTTCTGTAGTCATTCTCCGTATGACCATCTGGCTTTTAGGATAGTATTTAATAGTAAATGCAAAATTTTCCCCATTATAAATATAGCAAGTAAGTTATTTTGAAGCCTTTGTTGGGTAATCTTTAATTTATGACATGATTTCAAATGCTTTGCAAGAAGCAATGAGTAGCAGGAGAGACCTAACATTTTGAAATTGTAAAGATGCCACCAAGGACTGTGAAAGCTAGTGTTGATTTTCTCGAGTCCTCTTTTTTCAAGGACAAGCTAAGAGAGATGGGTCTGCTACTTGAGATTTCAGAGTGTGTATCAGTAACCTTCTAATAGTTGTGATATAACATGAGAGGACAGCAATGTAAGAATGATGGCTCTAGTCTTTGCTGAAATGTGCTATATACCCTTAGCTGTTGGGTCATTTTCCTTATCTTCTAGCTCAGGAACTGCTCAGAAGGGGATGTTTTTTATGGTCTGAGCATAATTACTTAACTGTAAATGTTTTTTTTTCATGTCCCAAAGCCTGTTATCATTTGATACTACTGCCAGTTTCTGTGCAAAGATGCACTAAATCAGTTATTGTATTATAACTGTTCCTCATTTCAGTAAGTGTCCTTACATATTAAAATTTACCAGATGAATCCATCTCACTAGTCAAAAGAAAAAAAAGGGGATAAATAGTAGGCTTCAGTTAGCTGAACTCTTCTGAAACTCCACCTCCACTGCTTTCCTGTGTAGAAGTCAGATAGCTTTCTGCTTTCAGATTCACAGGATTCTCTGTGTGTTAGGCACTAAAAAACCTGGTTTGTGCCTTTTTGTGCCTTTTTGTCTTTCTGAAAAATTTGTACACTTCTGTCAAACTGAATAAATGTCCTGTGCATTTCTGCAAAACAGTAACTTTGATTCATTGTGAAATCCTTCAAAGAAATAAAAAAACAGGAGGGGACAAAAAAAAAAAAAAAAAAAAAAAAAGTGTCCAGGCCTTGTTTGCACTGAGCTCTGCTGCAGATGTGTGTTTCTGGCCCAGCATAGCCAAAGCTGTGTATTTCAGCTGGGAAGACCAAGGATGTGCCTGTCATCACTCAGCATGGCTGATGGCATTGGCAGAGGTGCAGCAGGAATGACAGAGGTGCAGCAGGAATGCAGCTGCACAGCTCCTGAACCAAGGCTGCCTGCAGAGGTGGTTTTCCTGGGAAAAGACGAAAACCCTCCCTGACACCCTGGCAAACTGCTCACAGCAAGCCAAAACCTCACTCACATGGTCCCTCAGTTCAAGCATGCAAATCCTTGCTAGAAGGTTCCTCGTTCTTTGTGTTACCATAGGTTGATTTTTGGTGCAGGAATTTTAATATTCCTGATTGTTCTCCCCTACTGGGCTCTTCCCTCAGACCCCGCCTTAACTCCCCCCAACACTGGGAGGCCTAAATATCCCTGTCTGAGCCTAGACCCCAACTTTTGCCTTTGGCCCCTTATTAATGCTTTTTTACAGTTTGCTTCATATACAGTGGACACCTTGACACCTTATTGATTGTTATTTTGGCATTATTAAATTCCATTTGTGGACAACTGGATCGAGGATGCCTCTTTCTATCAAGTTGCCATTGTGGCAAAGGCCTGAGGTGTTGCCCTCAGTTTCTGCCTTCTGTCTCCGTGCAGAGGCTTTCTCACTTAGCCTTGATGTAAACAATCTAAGAATAAACATTGTAAACAAGTGAGAAAGCCTCTGCACGGAGACAGAAGGCAGAAACTGAGGGCAGCACTGAGGAAACCCCAAGGGGTCTGATCATCCAGGCTCGAACCCCCGGGAATTTCAGCTGCCTCACCTCTGCCCACCTCAAGGAGCAAAGGAGCGCAGGATTGCTCCCACCCATTTGTCTGGGTAAGCCCCAGGTGCCAATGGTTTCCATTTTACCCTGAGCCTTGTATTGTGCAACACCTCCCGCAGGGCACTGGGTTTTAGATATGTGCTTGTGCTAGCAAGGGTTTCCTGACTGAGGAGAATTTTTTTTCGGGGGCTTGGGTGCAGTGGGGCATACCCTAAAGCAGAGCTTTCTGAGGTGCAGCTGAGTGGACTCCAGAGTAGTTGTTCAGTCGGTATTTTGGGGAGAAAACAGAGCACCTGGCATGATGAGCAGGACTTACTAACGTCAGCTGATGTGCAAATGATGATGTGCAAATGCCATCAGGGAAAGGCTGAGCCTGCAGGTGTGGTTTCCAGTGTCTATGTCCAGCCTTTAAGACTCCTGCTAACCTGACAGCACTTTAAAAATATGTCTCTTTATAAGAGAAAAAAAACCAACAAAAATCTGTTCTAGAATTTCTAGAATTGTTTTACCTTCTTTACTTTTCACAATTAGACTAAAATTAAAATGTGGATCCAACTTCTCTTAAGGGCCCTGCAGTAAGGACAGAGAGTCAGCAATGATTTCAGGGTTGCCACCTGAACAGCTTTTTGGCAAATTTCTAAGGAGCCAGACAAATTTCTTGGGATGCTGTATGTCCTAGGATATGTGCCTTGCCCGGAGACCCCCAGGAATTGGGAAAAACTGAGCAGTTTTCTCCACAGCTGCTCTCTCTGCATTTTATTATGCTTTGGCTGAAACATGTGGTATTGGTTACTGTCAAATCCAAGCTGCTGGATGGATAGCTGCTGTCCCAGTTTGGTGTGGGAATTCCCACGTAAGCGTCTTGCCATCGGGAGAGGAAGAGAGGATACTGCTTCTCTCATCAGTTTTAATTGAAGGGCTGGGAGCTGAAAATTGGCTGGCCCAGACTTCAGCTGTTGTGCAAATTCTTCAAGTCCCTTAAAATCAGGCAGCATCTTATTTTCCTCACCTGTGTTTACAGTAAAACTTCTGGCATTTCAGAAAGGCAAAGGCAGGAAACAGGTGGCCTCTGGATTTAGGTATTTTAATTGTAGAAAATGTTTAAAGTGTAGGCCACTATGGTCTCAGCAGGTGCTGTTTATAACAAGATGTATTATGCACCCCTGTACTCTGTCCATTATTTAGGCATTTCTTAATACTTAGCAGAATTTAAACATAGCCCCAGTGAGACTCAGCTATTTTAGCAGTCTGTCAGCTATCTTCAGGCATATATTAATGCTGCATCTTCTTTTTTAATTAGAAGAATATATTCAGAAATTATCTTCACTTTTTTTTATGTTATTTTGAAGCTGTCATATTTGCAAAGTCTGTTATTTTTTACTCATCCCATATATTGCATTTTCTTTTTGCTATGCTTTTCAAAGCATCTTGCCTCTGAAAGCTCAGAATCAAATTTAGACATTAATTTCAGTGTTTAAATTAAAGGAGCAGTAGCTGTACTACAAATATCCATGGCACCAAGATGAGCCTTCTCCTTGTTTTTTCTTCTTTTATTTTTTTTCCTCTATCTTTTAACAAAGAAGGGATTTCTTTGCTGTAATACCTTGACTTTGCCAGCATTTTGTCCTTAATGTTGTATGCTAGTAAAGTTGGCATATCAAGCAACTTTAAAAGACTTCTAAGGGAAACTTGCAACAGATCTTTTCTTCAGTAAGTCTACAGTAATAATACATAAGAAATTAATGAAGAGCTTGAGCTTGCAGTGTGGATCCAGCTTGGATTTATGCATTCTATCATTGGTAGAATGAGGCCAAAAGGGAGCAAATTCTTCACTTGGATGCTGTTTGAGTACTAGGGTAAACAACACACTTAGCTGCATTTCTAAGAGATTTTTCACAAAGGTCATCCATGTTATTTTCAAATTACTAAATTAAATACAGATTAGGCTATCAGCAAGACTCCCCAAAGTTTGTTTACTGAAATGACTGAAAAAAATGTAAGTTAATGTTCCATGTAAGGAATACAAATCATTCTACTTAGAGAGCCCTGTTAGCTGCATTAATTTATATGCCACCCACTTAGTTCAAAAAAAGTCAGTAAGATTTTTTTGCTGCATCTTAATGAAGTGGGTGCCAATTTTGGAATGTGCCATATTCCTGCTAAAACATTTTTGCAGGGTGATGGTGTTCATTGAAAGAAAAAGAGATTGCTTTGTGGTAAGTAATGTGCAACTTGCTCAGGCTGAATTTTGAAAGCAGTGAAGAGTTGCAGATGAGGCAGTTTTTCTTGTGCATTTGATGACAAAATGGGGAAATAGTGTGACAATTTGGATACCTTCTAATGAATATTCTGTTTGACGAGAATTCCAACTCCAAAACCTTCACTGTGCCCAGTTTATATTACAGAAGTAGAAACAGCACAGGTTGTGGAGCTTTAGCATAATGAAACAGGTTGAATGCCTGCTTTTACAGAACTGTGGAACATCAGAACATGGCAGTTGATTTCTGCCATTTTTCCAAGGCAGATGGATGCATTTGTTGTTTCCTCATCCCTAGCAAATATTTGTATGCAGAAGCACTGCAGAAGTAGCTATGAGTGTTCTAGATAATCTTAGTCATAAGGACAGCTACATGTTAACCTCCAAAAGGTTTTTTTTTTTTGTCTTGCTGCAAAATAGTGAGGTAAGTCTGTGAGCATGGCCTGAATTCAGTGGCTTGAATTTTGCAAAAAAGGCTTCCTTTGGCAGGCTGATGTCAAAAAGTGTTTCATTTCTTCAATATAAAGGAAATCCCTCAAAGAATAACCTTTGAGGCATTATTCTAAACTGAGGCTGGCATTACTCTGAAGTGTTGTCATCAATCCAGCCCTCTGCTCTGAAAAAGTGCATTAGACAATAATCTACTGGACTTCTATGAGGAGCTCATCAAAGGCTGCACAGATTGCAGAAGAGCTTGCAAGGCTTTTGCAGGCTGTGGGGGTGAAATGATCCAGGTATCTCACCTAGGAATGTCAGTGTTTTTCCCTGACCTGCAGGGCAGTGTTGGGAGCAGCTCTGTTCACGTCTTTAGTTGGCTCCCCAATTCCCAGAGAGCTATATTTCTTATTCCATGGATCGTCTGTGCTGAAATTTCTTCCTCTTCTCCTCACACCATCTCAGGCCCAGATCAGAATGTTGCCACCTCTTACATGGGAAGGTTCTGCCCTAGGGAGGTCTGCCGCACCAACCAAATTCTGAGTTTGAGTCTTGAAATATCCTGGGTGGAGACCAGGAGAAGAGAAAAGAGTAAAAAAGCTGCTCTGGGTGTAGAAAAGGCAGGAAGAGTGTCCACTCTAAGCAGGTGTTTCTAAGCTCCTTCATGGAACAAGCTTTTTTATTCAGAGAAAAAGAAAATCATATTACTTATTGATTGACTGATAATTTGAGAACAGTTAGATGCCACATTTTTTAATTCCAGTGCCAGAGAGAGCATGTACCCAAGTGTGTACAGAAGGGACAGTGAAGCATGTAAGTTCAAACAGAAATTTCTCCTGTGAAGGCTTAACAGACCCAGGGGAAATTCCTTACCAGATTTCTGTAAGACTGCCAAGCCATACTACAAGAGCCATGCAGAGGCACGAATCTTCCACTCACCCATGTTACCACTGCTGATAACAAAAACTGACATGGATAAACAATTGCATGGCCTGAAGACCTCTTGCAAAGATCAATGTCAGCCCCAGCCTTCCTGTGCAAGTGAACAAACAGGATGTTTGCATTCCCTGTGTCCAGCTCATGGAAGATGCTCAAGGCCAAGCTGTGAACCCAAGTTGTGCTCCTTCTGAGTAGTGCAAGAAACGTGAGAAATTGGTGTTGCTCCTGGTTGAAGTTAGTAATGTCTCATCTGAAATGAAAACTGTCCCCGTTTCCTACATGCACACAGCTGTCCTAGCATTGCTGAATGAATGCTAAAACAAGCCATTATAGGTCAGTTCCAGATACAAAGCAGCCAAGTGGACAAAAATAACTTTAATGGCACTGACTAAGCATCTCCTTCTTTCAGTCAGTGGAGGGTAACTATCCTTATCCTGTGGGGTTCTTTCCAGCTTTTAATTAAGGGGAAAGTTTCCACAGTGACTTGCTCAAATTGTCAGTGAAAGGGAAAACATTGAGAGTTAAATTGCCTCTCTGCTGATGTTGCTTTCCTTCACAAAATCCCACATGACGAGATTTTACGTGATTTTAAACCCATGTCCAGACACCAGGTAAACTGACAAGGTGGCACAGACCTCCTAAAATTATTTCCAAGTGCCTGATTCTTGTGTAGTATCAAAACACCTTGTCTCGGCTGGACAGTGACAATGCTGCAGGTAAAGGAAGGACTTGGAGGATATGAAGCTCAGGTGTGATCTCCTGTGAAGCACACATCAAATTAATTCAAATTAATTATTTACTCTGAGATCTGGTGGTGATGTGCAGATGTCCTATGAAGAGAAAGCTGGCACAGATCTGTGTCTATGAGTAAGATTCCCTTCTTTCTTCCAAATGGCTTGAAAATGCTATCCTACTGTGGAAATTACGTCCTTGCCTCGGCTGACTTTCATTTGATACTTAGACTACAGTTGTGTAAAATGTCTGGGCTGTAAGTCATGAGCTGTAGGAAATCCTATTGCTGGATTGCTAATCCTATTCCATTGTGGAAGATGTCTCGAATACATCAGACTGCCTTCCAGTTGATGCCAAGGCTTTCTGTAGGGAGATTTATTACAAGAATTTTCCTTAAAGTTCTCAGTAAACATCTACATCTCCAGACTAGAGGGTGTGGTTGGTGTTTTTCCGTGTCTGGCAGTGCAGAACTTGTTACTATGAAATGAAACTTCAGGGTTTAGGAGGCAAAGTGTACCCGTGGCTGATCTCTGAATGGTGAGTGGATGATCCCCTCAGAAAGTACAGATGCCTGTTAACATTCCAGGTTAGCTACAAGGATACTTTTTGGATGGTCCCTAAGAGGAACGCTGGATACTGAGGGAAGGGTCCCAGCTCTGGGGTTTGTACATGGATATCCTCAGTTGGATGGTGCTGGCAGCTTGGTAATCTGGAAAACCAAACCTTGGTGGGACCAAACCATTTGGTGTCACTGAAGTTGATTCCTGGGAGCATGGATACGTGTTCACTCCTGCTTTGCCACACAGCAGAGTGGTGGGGCTGGTGGGGCCCTGGCACAGCCTGTGCATCGCTCAGATCAGCTCCCTGCCTGCCTCCCATCCCTTCAGTGCCTATTCTGAAGGCTTGTGCAGGCTGTGAGAGATGGCTTGCAGCCTTGGGAAACCTCTCTTGGCACAAAAAATAAATCCTGAGCACTGAAGGACGTTCCACACCAAGTAATTATTGACAGAAGGTAGGGTGCATCAGCTGTTTCACTGGAAATCACAATTTGCACAGCGGAAGTTCAATTTCTAATCCCGACTCCAGCTGTTCCCATTTAATTTACAGCCTAACTATTCTAAGGGATTGAGGTAACAAGTTTCAAGGACAAGATATGGAACCACCAAAATGTGAGGAAGCAGTTTAGTTTATTGGTAAATGGTTGATTACTTCTGCTTGTCCTGCAGGCAGGACTGTGTTGGGGTCTTTAAAAACCCCATGAAATGGCATACTTCCAACATACTTCTCAGGGGTACTGGTCATGTGTAATAGCATGATTTGCAGACACCAGACTCAAAATACTCTTTTTTCTGGGAAATTTGAACTTCAGAACACCTGGACTACTGAAATACATCAGAATGCAGTACTTCCACTAATGATTTCAATTAGGTGAGTCAACTATGCTCACCACTTAATTTCACAAATGCCTTCTGATAAGCAGAAGCATTTCCCTAAACATTGGTCAGATGTTTCCAACCTATTATTTCTGCCACTACTATCAGCAGTTCTGGGGTAATTATGGAACATAATTCAACATAAAAGAGATATCAGATATTTAGAAGATACAGAGCTAGATTCAAGCTTGACAGATTCAGAGAAAATGCTTCAGTTCCACGCAAACTTAGATTGTGAACTGTCAGACAAAGTAATAGGGACTCAAAAATAAGTGAGTGTATAAATAAGCAGCACAAGCAAGAGTGGAAACTTCTTCTTTTGTACAGCATTCAGGGAGTCACTGACAAAAACACCTGTATAGGTATTCTGTGAAATTACATTATTGTGACAGTAATGTCTTACTATTTGATTAGAGGTTTTGCTGATGTGTGTTCAGTGTATAATTAAACTACTGGGTAGCTCTAGTGATGAAAGTAAAGCTGAATAAGATGGACTGGGGTATAAAATTTTTCCAGGTAGCAGGAAGTGTTTTCATGGATTGAGAACCCGCAGCGGGCAAAGAAGGATAATGAGATTACATTGTCTAATTTGGAGATGGTCTTGCCTTTCTCTGTCTGCTGTGTCACAATTGCCTCCCTAGCACAGAACTGGGATGCTCTGGGCCCTTGGCAGCAGGCATGGGGTCAGGCTTTGTCTCCCCAGGGACAGAGATGTCAGGGTGTGGGGAGCCTGCAGATGTGCCCCATGCTGTTGAGGATGGCTTCCCCATGCTGCCAGCAGCCCCTCTATGCTAAAAGAGGGATTTTACTCTGTATTGCAGAGAAACTGTGCACTCACTACACATATCACACACTCAGCCTCTCATATATTTGGTGTTCTCTTTCATGTTGCCATGTAATAAAAGGCAATTGTCAAGGATATGTAGTACTGCCTTCTAAAACAAAACATCCCTGTGAAAATTCAAAATGTGTTCGAATTTTTGCAAAGTAACAAGGGTCAAATATGGTTATAATAATTAACAACATGTGTGTTGTTTAATCTTCAAAGCAAGCTTTACCTTTAGACGTCCATAATTTACTCAGTAAATATTGTTCCTCTTACTTCAAAAGGAAGCAATAATTAGATTATGCCTGGACTCAGATTAACATTTAATTTGTGCATAGTTTCAGACCAACTTGTCTGCATACAATAGCAAAATAATTCTTTTAACTCTGTATGCTGTCAGTGTTTAAAGTTGTAATTTAATACCCAGAGGAAGGATACGGAAGTGTAAGAGATGCAAACACTCAGAGGTTTTCCAAGCCAACATTCCATCCATCCACTTGCCACTCGTGCATGGTCACAAACTAAAATTTCCTGCTCCTGCCTCCTTCCCATCCCCTGTTTTATCAAAATCCCTACTGGAGTCAATTGTCATGGGGTTTTTTTGGGGGGTTTTGCTGGTTGGTTGGTTGGTTAGTTGTTGTTTTTGTTTTTGGTTGGGCTTTTTTTAGTGGTTTTTTTGGGGCTTTTTTTTAATGTCCTCTAGCTCCTCCAAGGGAGCCTGGCCTACAGGCACAGGGGTCGTATGCTGGCCCTTTCCCACAGCTGTCCCTGAGGAGAGGGATAGCTGGGCACGTGTGAAGTGGATAACAGCTGAGATAGCAGTGCTCCCTGCTTTGAGGCAGGAATTTAAGAGGGTTTATCCAAACAGCCTCCCAGTGCTGTGCTGGCTATGGGAAAAAATGGCTTGTGGACAGTGGTTTGCAACTGACCTTTGGCCATCAGAACAACCTTCCCTAGGTGGGGCTGACACAAAATTTTAATTCCTGGCAGGGGATCCTGGCACCATCATGGTGGAGAAATCCAATCCAGTGCTTCCTTCAGCATGGCTGGCTACAAAAGAAAACTGAGAATGGGGGACCCCTTGCCCACAGAATAACTGAAATAAGCAGCTCTTTCATTAGCTGAAACAACTTCTCTTACTCCAGCCTCTATTAACATCTAAATGATGGGGATCACACCTTGCCAGAACATGTGTTTGGAACCTAAGCTGATAAGATAAGAGGACTAGTGAGATAAGAAATACACCGAAGAAATTCTTATTTGCTGCTAATATTTTCATAATCGCCTTCATGATGAGTTGCAGGTGCAGCACAGCAATATATTCCTATTCATTGTATGAAGCCTGAAATTTTTTTAAATGTAAAAAAAAGTGATAATGGACTTGTGGTAATGGACTTCTTTCTAGGCTTTGAAAAAGAGAGTGTCTGCTTCAATGTGACTTAGCTCGAATGCTATTACACATTTTAATGAGGTAATGTATGAGGAGGGGTCAAGTTGAGCAAGGACTCATTCTGTTCACATCAGCACTGACACTACTTTGCTGGCACAGGAGTAGTTCTTCAGCCACAATTTAAATAAAATATGGAATGTAAAATGCTCTATTGAATATTCCAAATCAGAGTAGTCTGTTGAGCACTGTTGCCATGGGGACTGCGTAAAGGTTGGATTAATTAAGGCCTGAGCAGATGCTCTGGAGTATGTGGTGTCATTTGGGCTTTCTGCTTGTAATTAATGGGCATGTGTGCAGGGTGAGAGAGAAGGGAAGAGAAATATACCCACCTTAATTTGTGTGTGACAGCTTTTCAGGTAAAATGAATTATGGGTATATGAAAAGTGGTGCCTGTACACACACTAAAAATACAGATTAAAAAAGAAAGCAAAAAAGGGGTAATCAAAATCAGCATCTAGCTGAGTCACTATGTTTAGTATGAGAATGCCAGAATCAATGATACAAACTTCCCCCTTGTTAGTACAAGATTTAGCAATTCAAAAGAGCCACTTCATCTCTGAAATAGATTAAGATTGAAGAGTATCTTTTAATATTATTCTATAAATTGATTAACTCAGCTTTAACATAGCTTTGAGGGGTAATTTCATGCATACACAATTTTATGCACACAAAGAGAGGGGATACTTTATTCTAGTAGTGTGTGCTTGAAGTTAGGCCTCCTTTCTGGTTTTTGGAAGTCTATTTGAGCTGCTGAGCTCAAAGGAAGTAATGAAATAAAATTTCAAATCACTTTCCCTATGTTCAATAAGCACTTGCTGTTGTTGTAGCAGGGCTTGAAACCTTTAAGACAATGTTAAATCTTTTCTCCTTTTCCTGATGATGAGAGAGTAATGCCCAGTTCTTCGCAAGTGCTTCAGCACATGCCCTGAGCTTCACAGGGAATGGTTTTGGGATATAAGGGATCACACATAGAAGCAACACCTTCCAAAGGGAGTAGTGAATATGGTGGTGGGCATCTACTCTTCCACAGCCACTCCTGTCCTCTCTCCACCTTTGCACAGAAACGTGGAGTTCCCAAAATTTTCAAAGCCTCATTCAAAAAAACAAGAGAAAGAAAAAAATCATAACTTATCCCATGAAAAAATATTATATGAACTTTTGAGCTTTTAGAAGTGGGAGTACATTACCTCAGAGGAGCCACAGCTGTTGTGTGACTACCTGGTGGCACTGGAATCATAACTGCTAGAAAAAGAAATGCAAAAAGTCCTCTCAGTGTTTTCTACGAGTATTCAATTGAAAATAAATCAACCACTCAAAACTGCACGCATTTTTTACAGTGGAAGAAAAGTCTTCATGGTGCTTCCAAGTGAAATTTTGCTAAAGCCCAACAACTCCCTCTTTTAGGAGGACAGGTTTCCAGCCCTTCATGATTAGGAGTTCCTACCATTCCTAGGAATAGGATGAAATTAGGCATTTTCATCTAAATATGTAGAGGGCAAAAGCAAGGATAGTTAACTGGCTGAGTGCTATTAAATGAAATATTCCTGTAGGACAGTTACCATCCTGGATCCTATTTAAAAAAAATCATTTTCTAAGCACTCTTGGCAAGCTTTCATACATGATTATGTAGCAGTTAGGGTCTTGAAATACTTGGGGTTTTTTTCATGAAATTATTTGTAGTGTAAAACTCTCTGAATTGCTTGTGTGACTGTGGAATGAAAAGTGATGGATGTTTTTCTCCACGTTGTGAGAAATAATAGTCAGTATAATGAATGCTGAAGCATGGTTCTTTCCCAGGTGCTCAATCCTCTCTCTCTCTCTAATTTGCCTGCTAAATCTTCTGCATTTTCCTCGCATTTCTTAATGTTTAAGGATTATCTCATATGCTCTCTTGGGAAATGTGGCTTGCTTAGGGTTATGGAAGTAATTAGAAAAGATTGCAGCCTGCTTTTTGAATGAGTCTGGATTTATTTCTGTTTTTCTTTTTGCTAATGAGAGGCTTGCTTGTTCTTGCTTTGATTTGAAAAACTTTTTTTTTTTTCCTCAGAAAGAAAAGTACAGTCTAATCCACGATGTGGAAAAAAAATGTTTGAGAGAAAGTTGAAAAATCCACAGAAATGGCTGGGTGCTTTTGATCAAACGATCATGTTTAAATTAAACATAGAYATCCTTTTAAATACAAAGGACTGGAATAGACTGGAGGTATTGATTCAGTTGCCATGTCACTAGGAAAGTAAGAAGATAAATGAACTATCTAGGAAGAATATCCCCAGATTTGTGATGAAATCCAAGGGAATTCAGTTCAAGCAAATTTACACTAGTCTCTGACCCAGCTCTGAACCTTGAAGCAATGAAATCTGTACCCTCTCTATAAGTACACATAGACTTGTCTCTTTAGACACATAGAACAGTTTCATCCAGAGTATACACTCCTACTCCAGGCTTTCCTTATGTGACTATGAGCACATGTATTTAGTTACCACCTACTTGATTTCAATGACAATTTCAATGTTTTCTCAGTTTTAGGTAAATGTCCAAATAAAATTTTGCCCTGGTCCCTGCTCCTTGACTCTGGGGTTTTGTATGTTGTTGGCTGATCTTACAGATGCCTGCCATCTTTTCTGTAAAGAACTACTTTTCCCTTCCATTAGTAATACACAGTAGGATGTTGTTATATTTTTATAGTATTTTCAGGAAAGCCTTCCTAGAGTTCATTATTAGATCACTCTAACCTACTATTCTTCCTTCCTGGTCTTCAGACTAGTCTGTATTTTCCCTGAGGTCCTTATTTGTCTGTCTTCCGTAATTAAACAGTAATTGAATGATAACTTTTGGTATTATCTGTATCTGAAGGTCCTTGGAATATACCTATAGCAACCAACACCTTTAAAATGATTAGAAGCTTTCAAATAACACAGATAGCTGGGAAACCAGACAAATTTTAGCTGTGGCAGCCTAAGAGCCCTATGTGCCTTGGCAGGGAGAATGAGCTGTAGTAAGTGCCATACAGCTCTGTCTGCAGTGTTTGTGGTATCCAAACTAACTGGCTTAAACAGAGCTTGACTATTGGCAAGGCATTTTGCATCTTACATGTAAAAAAACCCCAGGGATGTCTCAGGAATTGTTTGGTGCTAAAACTGTTAAATGGGGCAGGTATTCATGTTCTGTATTTTTATGCCTTAATTTCTTTCCCTGGTGCTTATTACTAAATTTACGACTTACTTGTCAAGGCTTTGGACATGACTTCTCATGTTACTCCTAAAATCAAAATGGATGGGGTATTTGTCAATAGAGAAAAATTCAAAGCCTTCCAGCATCTGTGCTGGAATAACGCTGAATAGTAGCAGAAATCTGAGAGATCCAGACCCAAGGGACCTGGAAACCCAGAAAAGGAGTGGTGGGCCCCAGTGGAGCAGCCAGTAGGTCAAACAAAGTAATTATTTTCCTCCATTTGGTACTTGTGAAGCTATTTTAAGATACTGTGTCCAGCTAAGGGACCCAGCACAAAATAGTTACTGGAAACTGGAGTTCAGGAGTCCAGAGAAGGATGCAGTGGGTGGTGTACAAGAGAGTCTAAGGTAACCCCAATGGTTTGTTCCATGGAAGACAGAACTGGGCTGGAATCTCACTGCTGTCTTCACCTGTCTAATGGGAAATAAAGAGTAGGAGGAGCTAGACTTCTTTCAGAGCTGCCCAGTGGAAGGACAGGAGACAGCAGATGGGAACAGCAGCAAGGTGCTGGAATTCTGGAAGCTGAGAGTTTTGGGCTTTCTGTGCTGGGGGGCATTGACCCTCAGGCAAGCACCACATTTGATTTGCCATGGAACAAGCTTCCAAAATTGAGTGATAGCGCTGTGGTTGTGGGTGTGTAGTTTGAATAGAAGTGTGTGATCTCACAGGGTAAAAAAAATTAAAATCTTAGATTTAAGATTTTAGTATATAGTAATATAAATGGGGCAAGATGGAGGATTTTGGGTGTTGTCTAAGTCCTTCTTCACCACTTCATTCTTGGTTTCAGGTGGTTTTTTCTAATTGGGTGAAAAGATCTGCATTGTGGGCCTTGTGTGTTAAATCATTGGGTCAAAAATACAAATAGTATAGGTGTAATCTTGTTATTGGGTGGTTAGCACTTACATAACTTGGGAAAGAGTTAGAGACACCTCCATTTTCTACCTCGCTAGCTAGAGCTCACAACTTGTGAGGCTATAATATAGAAAAGTATTAATAAACACGGAGTCTGAACATGAAATTGTGACTCCCGTGTATTAACCCAGCTCTAACAAGAGGAAAAGAAGACAAGAAACCAACAGCACAGGGAATTCCACTGCATTTAAAAGAAAAACTTCACCAAGGTGGAGAACACATGCTGGAACAGCTTGTACAGAGAGGCAGTGCCATCTCTATCACTAGACAATTTCAAAATGTCTGCGGCCGAGATCCTGGGTAGCAGGACTCAGTCTGGAGTTAGCCACGCTTTGAGAAGGAGATTGGATCAACTGCTTCTAGAGAACTCCTTCCACTAAGATCACTCTCTGATTTTGTGGGAATTGCTGTTAAATTTAGTCTGTCCCATCCCATGTATGATCATATCAAAGCTTTATTATCTGCATTGCTTCATTACAGCCTTAAGGTTCCATTCTGGGGTCTTACCACCTCCCTAACTCTTGATTTTGGTTTAAAAGGCTTTTAACATACATTTACTACCATGAACAGGTAAGCCTTTACTCTCATTTCAAATTACATCCTCTGCAATTACACAGAATTATTTTCTATCAGTACAATTCTCGTGGTCACTGTTCTTTGCCCAGGATTTTATTATGCACTCACTGTTCTCTGAGGGGGGCAATATGTAAATGTGTTACCTTAAATATAATGCCAAAATGGAGATTTGCTTCTCTGGATGATTTATTTTGTTTCACCTTCAGTTATGTTAATCTTCTGAGAGCAGTAGATTCAGGAGATGGACTGGAATGTTTTCTCTTAAGATATCCTTTTTGGACTCAAGAACACAAGCCTTGGCTGCACATGCTATCTAGAAATAATATCTAAGGTAGCCAAGCAACTGTGACGTGATAAACATCAGTCTGCATTGTTTCACAGAATCTTAGCTAACATAGACTTTGTTCCTGAAAACCTGTGATCTAAACAGGTATTTTTGCATGCCAGCTATGGTATATACTCAAAGCAATTTGCGTCTCTTTTTTTATCATTTAAATCCTACTAATTATTTTCAAAACAGAGTGTTGAATTTCAAGTTCGTTCACTTGCACCAACATGTAGTTTGAGGTTATGTAGGGTTTTCTTTAAGATTTTTTAAGAAATCTAATGAAACAAAGGGGAAGAGTCACTCTGGCTTTAATGAGCCCAGTACAAATACCCTTGTGAGCTTTGGGGAAGGTGTCAGCCAGATATACAGTTGTCCCTTTATCTACCAAGGACAGGAGCACTAGTGCAAAAGTCATTTCCAGACTATTCATGTGACAAAGGGGTGATTTAGGGGTGACAAAGACTGTAGGGACATTTGGTCCTCCTTCCATTGACCTCGATGGGGCTGCCTGGGTCTGCTGGCTGCAGCCACAGGTCAGGGGCGGGTTTCTGCCTCCCAGGAGCAGCATAGAGATCCCTAGCTCCCATATGGAGCTGCCAGAAGGGGATGAAGTCATGTTACTGAATGACCAGCTGGCCAGTGTGTGAGGAATTAGTTCTTCAAGGAGGTTAAAGAATTTGGCCAGTTCTGCTGGGGCCAGGCCAAAAAGACAGAACTTGACAGCTGGACGCAGCACCTAGCAAAAGGAATGTCTGATCCTGCATGCTGGGTATGGGGAGAAGATTTTCAGAGTCTTCCTGCCACTGTGGGCATCTTCTACACTGGGGTTTAACATTAGGAAATGCTGCTGAGGCTCAGGACATGCAAGCAAAGACCCCTGCTTTTGGGTACTGCACTGTTCTTAGTTGATGGTTTAAGGATAGGATTTAGGAATGGATGCAACAAAATAACAGATCATAGCAAAGAGGAGATGATGAGCTGTTAGACAGACAGTGAGCAATTGGTGACCATTTTTTGAAGATCAAGTCACCTCTGCTATTCTTTGGGATGCAGAGTAGGATGTCAAGGCTGCTCTGGCCTGAGATGATGTATTTGGCATTTTCAATATGTTTTTTCTCATTAATCATGAAAGTTGTGGTTTTTTCAACCTTGCTAAAGGAAAGAGCAAAGGCTAATGGGAGTACGTCTGGCATATACCACATCTAAGGATGATGCACCCATTTGTTCAGTTTCTTAAATGTTACCACTTCTTTTGATATTCTAGTATCAGTATCTGGGTGACTTTACCTGTTGACAGTTGGGGAAAGTTATTTGGAAAACAAAAACAATTACAAAGTTAAAAGATTCTTGGGAGTCTGACCAGCATAGCTGCATGCCTCTCCCCTTGAAGCCCAGATGGGCTAAGATGTGGGAAAGAGAGAAAATGGGAACTGGTTTAGTGGTGGTGTATCATTCAACTGTCTGTGTGCTAGAGGGAAATATGGGACATTATGCTTCCTCAGGAAGGGTGGGGTCTGCTTCATCCTGGCCATTCCTTGTGTGACCCTTCTTTCACCAGTTCTAGCTGTCTGTGGGAAATGGGGTGTATGATTAACCCAGTTCCCTTGGGTTGCTGGTTGCAGACCTGGATGTCTTGCTGCAAAACCAAACTGTGTGCAACTGCAAGAGCAAGGCAAACTCATTTTCACTGTGTGCTTGAGAGTTGAAGAAGAGCTGATTTACTAAGGCAGGTAGTGACAAGGTTTTCAGCACCCATGACTGATCTCAAAAGTCTGGTCCTACTCATCACAGAGCAATGCAGCCAACACTTCCTAGCACAGGGACACTGTGAGGCCATGAATGCTGTAAAAGCAATGGCCTGGGAAGGTTGTGAGGAAGTTCTTGAGGATGTCGAAGGGCTAATAGACAGGAAATGGATTTCCCAAGACTCTCCTATCTGCCTGATCACAGCCTAAATCTTTAGCATGCCAGACTAGCAATTTTTTGGGAAGCAGAGATAAGGTACACTCAGAGAAATGAATTAAAAGTCCTGCAGGTGTGTCCTTTCACCCAAACAGGCGCATTTTACTAACAGAGAGGGAATACCTAGGAAAAACAAAACAAAACAACACACAACAACAACAACAACAACAACAACAACAACAACAACAACAACAACAACAACAACGAAAACGCAGCCAACAGTAAAGATCTTGTACTTCCACTATCTGCAAGGGTTTAAATCTACTACTTGCATAAGAAAGCTGATACTTCTGACTATAAGCGTTCACTCTTCTGCTGATTTAGATCAGCATTGTATTGGTCAGCTGGACCTGCTGGCAGAGGAGGTATGAAAATTCAGGTGTGTCGCTTTCTCTCTCTGTCTGTCTGTCTCTCTCTGTCTCTTTCTCTCTCCTTGGCTCTCTCTTTCCCCTCTCTTTCCCTCCCCACCTCTGTATTTCCTTGCCTGACCATATTTCACTGGGCAGATATGTGATCAGTCTTGATTTATGCTGGTGTAAACCTGTAGCTCTATCTTTGACCTCCATGAGTTCATGCCTTTCTACATCCCTGGAGAGTGACACATTTGTTCCAATAGTTTGGCACTTCTCAAGCTACCTCCTGTCACCTCATGTGGGAGACATGAAATAGCAAACGAGTGTCTCTGCCCTAATGTTTTCCCTTCATAGGGTATCCCTTGGTGAATTTATCCCAGGCTGCAGGAAAAAAATAAAAAGATAATTGCTTCTATTTCACCAGTTTTTACTTTTGTTGCCTTTGAACTCTCTGGAAACAAATACCTTTCTTCTTTATTTTCCTCTGGAGACTGTCAGGAGATCAGCTTTCAGGCAGTTTAATGAGAAACAAGCCCCTGTTGAAAATGTTTAAGGAATGTGATTAATTGCTTGGCTTTAGAGTTGCAGCATGCCTCCATTTAATACCTAGAAGACCAGGAGTAAGGGACAGGAGTGTGCCTTTTCATCATTGTAGCTGTTCCTTTGTGCAAAATAAGCCCTCACAACCCCTCCCACACATCCCCAAGCTCTAAAATGGGATGCTGCAAACAGGGAATTATTGCCCTGTTTGGGTCCCATCCCAACATCTTTCTCATGCAGATTTGCAACCTGGACATTTCTGTGCCTTGAAGACTCAGAGCTGTGCCTGCAATACTGGATATCCAGGGGAAGGTGTGCCAGGTGTGTTTCAGCAGCCTTGCCCCACAGGGAAGTGAACAGCAGCTTAAAAATCCTGTCTTCATGGAGAGTAGATGGGTCCTGGGCTCTACCAGTTCCTCTGAAAAGCAGCAGGGCTGGCTCAGATGGAGGGCTGTAAATCTGCATGGGTTCAGGGATAAACTGAGTTAAACTCATGGTCCAGGTTCACCAGGATGTGAGGCTGTAGTTCTGCTTGGGGCTCAGACCATCTGGCTGTGGGATCATTTCAGTTTCCTAAAACAGAGCCTGGCACACTCCTACAAACAAGTGCCATGGAAAGAAAGGTTAGCACCAGCTTGCCCGCATCACCAGGTCTCTTTAGAGACTAAAAAATCCTGGAATATACTAACATACAACTAATTGTATAGCTGATGATATAATATACAACTAATTTGATGATCTTGGGACCTTCAGGGCATCACTTCTGGTACTCTTGCTTTCCTGATACATGGTATTCCTGGTACTCCTGAGATGGAGGAGACCCTTAGAAATGATCCTTGATATTTCAGAGGCCTGTTTCTTCCAGGAATCAGCTCCCCTCTGTCCACACAAAGGTTTTCCACACACAGAAGCTGAGTCAAAAGTTCTGGGGTGTATTGGCAGGGTTTGAACATTTTCTGACCCGTTCGCTTAGAGCAGAGATGCATGTCCTGCATCTCAGCATGTTCTTTCCACACCCATGAGCACTTTTAAAATTAATTTATCAGTTTTCCCCCTCTTGTGACAGCGTGGCAAAATGGCTTAGTGTTTGTATTTGATTGATGGCCTAGAAAATGAAGGGCCAGTTATGATTCTGCTGGCTTAAAACAGACTGTCAGCAGAAACATTGCCACTCATTTCCATGGGGACCAAGCCTTTGCCATTGCCTGAAAAGAAGTGGTCAAGTTTTGAGCTGGGTCTTTGAGGTCCTGGTTTTGCAAGCCAGTTTCCAGCCCCTCAAACCAGGCCAAATTTATTTCCGGCTGAGGAAGTGTCCTTCTCTGTGCAACTTTGGAGCTGGGACTGAATCAGAGCGTTGCTTTCCGAACAAGAACTCCCAAAGAACATGTACAGATTGAGAAAATGGTCTTTTAATCTTACTGAAAAATTTGAGAGACAGTCAGTTAGGGGAAAAAGTCTCTTACAGTTTTCTGCACAATTTTAAATCATCATAACAAACCAGGACGTAAGTCCTTACCTCTAACAACTCTTTAGTTTTTCTTAGGGACAGTCTGAAGTAATTTATTTCTGTTCACCACATTTATTATGTTTTTGGGGCGAGGAAGGTCTGCAAATGTTCACTGGTTTATGCATTTGATTACTGGATGCACAACATGATATGGTTCTTAAAAGGGTGGTTGACCAATTTGGATTGGGGAAATACTTTGGAAAAAGAGCTTCTGAAAGGGTAATATTTTCTCTCTTGCTATTGCTGGCACTTACTGACATGGAAGAACTGTCATTAGGGAAATGCAAAGGCTGACATCTGGCATGAAGTAAGCAGGATGAAAAAACTCCAAACACTGGGTGTGAGGGAAAGGTGTTTCTACACCCTGTTTATCTCTGTTGTGCTGGATTAACTCATCCTGGTGTCTATTGCATGTATTTTAAAATTAGAAATGATACTGCAAATACGCTACTGGAGCAGGCAGGAAGATTTCTGGAGCCAGGTGGAGAGTTTGCTTCATTCATGGGACATTCATTAGGACTTAGGCATGCAGTAATTCTTAGTTATTAATATGTGATTCATTCTTCTGGTTCTATCATACAGAGTTATTTATGCTTTTGTGAAGAGTAAACTCTGGCTGTAAAACATGGAGAGGTTTTACATTAATTCTTTTCTTTCATTACATATGGACTGCAGAAATCTCAGAAATCACATCCATAAAAAATATATATAATGTATAGATATATTATTTCTGTATTAATTATATCCCCTGTAAATGCTATGGCATGCTTACAAAGCTTTGATTACTCATCCCACCCCAAGCTGAGAAACTGCTGATCCCCACAAAAATACAAAAAAAGGGGAAGACTTTGAAGTCTTCCAACATTGGCTTGTCATGGAGTGAATGAACTTGAAAGAGAAATGTAAGCCCTGACTTCTGATATAGTAGAGAGCTGGCAAGTTCCTACAGATTTTTACTCCCAGATGACATCACTTTCTCTCCAGCAACTTCCAGCTTGTCTAGCACTGCAAGGTAAATACAGCCATGCCACATAGTGCTCATCACCTCAGAAAGCATCTTTGTCTCTTCCCATTCTGAATCTAGGATATCAACACACTGCAGAGCAGATGGTGTGTGAACCTGCAAGGACAGCTCTACAACCAGTGGGCACTGGCATATCTCCCATGTAGTGGAGACAGGAGTTTTGCTGATTTATACCCTTTGACATTCTAGCCCAAGGTAATGGCATCTTCATTTCTGACTTCAGTAGGAGCAGGCTCTGGTGTTGGGAGTGAGGCTTCCTTCCACTAGAGAAAAACACAGCTGGAACACAAAGTTGAAGGAAGAGCAGCATTAAAAAACTGCCTCAACAGCAGTGGTTAGGTGCACACCTAAGAGCCAAGTTTCTGATGTGTAAGTGCATTTTTTGTCTGATGCCAAGAAAACAGATGTGAGAGTTATTTCCTAATAGCCAAAGGCATTGTCACATGACTAATGAAGCATCTTCCAAAACTGGGTGCCTGCCTAGGCATGTAATGGAAAGATGGGAGGAAATTGTCTAGCTATGTGGATTCCTTGTGGTAAGGCAAATTTAGCTCAGTGAAGCCCATGACTAACAAATACCAAGCACTCAACTTTTCAAATCACAACACCCTGAAACCTGTTGATAAGCTTGCACAAAGCTTGGAATGTTTGGATGAAAGCAGAGCATTATAGGACTCAGAAAGAGAATTTCCTGGTGGCAAATAGGTTTGTGCCTTAGATGTTCTGTTTTGGAATTAAGCCACAGCAAAACCCATTTGAGAAACTGTGTTCTGCATTTGTAACTGGTTTAAGAAGTAATGTGAAACAACAGCCACTCTCTGCAGGTTATTCTCTCTTTTGTCATTGCTGTGGAACTCATGTGAAAGAATTTGATGGTACCACCTTCTGGCATGGAGCTGTGGGAGTAGGTCACTCTCAGAACAAGCTACTTCATAAACCATTAAACTAAAGTTTTTTCATTTAAAGAAAATATCTCAACATTAATGATGGAAGTAGAACATCCTCCCCTGATTACCTTGCAATTTGTCATTCTCTAATTACCCAGTGAGGTACATCCTGCTGCTTCATCAGCTCTCTGCAACACTTTATATAGCTCTGCTGTTGGCTGCCTTCTTGTTTCTCTGCACCTCTTATCTCTGAGCATGCATGGCCAGGATCAAAAATTTAACCCTGTCAGCTCTGCAGTGCTTCCTCAGCTATGTCTATGCTGCAGAATCACCTCTTTTAGTCCAAGTTAAAATTTTAGAGAGCTCTTTAAAACTGTACGTGTTGATGCTGATCCACAGTGTACTTTCTTCTCTGCAGCCAGCACTTATTTCCGTGTCTTTTGTGTCTTGTTTTTATATTTGGATTGCCAGGGTTTTGTCATAAAACTTGTGTATGCTATCTGTGTTCACCACATGGCTCTTGTTTGAGGATTGCAACTTGCAAGTGCCACAATATTCACAGATGACAAATAGCCATAGAGTAGTATTAAGTTTGCAGTTGAAGTGTGTGTATGTAATCTGTGAGACAAATTCTTAGTGAGAAAGTTTATTGATCTACATTCAGTTGAAATGCAAGGTACTTTTCACTGACACTCCCCAAAAGCCTAGCCTATGGAGAGGCTTATATTATGCCCAAAGGCATTGTGGTTAAAAATATCTCACCTTAATCCCAGGAAAAGTTAAAAGCTTTCCCTTTACTTATTTTTGTATTATTTATTTTCTGCTTTTTAATTTTCATTCCTGCTTTTCCGTGTCTTTTTATTCTCATTCCATAAAAACGATATATATATTCACAAATCAAAAATTCACCTGAAATGATCTGACAAATCACTTTTAAAATGTTCCTGGTTTCATTAAAAAAGAAAAATCCATTAAGATAGCTGATAAAAACATTGCAGTGACATCAACTATTTTTCAATAACAAAGTTACTGAAATAACATATTTTGGTCGGCTGGCTGTAGAAATGCCTGTGGTGTAGAACCCTGGTATAATGCTCTTTATTTATTTACCATTTATTTATATCAGATAGGTTGTGTAAGTGCCACGCAGGAGGCAAATGGAAAAGACAGGCCGAGAAATCCCACCCATGTCTTGAGTCTATGATCTTGTATGAAAAAATGAATATGCCAACACTGCCGTGGGCATTTGGGGGACCCCCTTTGTACAGCTGGTGGATCCTGACAGGTGCAATGAGATTTTTACACCTAGAATTGCTGTATTTTGCACTTACTGTGTTTTGAACAACCTGCACAGACACAAGCCTGACCGGGTCGTCACCAGGACAGAGTTGGTGGTGGGAACAGGAGATGAAGGGTTTGGGTACCGTGTTTTACAAAAACTGGGGTGAGGTGTGGCCTTCATGTTGTCCGAAGGAATGGAGAAAATAAAAAATTATCAACCTCAAGACAAAGAGAGACGGCTAAAAAATATCACTGTGAGGAGCACAGGGGAAGTTAAGGACATAGGGGAAGCTGGGGACATAGGCAAGTATGGGCTTGGTGACCATACAACCTGGATTTGGCTCTCCTCCTAACCTGGAGAACACAGGCCCTTGTGGAGTGCCAGGGATCTCAGAGGAGAGGGTAACTGGTTTGGGGGACTTTTCACTTAAGTGATATACTGGTTTTTGTAACGGTATCTGACCTCAAGTGTTCTATGAGGAAATGTAACAGTATATTGTCTCAGTTTGGAAAGCCAGGTGTCTGCCAGGGAAAAGCCAGAGCTTCCCTTGGAATGAAGAATGTGAACTCCTTCCCTCCAAATTATTATAATTTGGAAATTAAGGGGCATTCAGAGAAAGATATGGGAATAGGAATAACCGTTCTTTACTAGGAATTTTAAAAATGCAGTAGTACAAAAAAGCAAACTAACAAAACAGAAAAACCCTGACAGAGTCAGAACATGATCTGACACCCTGCTGGTCAGGGTATTAGAAGCAGTCCAATTAAATCCTCCTGGAGTGACAGATGTGATTCTGTTGGAGCAGAGATGATCCTGTAGAAGGGTCCAGTAGTGGTGAGATGGGTCCGGTCTTCCTCTGGGAATCCAGTGAAACAGGCTGTCCTGGTGTTTTGAATCTCAGGTTTTATCCATGTAGGAATGCTTGGCTCCTCCCTCCTCCCACTGGGTGGAGCATCTCCCAGTGGATGATGTAATTTTATCAGTCATGCAGTGAGCCCTGATGGCCCATTAACAGCAGATATCCCCCGGAGGACCCTGGATGGGTCATGGAAGAGATAAGAACACTGCCCCAGCTGGTTTTAGCAGCTGCCCATTAACAGAAGGCACCAGCCCCCTCCACCTGCAGTTATGAGGAATGGGTCAGAGAGGAGCTAAAGAAACACCTCCCCAAATGGTTTCATCAGATGGGAATAGAATACATCTTGCATTTCAACCCAAGGCATATATTTACACAGTCTCTGGAAAGGCTGTTTATATCTGCATGTCTGCTTCCTTCTCCCTGTCCAAGGCCTCAGAAAGGTATTTTTTAGGGCAGAAGATTCAGTCTAAGAATGAGTGAGAGGATGAGCTTATGCTCAAGAGCCAGGACTGCATCTGTGAAAGAGACAATAGGAATCTGAGTGTTGGGCAGAGTTTGTATACCAGGGGCCCCAGGGTTAAAAGGAAGGTGCCTAGACATGGCTGGACTCAGATGGTATTGGACACCCTGGGAAACAGGGACTGGACCTCCTAGTACCTAGGTGGCGAGCAGTAACGACATTTGGACAGATGCTGTCACAGGTGAATCATTGCTTGCAAAGCTGAGTTATTAGTGGTCTTATTTATAAAAGCGCCTACTTCAGGAGCATGTACAACTCCCCATTTTAAATTCTCCATTTGAATAATCAAATTGGCACTTGAAAGAAATTGTAGCTGCTTACATTTTTTGCCCTGCCACACTACTGTGGACCCAATGTTAGACTACTATGCATGAGTCCAGTAGTCACTCATGAAGAAACAGACTGTGCTGCCCCTGGAACTGCAGCAGCTGTCCTCAGTTAGTAATATTTTGCAAGAGAGCAGGCCAAAAAGCAAAGATCATCAAAGGAGAGAAGTACATGCAGTGCAAACATCCTCCATGACTCCCTTCCTTGGCTTCCTCTTGGTGCCATGCCCTCAGAGCTGCCACATCAGTGTGGATCCTCTGCTTACAAAGGATTGTAGGGTGGTCTTGCATGTCCCCCACAGTTCATAGCCCTCCAGACCATTTTCAGAGCCTGTGATGGTTCTGGCTTTTTTTCTGCCAAGGTCGGGATTAATGGTGCAAGAGACAAAGTTTGCATTTGGACGTGGATGTTCATTAATTCTGACCTATATTACAGTCTCACAAGCTATGAGTTCTGCAGTACTTCTAGTTAACAAGGTGCAAAATGGAGTACCTCTCTATGTCTACAAGGTCTTCTCAAGGACAATCCGTCCAGTTGTGAAATGCCACCTAAATTATTTTTACTTTAAACCCAATAACTAACCACCTGAAGTCCGCAGTGTAAAGAAGAAGGTGAAAAAAGAACAACTAACCTCCACCCTAAAGTCTCCATCTTGCCCCATATATATTACTATATACTAAAATCTTAAACTCTTAATTTTTCACCCTATGATACCACACAATTATATTCAAACTACACACTCACAACCCCAGTGCTATCAGTTAATTTTGGGAGCCTTTTCCACGGCCTCAGGTCAAATGCAGTGTTTTCTTGAGAGTCAGTGCCTGACAACACAGAAAGCTCAAAACTCGCAGTTTCCAGGGTTCCAACAAGAGCCCTGGCAAGGGAGACAGCTCTTCTGCAAAATATCCAGACAGGCTGGTTAGTTTATTTCCTATTCTTTAGTTTTCTATTCTTCTTTTCACCCATTTTGAAATATGGTGTTAGGTGATAGAATGGTAACTGGCATTTGTTGTAACCCTGATGGTTTAAAGGCATGAGCAGGGCTTAGAGACAATGCAGTGAAGCTGGCTGTAGAAGACTTTGGAGTGAATAATAATTCTGATTAAACACAGAGTTCACATCCCACCAGTTTTGCCACTGTTTTAATATTCAAAAATAATAGATTCATTAAGAAGCCTGTTGTGGCATTTGTTGTTGGCATTTGATCCAAAGACATGTCACTCTTTTTAAAGAAAATGCCTGTAATTTTGGATGAAAACTTTGAGGTTCCTTTTAAAAGTACTGCAGTGCCCTTGTTTAGGTGGGAGATCTTTTTCATGCAGTGTGTTTCATCATTTCTTCTCTTATGCATCATTTGTCAAATCTTCCCTCATCAAATTACCACAGCTTCAGGGGTCCTGAAGAAACGAGTATAATTACTCACTGTAATTAAATCTTTCATATATTATTAGACACTGCATGCAATGTGGAGATATCATACAAAACCTGCCATATCTTTATGTATCTCTCCCACACCTGATTGAATCAGTAAGTGCAGAGGTTTATTTCCCTCACCTCTTCTGTGTTGCAGAGGTGATAAATTGTATTGTGTCAGGGAGGCTTTGTCATACGGATTGGCAGCTGTAAAGAATGGCCTCACCTGCCTCAGAAGGGAGGCAAAGGGAGACAACATGAAGTCGTGTTGTATAGACAATAGCCTGCTCTTCTTAAGATGGGGAGATAAAAAAGGACTGAGTAGAGGCCCATGAAAGCACAGAGCTTTGTCATGCATCTTGGTACAACCAGCAGCCCTCAACTGAGGTTTTGAACATCTCTAAAAAGGGAGTGTTCTTCCTTCATCCAGGACTTGGTCAGCCAGGCTAAACAATTAAAATTGTCCGTGTAAGTCTCAGAAAACTGTCAAGAAGTTAGGAGTTTGGCATTAAATTATATCACTGGGAGGATTTTGTGGTCTGAGCTTTCAAAAGCTGAAGTGTCATTAGTAAATCTATGGGGTACCATGAAAGGAAATTTTCGTTGTTGCAACATAAATTACTGAGAAGCCTGAAAGAACTAGTTCAGAAATAAACTAAGAGCTCACAACCATCAACTCATAAAATAAGTAGAGAGTGATGCTAGCTATAAATGCCTCGTCTCCTGTGTTGGTCCTGAAGGACCTGCCCAGGAGTTCCTGGGAAGTGATGCTGTTGCTCCGGAGGGAATGAGGCCCTTCTCCACATTTATTTATCACTTCAGATGTTTTCTTTGTTTTACGGATCTAGTTTTCTCTATCTCTTGGGTATAAAATAAAAAAGGGGAAACAATGTGAGAGCCACATGAAATGTATTACTTGAAAGCATGATCTCCAGAGAGAGAGGAAACGATGCAAGCAGCCCTGTAAAAGAGAGGAGAACAAAAGAAAATTTAGTAAGTTGCAAGAGAGCAGGAAGTTCAATGACATCAACAAGAAGAGAAATAAAAGAACCAGAACTGTAAAATTTAGAACGAAAACAAAGAAACAACATGAAATATTTACTCCAGAACAGAAGGAGAAAAAATAATGGAAAGAACAACAATAAAGGACATCTATTACAAATTACTTTAAAGATAATGTTGATTCTATACCACCACACTAGTTTGCTCAGGACCTTTATTTTGTGTCATCAGCACATTTAAGCTCCGGATATTGCCTTGGAAACCTGAGCTAGGGTTGTATACTCTGGCAACTCTGTCCACATCACTGCTCCTGAGGTCCTAAAGTCCAGGTTGTGCAGTGCAGAGAGCTAGTATCCTCCTCTTTGTGCACTGCCAAAGTTGTCAGCCCTCCTTTGCAGCAGAGGAAGCAGTCATCATTTAATTACAGCATGCTGCTTGAGTTATAGGTTGCCATTATTGTTAACAAGCTGTTTTCCCATGATCTTGAAAAGTGTAGTCCTGAGGACGAGGCTGAACTGGGAAGCAGGGAACCTGCCTACTCTACCCAGGCTTATTGTGGGATTTTGGGTACATTTTGCCATCTTCTTACCAGGATACACGCTATGATGGTGCTATATGTAAAATACAAGGCAATATATAAATGTGTGAATGCATATATATATACATATATGAATACATGAAATACGTTATATTCTTTGCCTTCTTGATGCTTAATGCAGGTTGCTTGTATGAACAGAAAACCAATTTGCATCATCCATTGTAGTTTTTGACTTAATAGCTCTATTTAAATCAGTGATACTCAGGAGACACCACACAGGTACAGGACATTTCCTAGATACTGTCAATCTCAGTAGCCACCAGTTCTCCTGCAGTTCTGATCCATTCTGCTGTCTGTGCTGGTGCTGGCTGGAGGAGATGTCACACCTCAGCACTGATGCCCATCTGTGCCCTCACACCTGGGCAAAGCAGGGAACAGAGAGATCAATTACTTCCATCACTCACTCCTTCACAGGTTTTTAACCCACAGAAAGCAATTGAAAATGTCTTTCCTAGGTACGAAATCCCATTTCCAGTGTCAGTTCCATAATCAGACAGGAGAAAAAATGATTGGTCATTTCAAGCTGGGTGGGCACCTGCCCGTGTCACTGCCAGCAAATCCTCTGCAGGCATAGACACGGGCTGGTTTTGGGAAAGTTACTGGCTTAACAGGCTCTGATAAAATGATAATTTTAATACCTCATTTTTTTTTAAGCATTTGAAAAATACATTGTGGTCAAATGTTTTGTCGTGAGAGGGTTTTAATAAAACCTACAGCTTTACAGCTTTTCCTTATTATTTGCTGATCAAGCTGAGACCCAGTTTGTCACATGTTTGTTTCTGTACAATAAGCACCTAAACACTTACACAGTGCATTGGAAACCTGAGTTGCCTTATACAACAACCCTTATAAAGCTTTCCAGAAGAATACAGGGCCAGCAATGCTGAGGCTGTACAAATAATATGATAAATTTATGCGTACCTTTTTTCCTCTATGTTTGTATCACAGGTACAGACAAGCAACCATGCTAAAGCACGTTATTAAGATTGCTCTACCAATTAACCCAAATGTACGAAATGCCAGAATGAAGACTGCCTGTGTGCTCTTATTTCTGTTGCTGCTTTTTCCCTTATGCAGCATGCACAATTTTGAGAATATCCTGTGTTAATTTTCCCACATGCCTATGCCTCATTACATGCACAGGGTAGATGAGTCCCCTTAGTGAGCAATTATTCAGTGTTTTATTCCAGCCTTGCTATTTAATATGAGGTTTTACACATTATTTTTTACTCATCCATATAAATCCTGCTGCAAGAATGAAGTTATTAACTTCTTTATAGGCTTTTCTCTGGTACATACCATTTTGAAGCCTGAATGCTTTGCAAACAATAATGAATATATTCTCCCACTAGCTCTGTAGGATAACAGTAAGTTATCTCCATCTTAGAGTGGGCAAGTTGAAGTACAGAATAAGTAGAATCAGAACTGAGAGACTTAGTTTTGAGTATATGGGCTACTAGATTATCTACTTCGGACTTTTTCTGTTGTTATTGGAACAACATATGTTTCACCCTTGAGGGTGAAATGTGCAAGTTAGATACTGTTGGAAAAACCATATTACCATGTACCTGAGGTTTGTACTAAGTTGTAGTTGCTGCCCAGATGGACAAAACAGTGTTTCTTACAGTTCCCTGCTTTTTGCATTAGGTTTTTTTAATTTGGCCCCCTTACACAAAAGATGAATTTTTAATATTTTAGTAGCCAATAGAGGATGAACAGTGAACAATTCCAGCTTAGGGCTTAGATCATGAGCCACTCACCCCATCTCCACTTTTTCCCCACACTGAAATTCCAGTCTGTCTTTTTGAGGTCTTTTGCTGGCTCTGTCTTTTATCAGTCTACCAATATCTCTGCAGCCTACAAATGCAGCCAAGCAATGCAGCTTCTTACCTAAGCAAGAAAAGCACTGTTAAAAGTCAGCACTGGTGTGAGAACAAATATTTACCAACTTCCCATTAATACATTTAGGCTATAATTTAAAGAAATATGCTTAAGTATCAGAAAAATATGCAGTATTCTTTTATCCATAGAATGGACAAAGAAGGGCTTTTTTAGGATGCAGGTGAGTCCATAAAAGGTTCCTTGGTCTCATCAGGTCCCTTCCATCCCAGGTAAGGTGAAGGCAGGTGCTAAGCTATGTGCATCTGGGTAGAGGTGGTTTTTTGGGAGCTTTTTTTTTGGGTTTGGTGTTTTGGGTTTTTTTGGAGGGGGGTGTGTTTGTTTGCTTGTTGTGTTTTGTTGTTGTTTTGGGGTTTTTTTGTTGGTTTTTTTCTTTTTCTTCTAGCTAGCGTTCAGGGTTCTGAGTCTGTGGCCATGGCAGGGAAGAGGAGAGCTCTGTTCCCCCACTGGATTTTGTCAGTCAGCCACAGAAGATGGGTGGACGTGAGACCCAAGAGCTCTGCAAGTGTGAGCACACCATGGTGTGTGCAGGACAGCTTTTGCTTAAGCAGTCTTTAGAATTTCACAGTAAATAAATAAAATTAAGACCTCCATTTGGTAGGGATGATTTTTGTCAACTTACAAACTGGACAAATTTGGGAACAATTTCCCACAAAGGTAGATGTGTAGGAAAAAAGCAATCTTATTCACCCTGTCAAATCTTGCCTGAAGGTTACAACATTTGGTTGCTCAGAGCAAAGGGCTCAGAAAGACTTTTTCAACAAATGCAAATTAAAATATATTCCCTAGTGTCATGGTTTAGCCCCAGCTAGCAAACACGCAGGACACTGTCTGTTACTTACTCCTCCATCAGTAGGACTTGGCAGAGAGTTGAAAGGTTAAAAACTGGGGAACTCAAGGGTTGAGAAAAAGGCAGTTTAATAGGGAAAGCAAAGGCCACACACACAGGCAAAGCAAAACAAAAAATTAATTCACTCCTTCCCATGAGCAGGCAGGTGTTCAGCCAAGACAGCAGGGCCCCGTCACATATGATGGTGATTTGGGAAGGCAACCAACATTGCTCCAAGTGTCCCCCCCCCCTTACTCCTTCTTCACCACACTTTATGCACTAAGCATGATGTCAGATGGTCTGGAATATCCCTTTGGTCAGGTGGGGTCACCTGTCCTGGCTGTGTCTCCCCCCAGTCCCCCCCAGTTCCCTCCCCAGTGTGGCAGTACCAAAAACAGGAAAGGCCTTGGCTCTGTGCAAGCCCCGCTCAGCAACTGCAAAAACATCTCTGTATTACCAACCCTGAATTCAGCACAAATCCAAAACACAGCCCTGTGCTAGCAACTGTGAAGAAAATTAGCTCTACCCCAGCTGAAATGAGCACACCTAGTCGTGTAATTTTAAGTGCCCATACTACAGCTTTCTGCAATTTATACAACTGCGGAAACCATTACTGCAGAAACCATTACTGCAGAAACCTGATGCAAACATCTGGCATACATAAATGTCAATCCAGACAGTCAGCGTTTAGTGTACAAGGAATTGAAAAGAGAGTCTTACAATGTAAAGTGTCTGGTAATCTTAACAATGGGGGAAGATACCACCCATATCTGTAATATTAAATTTCACTGCTTCAAAGCAGGTTGCAAGTGCTCTGTGTCCTTGCTGTGTCTTGTCATGTTGTTACACAGAAGTAAGATTCCTCATTCTCTACATGATCAAAACACTCATATAAAGACACTGTATCTTATTTTTGGGGGGTAATTGATCCAGTGGGGTTCACCAGCTGTGTACTGGATCATAGTTCCTTGCGTACAGAAAGAAATGCACGTGTGTATCTAGGCAGACAACATGTGAGCAGGTGTGCAAGGATGCTGGTGATACTTGCCCCAAGACTGATTTAATTCCAGAGCTATGACTGTGTCCTGGTTTAGGGCAAATTTGAGAGAAAACCCCTGAATAGGGTCCCTCTGGGGAGCAAACCCAAACAGCCTCTCTCCCCAGCTGGTCCGGGAAAAGAACTTTCTAGGAGGAAAGTGGAAAAAAACTATTTATTCAACAAACAAAGTGCCCACAAGCTTAAAGGATGAATGCTATGAAACAACAAAACCTTTTGTTGCTCTGAAAAGATGGTAAACTCAGAAAGTCCTTGCTGTGGGTTGCTCCCCTCACTCAGTCTCTTCTCAGTTCCCCCAGAGGCCCAGGCCTCAGTAGGCCGCAGGTGCCAGCTCCTGGTGGATCCCCTGGGTTTTTCCAGAGCAGGTTTAAACAGTCTCAAGAAAAAGGGAAAAAAAACAGTCCAGAAAGCTTCTCTGCCCCAGCTAGCTAAACTAGCTAGGAGCAAAACAGATCTCTGTTCTGCTGCTGTCCATGCCTCAGCCGAACACAGTCCCGGAGCAGGAATGAAGAGGCGTGAACACTGTTTTCTCCAAACAAACTGCCCTCTACGTCTTCTCACTTCGCTCTCAGAACCAGTCTCAAAGGCACAGAACTCAACATACAGCACAAACAGAATAGATAATTGGGGATACAAGCATCATGAAGTCACCCTAGGACTGTGTCTTAGCATTTGACAGTGGGTTTCAGAGCAGAGGGTTTCACCCTGCTGTTCCACTCCCCAATAAATGCATGCCCCTTGTTGCTCAAGGCACTTTCTTTGCAGTACCCCCTACACTGAAGGTGGGGACATGGCCTTGGTGTTCAGAAACTTCCCCCAAGCAAGGAGGTGTGGTGTGGCCGAGGCATCAGTGCACTGATTGTGTCAATCTTCGCATCGGCTACAGTTCAGACAGTGCAGAGAGAATTTCCAAGGTGAAGTGGCAATGGGACTACGTGTGGGCATCGGAGACACTGTATCAGAGACAGAGGAATGTGGAAATCCCTTCTGTGAGCTGAGCTGCAGCAAAGTAAGGCGGAACAGCAGCATCATTCAAAGTGGTGCAGCATCACTGCCAAGCTGATGACACGGGCTGTGTACCTCAGTGCGTGATTGTCTGGCTGCATGAGAAGGACAAGCCCCAACAGCTGCCTGTGAGGCTTTTATCTTCTTTTCTTCGTGTTAGAGCCGGGATTAATGCACAGGAGACGCAATTTTCTTGTGTTTGGACTCAGATGTTTATTAATTCTTATTTAAATACAGTCTCACGAGTTGTGAGTTCTAGCTAGCAAGGTCGGAAATGGTGATGCCTCTAACTCTTTCCAAGGTTATTTAAGTGCTAATCACCCAATAACAAGATGACACCTATATTGTTTGAATTTTTGACCAAGTAATCAACCACCCAAGGCCTGCAATGTGGATCCTTTCACCCAATACAAAAAAAAACCACCCAAAACCATGAAGAAGAAGTTGAAGAGGAAGAACTTAGACAACACCTTAAATCCTCCATATTGCTTCCCATGTATTACTCTATACTAAAACCCCAAATTCTCAGTTTCCAGAATTCCAACACCTGCCTGCATGGCCTCAAACTCTCACTTGGGTCTGAGAGCAAGGAGCTGCAGCTCTGCACACATCTGGGGCAGCAGCTGGGAGGTCACCAGTCACAGCCTGAGCAGGCAGAGCACCACCGTGTGCACAGGTCCCTGCAAGGTAGTGGTGCCCCAGGCTTTCAGGCACATTTCAGAAACCATCCCAAAGTGTGATCCTACCTTTAAATGACAGGCTCACTGAGGGCCAAGTGGCAGGAGTATTCATGCAGGAAGGGAGATGTTTAATAATTTCTTCACAGAGGTAGGAACCTTCATTCTCCACACTTCAGGAGACTCTCCCTGCTGCTGTTCTCACTCCAGGCTTTAGGAAAGCCAATGACACTTTCCCCTGTGCCTGGTGCAGCTGCAGGGAATACCAAGGAGCCTCTCCTGGTGAGCAAGAGAAGGTGAGAAGAGCATGCTGAGGACTTAGGGAAGGAAAAATCCCAGCCTCTGTTGCTAACATTGCCTCTATGTTTCATCAATGGCTGATTCATGTAAAATGCAGAAAAATGCAAATTTTACTTAATTTATGCTTATTTAAACTACAACCTTAAATGCTTTTACTGGATTTGTGTCTGACTCATATTGAAGATTCTGACCAGGTGGTGAATGGGAAGAGTCTTTGACAATACCCTCTAAAGGCCTTTTTAAGATTTTTTCTACAAGCAGAGTAAATTATTGGACTTTGTTCCTGGCACAGTGACTATAAAAATAGCCTGACCCTCTCACTCTATAAACCTATAGAAAATGAGAAAAATAATTGCTTTAAAGTAGATTTTTTATAAAGCATCTACTTGGGATGGCCTGAAATGAAAAGAAATTGCTTTATCTAATCTTGCCAGGAAAAGCATTTCAGCACAGAGGAGTATGAAAGTGAATACTTGACCCTCCTTGGAGGCCAGTTTCCATATGGAGTCAGGCAGAAAGACAGAATCTGATGATAGCTGATGATAAATCCAGGATAAAACACAGAGGCTGACTGAGAGTTCAGGCTTTGTGGTTTATGCTTGAGCCTTATCGCCGCCGAAAGAAAATTGAAGTGATTATATACTACTTTGAACTTAATGGAAAGAAGAAAGATAGTGAATGGTTGATTACATCTCATCTTGAAGTCCTTCAAGTACAGGCCACTGCCCATTAAACTGTTGCCAAGGCAGCTTTAGCTGGGAGCTAGATAGATAGCTCAGGGTTCCCTCTCTAGCCTTCCCTGGTAAAGATTAACTATATAATCTCACTTGCCTTCATCCCCAGAGACAGTCAGAGCAAAAAGTGCTGCAGGAGATTTCTGTTCTCCTCTGTTGCCTTCAGCTGGGATCCAAAGCAGGCTGCAATTAAAGCAGTGAAACTCCTGGCCTACTATGGGGATGGGACAACCTGATTCACAGGAACATAAGAACAACACTTCCTACATCTCTATAAAACAAGTTGCAAGCTGTAACTCCCTTAGAGTTCCTTAAGAATAAAATTACCAAGAATTACTGATGTTTTTCAAGAGACTCTCACACAGTGTTGAGGCCTGACTCACGGCTGGGAATGCTTGTGCTTGGCAGGATGCAGCATGCAAAGAACAGCCAGAGATGTGTATGCTGGGTACCCTGAGGTGCTGCAGGAAGGTGTTTTCCTGGGACTCGATGTAAAGACATTGCTAGGAACAAAGGTGGCAAAGTGTTAGCCACTACTAACAATAAAACAACTTGTTATACTGCTGCCACTAATTCAGACACAGCAGATTATGAACTTGCCTATGATGGAATTCTGAGACATAATGAAACTGGAGCAGAGTGGACAGATAGAGAGAACGAGTGATGATAGTGACATTGTGATTAAATCATTGCATTTTCCTGCCCCAGGGTCACTGTGTAGGGTCATCTCAATGCCCAATAATGGCACCTATTGTCAGCACTAAGGTTGTCACTGAAGATGCTACAGATGGTTTCCAGTTTCCCCCATGGTTCTTCAGGAGTGTTGTAGGTCTCCACAGAAAAATGCTGTCCTGAGAGAAAATAAAACTGAAGCTTGTGCTAGAGTCCACATCATCAAGAGAAAAAGTGCCCAGGATCCAAATGATAGTGAGTAGAACAGCTTTGTGCTGATGCAGGCAGAGCCCCAGTGCTGAAGCTGATGTATAGACAGGTATCAGAGCTTATCATGAGTGGTAACAGCAAAGATTTAAGCCTGTCAATCAGAGACAGCAAGTGTTAATGCATCCACTTTCACACAAGAAAATCAGAAGTAATGTTGACCTTGCTAGCGTTGGCTTCTCCTGTTTCTGAAAGACTTGATCTGGAGCTGATCCACCCGTCAGTAATGTCCTCTTGCCTCCTGTTTCAAAAGAAGGGCAAAACCCCCACCTGTACTACATTTCATTATAAAAAGAGCTGAAGTCAGGAATCGAGTGAGAATTGTGTTCTTCTTCCACTGCAGAAATACATTGAAAAAAGAGAGATTGCTGGCCTGTATATAAGTGAACTCCAGGTTTAGCCACTGGAAGCAGGCACTATTATGTAATTCAGCCAACCAAGAAGATACACATAAAGTGAAATTCCTCTTCATTCAGAAATAGAAAAATCACTTCCAAGTGGTTCATTCTTGGTCTGTTCCTACTAATAGTGACACACATGGGAGTTTTTCTGGTGGAACAGAAAGTGTATCTGGGAACTGTTAGGTACACTAACACTATCTTTGAAAGGAGTGTGATAGCATTTTCTTTGCTTGTTTACAGTGGGGTTAGGTTGTGGTATGTTTCTTAGTTTCAGCGTGTGAGAATGGCCTGTCCTTACCTCAGAGCGGCACCACCAGTACCCCACAGTCATGGTCCCCCAAAAAATTCCACCTGCTGCTTCTGCCCTCCACCCACTCACTTCCCAGTCCTCCCTTCTCAATTCCTTGGTACACCCCACCAGCAGAAAGCTGTTCAGGAGAACACCAAACTGGCTGGTGGAGGAATTGCTATCCCTAAAACTCGCCTTTACTGAAGAAATTAATCTTGTCCTCTAGATAGTTACTGATTTTATCAAAACCAGGAACTAAACTTTCTATCCCTTTGTCAGATGTGATTTCAATGGGCAATGAACTGGTCCAAGAGAAAAGTAGTCAAATCAGGTTTTCTTAGGAGGTGGGGGAAATAATGATAAAAATAACCAGATCTTAAGATCTTCAATTGTGACCTATCATATGCAGGCATATGTTCTGATTTTTAGGTATTAAAATAAGGCGGTTCTTTAAAAAAGGTAGAAAAGGAATGTATATGCATGTGTATACATAACCACATATGAAAAAAAGGTAGAATAACTTCAAAACAGAGTTTAGATAGTGAAGCCAAAGAGCAAGATTTTTTAAGGAAAACTCAAACCTAAATGCTACTTAGAATCTTTTCTGGACTTTATGGAAAAGATCATGCATTCCTAGATGATATTCAAATGCCCTGACTCAGTAATTAACTAAGCACGGCTCACAGAGCCTGATACGCCTGATGGTATTTTACTCCTCCTCCTCCTATTTTACTCCAGATAGAAGCTAAAAGTCACAGCACTAAGACCATGGCTCATCTCCCATGAGCTTCTTAGTTTTACAGTCACATTTGCACTTSCAGAGAATGTTCACCTATCTTGACTCCTGGAATCCAACACTTACTATCTCTTCTAAAAAAAAAAAAAAAAAATCAGGTGTTTGTGAAACTGCCATGGCCCTGGGCCCCATTAAGTTAAGCAATGTGTCATAAATACCAGAGGTGTTTCAGGGTGTTGTTCTTGTAGCAAGAACTTCACCTTGGCAAAAGGGTCACAGGAGGCACAAGAACTCTGTTGCTTCAAACAACCCTCATGAGGGTGAAAAGTTGAAGAAAGAAAGGTGAAAGACACTTCTTTGTTTTCTGATGGCACCTTTGCAGTGCTGGGTACTTCTGTGCCCATACAGAAAAGATTGTCACTAGTCTCTTCCCGTCCTGGTGGTTGGGTCAGGCTCCCACAGTGTGCAACCTCTGAAGGTGGTACAAGAATTTCTACCTTGAGCACACCCAGGCCTTTGATATTGCTTTTCCCTGTGAATTGTTCTGAGGTGAATTTTTTCAATCAAACTCTGTAATGAAAAGCTTTCTACTGCTTTCTTCTCTGGATGCACAGTAGGTGGAACAGCCCCAAAATATTCCCTCTTAACATTTTCCTTGTTAATGTACTTCAGCTTCTTCTAAACCATGTTTGTACCCAATGAACTCAGAATTATTTGACTTTAAGGAGTTAGCTCTGCTTACCTTCCTCTTTCTTTGTATTTGGCTTACTCCTGGATCTGCAGGACTCCTCTTTGTTTATCTACACCTGCAAACAGGAAAACGGAGTAGGTGTATGGTAAGTGAACTCCTGCATCAAACTGGGTTTTGTAATCACTTTGTCATTTCCTAATAGGAGGATGATGCAAAGTGAAGCATTAAAGTCAGTGAAAAAAATCAGGATAAGAAATCAAGCCCTGAAACAGGAATTATATTTCTTAAATGCATGTAGTCGGCTGTAAAATAATAACAATCTTTGTGGTCTTGCTACATGTTGATGATAAACACATCTAACAGAGAGAAAGATAAATTGGACAAAACTATTTCTGCAGTGGGCTCTCTGATTCTTGAGATTTCCTGGGATTTGAAAACTCTGTTTTTCACTTTTAATGGTAGTTGTTTACTTTTTTTTTCTTTTAAAGGTTGAAGGATGGAAAGGAACATCTGAACTACTTGGCACTCATAGTACATAAGTCTCATTGGCTTAATCTGGTCACAAAGCTTACAAGCTGCACTAGCTACACCAGGAGAGCTTGTAAATCTTCCAAGTTAAATGAAGAGATTAGGTTTGCCGAACACACAAAAACCTATCATCTCTGCCAATGGTGCTAATAAACTCTTTGATCCACAGCTGCTTGGCCTGAAATCTCTCACAAGCAAACTGATCTTCATCCTCTGCCCTGCCTTTGGCCAGATGCAATCCCCAGAAGCATCTGAGCCTCGAAGGAGCCCAAGTTCCTATGGCTGGGATCTTTGTGTGAGGGTGCAAGTGGCGGGATTTGTGCCACCTTGGTGTTAGCTCTCAGACACAGGGTTTGTCATCTCATCTTGTCGCGGTGTTGGTGTTCCTGTTGCCTTGGCCAGCCCTGGCACCATGGCAAACCGGGTATGGCTCAGTAGCAGGATGAACCTTGCCAATCCTGTGGGTCTTGGTTAGACCTCAGCGGTGAGCGACAATAGCAGGAAATGAAAGGAGGACTCTGCGTGGTTTAACCAACTGGGTCTATTATTCCCGCAAGGGAGACAACTGAAGCCCAGAGTGTCTGCCTCAGCAGAGCCCGGAGGGCTTAGGAACAGTAACCTTTACTGGGGGGAGGAACAAGGGGATGGGTTCAGCCAAGGTCCAGTCAGGGTAGAGAGGAGGGTGGCTCTACACGTAACAGACGAACACAGTAACAAACCAGAGAGAGATAGGAAGGGGGAACCGGGATCCTGCCCAATCACTCTGCTCTCTCCCATGGAACTTTCCACACGCAGGGAGAGGCCTCGTAGTGACAGACAGGACCCGGGGATTATATAACACAAAATTGAAAGTTAACAATGACTGGGGTAAACCAAGTGAGGGAGGAACATTGGGGGTACATAGAACAGACCATTGTACAATGTAAGAACAAATCATGAATACAAACATTAAACTGATTAAATCAAAAAACACACCGCCACATCAGCTGACTGTCCAGCTCTGCCTGTAACCAGCAGGGGTACCTGTGAAGACAGCAGGCTGGTCTCAGAGTGACACACTGATACTCTTTTACCTGGAATGCTCCACTGCTTATCTCCTTTCACTAGCCATGAAGACACCTGGAGAACTGGCTTTGACTTGATGCCCCATGGTGATCAGGTGTGAGGAATTTCACCCAAAGGGCTAACACAAGTGATGGACAGATGAAATGGATAGATGGGCATCTATTTCAACACCCATGTGTGTCTGGGATTCACTACCTCTGTGCCTTTAGTTGTAAGTCCTTTGAGGATGTGGTCCAAGCCTCACACCATCATGTGATTCTGTGCACAAGGACACAGGTATTTCTATTCCAGGTCTTCTGAGGAATTATCACCTGTTTATAACACGGATCACATGGCAGGCTGCATTCCTGTCCCCAGGAAAGGGCTAATTGTTCCTTTTAATTAGCTGCTTCAGTTTCTTAAGTGAACAAGGCTCATGCTCTTTGCCCTGCCTATCTGTCTTCTCAGGCAACTCCTTTTAATAAACTCATTTCCTCTGGCTTTCTTCCTCCACAGCCTCATAAAGATTCAGTTTTCAGATACTAGGTGACATGACTTGAACACAAAAGGTGAAGTATCTCCATGCCCCAGATCCACCTACAGTTTATGGGCTAGGACTCCCATGAAATGTTAGACTAATAGAGAACTGAGCTTTCCAGGCTGAGGAGAATACTCAGCCCTCCTCTCCCTTGGCCTGCATGATTACTTTAGAAATTAATCTATTATATAAAAAGCTCACTAGGATCTCCCTCCTCATGTTCTTTGAATAAAAAAGCACAACCTTGGATCTAGCCTTCGGTGTAGGATTCATATCTCCTACAGACAGACCTCTGTTACCTGTAGCCAGTGGGTTGTTTTAGGTTCCTAAATCCAGATATGATGACAGATTTGGTTTCAAACCAACCTCTCTGATTACTGCTTCCTTTTATGATGTCTCTTCATACATCTCCAGGTGTGATTGGTGAGGAAGTCCAAACTCTGTAGGGAACACGAAGTACCTCACCAGAGACAGAGACAGGCACCAGCAGGTGTACACCTTCCCTCAGGTCACTACCCCCTTAGAGATTCCTGAGAAAACTAGGACTAAAGATAAGGGCTGATCCATAGTAAGATATAAAAGCAAGGATAGCTGTTTTATGAACCCAAAATTAACATTGGGGCTATACACTCAAACACGTCATCAGTATTTCAATCACGTTAGAGCCCTTGGTTTGCTGAACAAGTTGAACTCTCTGAGAGTCTCTGCACAGAGTAAAATTTTTCATCTTATCTCTGCTGTATGAATTTCTTTCTCCAGAATGTGAGTTTTTTGCCTTGTTCTTGATATTCCAGTTAATGTGCTGTGCAAGACTGTGAACGCTTCCCTGTGTCTACTGGAAGTACTTTCCCTAACATTGTCTGTGAAGACATTTGCATTTTGTACAGCCATATCACCCTGGGCTCTCACAGTTACTCCTGTAAGTGAATAAAGTTACCCACTCTTTCTCCTCTTTTACTTTCCCAGAGTCTTGGAGAGATGTAGTAGCAAATCCCCAGACTACTGCAGAAATCCCTCAGTTCGATGTTAAAGACAATGTCTTGAAGTGAGTGTTAAACTTCACACTACCACTGTTTTTCCAGATCTGTAGGTTGTTGTTTCTGCCTGTACCATGTTCAGATGCTTTTCTGTGCCATGCTGTCTCCTGCAAATGTCTAAAGGGCAAATTTCATAAACACACACCTGCTTCTTCAACCAAAGTCCTTTATGGAGACAGCTGTGAAAAGATTCTGGTTCCCAGAAAAATCTTCAAGTTGTCCTTTAACACAACTGGTTGCCATCTCCTTTTAGAGCCATTTCTGACTTCCTTGCTACGGTTTGTGTGTTTTTCCTTTATGTATTTTCCATTTTACCTCGTGATTTCCCATATTTCAAGTGCTTCTCAGATGTTTCTACAGCTTCACCTGGCTGCAATTACCTTTCTTAAAGCAATCAATCAGCACTCTTGCAAGCAGAAGCTTTAGGCTGGCCTGGTACCCTCCAGCTGGCAGGCACAGGCTGTTGTGTTCTTTCTTTTATTTTTCATTAATCATCATATCATTAATTATTCCTTTCACTTAAAATCCTTCATGTACTCTTGCATACTATTACAATCAAGCTAACAGGCCTTTAGATGCAAGTTTGCTTTCTTAATTATGGTTACTATATATACTGTTCCCAAGTCATGTGGATCCCTCTCTTGCACAGCTTGACAAAATTACATAGACTGGCTGCCAGGTCTTCTAGTGTCCTACAGCGAGGGATCTCTGCTGGCTGAGCACATCCAGCTCTCACAGTTTTGTATCTCCCCTGAGGAAGTATTTTCAATTTCCTGACACTCATCCCATATATGTCCTCTTTTTCTCCAGAGTTTAATGTTCTTACAGAAAACCAAAGCTGAGCTTCACTTAAGGTTTTCACACACCTATGCCAGCATTAATCCTCTCAGGATAAAAACATCACTTCTTTTCTTGTCTAAAATATTTTTATTTCGATAGCTAAATAACTTTTTACGATTTCCTTTTATTATTACTATTTAATTTCCTCTGCAAACTTCTAACTTGGTTTGACTTTTGGCAATGTTTACCCCAGCCCTGTACTTCCTGGCCTCTGAAACTAAGTTTTCTTTGCTGATTAACTGTGCTGGACTTTCTAAGGATCCATTTTGGTCTATATCCCCTTCCTACAAGTTTTCCTCCTTTTCTTCTGAAGTGAATTCCAGAGAATTGCTTGCAGCTTTTATTGAATATAAATTATAGGTCTCCTTCAGCTGAAGTACCTTACAACTCTCTGGACTCACTGGACTCACTAATCAGTGAGACTTTCTGAAAACTGTTCTTTCAGAGCTGTAAATCTGACTTGTTTTCATATATGCCTCCATTTCATCTAAAAGCTTGGCTAATGGCTCAGCTTAGCTCTGAAATTATTGTTAGTCTTTCCACTGGCTGTAGAAACTTGGATCTGTCCTGTTTAAATGTTCTCTAGGGCTGAGGGTGTAAACACATGTTATGGGCCATGGTTTCAGCTGGTTTAAATTGCTAAAGCTCTCCTGGACTTTGGCCAGTCAAGAGGAGTCTCTCTTGTCTAAGAAGCTGAAGTTTTCATCAAAGTATTTTGGAAGCAACTGCAGTCTCTTAAATTACTAGAAAAGAGATATTTTTGCCATCTTTCCACAGAAGGAACTGCAATAAGATCTGTGTTCTCACACTGTTTGTGGTAGTCTCCAAATTAATTTACTATACCTGTCACAGTGTGTTATTAATGCCTTCCATGTGCATTACCTCATTTGAGAGGCTCATCTTGTTGCACGGAGCAAATGGCAGGAAAAAAACCAACGTGGTACCATTGGTACAATGTGTACAAAGCTACAAACCTTTGGATTGATTCAATTCTGCATGCCTATACCCTCCCAGTCCTCCTACTTGCAGTGATTGCAACTTACAATTCAGACAGCTGCAGCTGTAGTGAGAGACTGGGATACAAGTACCAACCTTCAAAATCTCCAGAGTGCTGAACAGAGCAGGCTACAAAGGGGCCAGAGGCTGGTTGTCATACCAAAGTTTGAGTAAGTGGTAGCATACTGAATTGGAGAGGAAGATTACATAGTCTGAGAGTGTGAGACCCTCATTGCATCCTTGCCTACACTACACCCCAGCACATCTCTATCACTAGGCATGTCTAAAAACATGCCAGAGGAGGGAAGGAAAGTCAAAAGGACCATAGCAGAAATTACGTGTGCCAGTTACCTCTGAGTATCTTGGGGCAAAACAACACTCTTCTGTAAGGTTAAAGGTGAAGTTTTTCCACGCAAAGTCATAATAATAACAAAACATGCAATGGCTTTCTGCCACCCACCACCCAACATGAATACCTTCCTGATAGCCTGCTGTTACTCATTCAGTAATAATAGAACATTAGTTGATGCTAAAATAGTTGCTCACACTTGACATACTTCGAGGTATTTGCGTGTGGCTCCTCTGTACTGGGATTTAAAACAAGGGAGGTATGAACTCCAGCTTGTCCTTTCCTTCCTGCATCTCCCAATTTATGTCTACTCTCCAACCTTACCAGTCTTACCAGGGGGGTGCTTGATTCATTTTAACAGGCAGGCTAGCAAAGAAAACATTATCTCAGGGATTACCTGCCTGTCACAGGAGCATAAGTACTAGCCACTTCATTTTTGCAGGTATAGACTGCTGAGGAAATAAAAAAAACCCAGCCATCTTTCTATTTTTAACTCTCTGGTAAACACTGTGTCATTTCAGACTGATTACAAGCCCAGCTGCTGTGCACTCTGCTGATGGAGAGGGGAGTGCTGCAGGAGAGGAGGAGGGAGCTGGAGGCAGCAATGCAGAAGAGGAAAACAGAGGCAAAGATGAGTCCCTAAAAAGCAGGGGCATTCCTTTCAGTGATGGATGCCTGCTCAGACTCTATATGCTTCACTGTAGTCAGAAAGGAGCAGAGGCTGAACTGAAGAGAAATAATGGAGCCTGAAAATGTGCCCATTTCCAAATGGTTATTTTCTTGAGGAATACCTTTTCGTGTTAGGCTGGTGACATTCAAACCACTGACACCACTCCAACAGCAAGCTCAATTCTTCGTGGTCATGTCCATCTCTTAGCTTATGCTGCCTCTCTGGGGCACTGGCCACACACAGTTTCCTCAACATTGAAAATCCTCAAATTGGAGAGGAGTCATCAAAACTCAAACAGTCCTTGGTTCAGCATAGTTTGTACTGAAGTAATTTCTGGCATTGGTTTTAGATTATTGATTTTAGATTGTTATTTGTTATTTAGATTATTTAGATGATTATAATTTAGATTATTTACCTTAAAGAGTGCACAAATAGAACACCTCACCATCTCTTTCTGTCTTACATGAAAAATATTTTTTTCCTCTTTGGAGGTAAAATACGAGGCACACTAAGGCAAAACAGGTCATCATGGTTATATTAGGCTATAGCAGTTGATGGGGTTGGTTGTTTTTTGGGGGGGTTGTTGGGAGGGGTTTTTCTGGTGTTTTTGTTTAATTTTGTTTAGTTTGGTTTTAGTGATTGCACACATACATATATCATAAGTTTTAGCCTGCTGACATGGTCTTACTTTCATTAGTTGCCTTCTGCAGGCTCTGTAAAGGTAATCCATACATTATTCCTTGGGGTTTCTGGGGTCCTCAGTCTAAAGAAAGTACTCACTGTACTATGCAGCAACTCAAGAGATGAGATTTCAGTACACTGTCGTTCTGGATGCAATGCAGCAGCAGCAATGCAGAAATCTGAATTTTAACCCCTTTTGGTGAGTAAAACGCTGGAATAATGAAGAAAATTATATCCTTATTATCAAACCTAGATAATTTGGGAGACTAGGAATGTCTGACAAAATGGGAAATGAATTGCTTAATGTTTTTGTTTTAGGATCTTGGCATGAGGTATGTAAGGGACTGTTAGTGTGTGAAAGGTGAAAGTGAGAATTTAAAGTTCTAATAGGTATTCCTACACTTGTGTTGGTCTGGTGCATCTTCACTGCCATGCCTTTTAATCTGCATATATCTTAATGCATGTATCTTAATGCATGTAATTATGCATATTCTGTAATATGCATGGAGTTTAGCCTGATATTTTTTGCCAAGCAGCTTAATCCAGTTTGGAAAAACCAGCAGAATACACTGCACTTAGTACTGTGCTGGCTGTCCCCCACCAGCTATCATGCATTTTCTTCCTGCTCTTCAGCCAGAACAAATATATCAGTTCTTCATTTTCCCACACTGGTGCCAGCTGCAGTGCCAGAGAAACATGCAGCTCTCAAGTAGAGCAAATGAGCAAATGTGTCTCTCAGGCTGAAAGCTTACCAAGTGATGATGGCTGGACAGTACTGCCCTCAAAGCCACAAGCTTTGGGAAGCAGTGAGACCATGGAGCCCTGAGCATTCTTGGCAGAGGCTGAGTGGAGAATTCATCAAATCATGAGCACTCCTGTCATCTTCTGTCCATACGGAACATTAACAACTGTCCTTTCTCCTCAAACAATTGCTTATGTTTTGGAAAGACATGAAAATGTTGGTATGCTCTCATGTGGTCAGCAAACAGCCTTCTTTATTTTGCAGTTCACACTCAGAAGTAGCTCTTGGAGGGGCAACAAGTCAGCTCATCTGGTCATGATGGCAGCTTGAAGCCTTACAATCCATTTCTGATGTTCTTGATTGTCCTGTTCCTATACGTGACTCTGATACTGCCATGTTGCTTTTCACATGGATGGTATTGGTGCAAATTTTATGGTGGAAATTTCCAGCCATCAGGCTTGAAATTAACTGTTGTCTCAAATGGATATTCTAATATCCTATTTTAGTCAGCATCTATTGCTAGAGGGCATTTTATGAAAAAAACAAATATTTTGATGTGGGAATTCACTAACTTATAGAACAATTAATCTCATTAAGATTTAGCTTATTATTTTACGAATTTCTTCGTCATGAGGAACGATATTATGCAACAACCAACACCAACTATGGCACCAGGAATCCAATCCCGGTCTTCTCAGGGGCAGGTGCTTTCCCCTTCGTTGCAGTTCCGGTCACAGCCAGCAGGGGCGCTGGTGGCTCCTGGCCGGGCAGGGTGGATGCAATGATTCCCCCGTGGCTGCAGGGGGCGCTGTGGCGGGAGCACGGGGAGCATGTGGTAATGGCGGCTCGGCCCCGACGGGGAGGGATGGAGGAGAGGCTTTGCTTCACAAACACCCTTGGACAGCTGATCCTTGTGCCCCAGCAGGACTCTTGGGAGCACCAAACTGGAATGGCAGGAATGAGCAAAAATCCCGGGCTGGTGGATGAGATATATCAGAAGCTCTGGAGCTGTGGGAGGTCTTGGCAGGCCGGGGGCGCGGGGCTGCAGTGCAGTGAAGGCTCGGCGCAGAGCTGAAGGAACAGCAGGGGTGGGACAGCGGCAGCCCCGCTCCCAGCAGGGCAGAGAGGGGCAAGCTCAGGATCCTGGGCACCCGAGCAGATGGTGAAAAGTCCCTCTTTTAGTGAGGTGGGTGTTAATAAGGTCTCAGTTCAGTGGTTGCTCGCACCCCACAGCAGAAGGAACAGCTCTGGGCTTGGCTCTGGCAGCAGCAATGAATTCCCAAGCACTGGCTCCAAGCGTCCTCTTCTGTAAACGGAGAGTGAGAGACAGGTAGCAGCTGCCCCGTCCCCTGAGGCTTGGCCGCCTCCCTGTTGTCTCAAGCACCCAGCCATCAGTGCTTCCTAGCAACTCAGTGGGAGAAAATTCTACTAGAAAGAAACCCAATCACCCAGACAGAAAATTATGCACACTTCCTATTCTTTCAAGTTTGCTACTATTCTATTCTGCTCCTGAAAAACCCCTGTGGAACCCCACTAGTGACAGGTCATCAGTCTTATGTCATGCCATTCACTGTAACCTTTTGTGTCCAATGTGCCAGCTGTTCACCCATCATGGATGAAGTATCCAGAAGGATCCTGTTAGAGATAGTACTCAAAAGCTTTACTGACCTGTGAATATATTACATCAGCTGAGTTCCCTTGATCAGCTAGGTGGATTATCCAGTCATAAGAGGAAATCAGATTCAACATGCAGCACTTTTCCCTAATGAAGCTGTGCTGGCTGTGACTGATGACTTGCTTTTCAGGTGTTTTTCAGTACCTCCAGAATAATATTCTCAGTACTTTTACCAGTCACTGAAGTGAGATTGACAAGCCTGTAGTTTCGGGGTGACTCTTCTCGAAAATTGGTACAACATTAACCAGCTTCCAGTTGACTTGGATCTCTCCATATTCTCAAGAACATTCAAAAACTATTGAGAGAGACCTTGTTATGAAATCAGTCAGCTTTCTGTGTATTCTCAGATGAATCCCATCAAGATTATTAATATATTAGTGATTATTAATGCCTCCTTAGACTGTTAGGTTTCTACCTCTCCAATTGAACCACTGGAAAATGAGCACTAAGCTCACTGCATTGAGGCAAGGTTTAAAATCTGACATCCTGGTCAGACGTGATGGGCCTGATAGTTAATCCCACTTGTGTTGATTGGAGATCAGACACTGGAAAATTAAGGATTCACATGCACTCATTGCTGTTAACAAGTCTTCACTGGGATGTCAGCTATGAAAGGAGTAGAAGAACTCTGCACTGGAGTGATTAGTGCTCTGCCAGACCAGTATGTATGACTGCCTGAGAGCAGTTTACACTCCTGGGGCTGAACAAGGATCTCACTCCCGTGCAAATTGAGTCTGCTTTGAAGTCAAGGAAATTCCATTAGCAGTGAACAAGCGTGAGATCAGAATCAAACACCAAAGAGTTGTGATCTTCCTACTGCTAAGAGGCAAGTGTAGAGACTGCATTTTCCAGAGCTTGCTGCTGTGTGAGCTGACGTTTGCTTTGCATAATTATAATTGACTATGGCCATACCCAGGGAAGGGAGTGGTGACATTCAATGCAGGCACACACAGACAAAAGCCAAGGGCAGACACCTGCAGAATATTGATAACAGAGTAATGCTGGTTGGCAGAAGAGTGGATGTATAGCAGCAAATCTCTGAATCTCATTCACATGCACTTTGAAGGCCATTGGCACAGCTGGTTATGGAAATTAAAAGAATTATAACTCCATGGTTTCTGTCTCCTTTCGTCTGAGTTTTTCTTTCAGACCAAACACTGCACATGTGCCAAAGTACCAACATCAAGTAAAGAAGTGCAAGCATGGAGATGGGGTCACCTTTCCATATCTTTTCCATGTATGGATTGTGAGAGAAAACATGCTGTTGCATGACAGAGTATGAAGGAGGATCAAAGTCATGACAGCAATGCCCAGCATGGGAAGCCTGAGCATGGAAAGGTAAGGTGCAGTGCTGTCTGAACAACCTGTTCAAAACCCAGCAGCTTTAAGGTTGTCAGAAGCCCTACAAATCACTGAGTGGGTAACTTTGAATTATCTGCCACCCTGTTCCTGCACAGAAAGCTCCTGGCTGGTGTCCCATCTTTGTGCCCAGAGTGGGAGGTGGTAGCACTTCAAGTCAAGACAACGTATTTTCTGGACATTTTATAACTCAGCTCCAGGGACTCTTGGTTCCTGATTGCTGTTCTCTTGCATTAGCTCTCCTGTCAATGTTCACAGCTGGGAGACTTGAGGGAGAGTTAGTTTAGTTCTGTCTGTCCATATTTTTTTCTCATTTCTTCTCCCCAGAAACTCAAGAAAATGAAATGCTGGGCTCCTCTCCCTTTTCAGATGACCAGAGCCAATACAAACACCAGATACTGGCTTCCTCATCTGGAGCTCCTCCATCTTGGCACAGCTGTGGCTGCTTGCTGATGTTCCCCTTCAGGGAGGGATCTCACTGTTTGTGGAATGCTGGTAATGCTTGGTGATGGCAATGGTTAAAGCACAATGTACATCTCATTTTAACTCACAAGAAATAGTTTTTCTGTTGACAGGGGCAGTGACAACATATTTGATTATTCTCTAGGTTGTTCTAGTAGTCTCTGAGGCTTGTGTTAAAATAGCCTGTTTTGAGAATCATTTGAACATAAAGAACTTCTAACATATCCTTTATTTTCCTCAGCTTTGTAGGGGAACAGAGACTGTCCTTCAGGCTCACGCATTTGCTTCAGGAATTAAGAACGGAGATCTTTACATTATCCCAGTAATGTGATACAAAATCAAGGTTATGCAGCTAAAATCAGCTCTTTTTTTTTTAACCCTCACTTATTTATGGTCTAGAGATCCTTGTGCTTTTTTACTGCTACACAAAATAGTCATTCTGACACCCAAACCTAGCATCCCACTGGGGTTGTATCTGTGCCACTTGTGCTTCTGGTCCAACCCTGAAGTATCTGAGCAAGTCATAGAATTATAGAATCGTAGAGGATTTGTGTTGGAAGAGACCCTAGAGATCATCTCTTTCTAACTCCCTCCCATACATTCCACTAGACCAGGTTGCCCAGAACCCCATCCAGCCTGGTCTTGAACACTTCCAGGAATGAGGCATCCATGACTTCTCTGGTCAACACTTTCAGTGTCTCACTATCCTTTCAATAAAGAGTTTCTTTTGAACAGATAATCTAAAATAATTTCCAGTTGTCTTATCAATACCTGCCCTTGTAAAAAGTTCTTCTCCAGCTCTTTTGAAATGCTAGAAGGTATTGTAAGGTCTCACCAAATCTTTCTGTTCTCTAGGCTGAGCAACCTCAACTGTCTCAGCCCATCCTCCTAGGAGAGACGTCCTGCCCCTCTGATCATCATGACTGTCCTCTCAACTCACTCCAATAAATCCATGTCCTTCTTATGTTGAAGACCCCAGAGCTAGTGCAGCACTGCAGGTGGGGTCTCAGCAGAGCAGAGGGGAGGAATCCTCTCCCTGGCCCTGCTGCCCACACTGCTCTGGATGCAGCCCAGGGCATGATTGGTTTTCTGGGCTGGGAGTGCCTATGGCTGGGTCATGGTGAGTTTCTTGTCAACCAGCAGACCCAAGTCCTTTTCCTCAAGTCTGCTCTCAATCCAGTCTCCATTCAACATATATTTGTGATTGGGATTGTCTCTACCCATGTGAAAGACCTTTCACTTGGTTCTTAGCACCTGCAAAGGCTGGGGTCCAACATCCAATGTCCTGCAGCTGTGAATAGCCATGAGGCTTCTGCCTTCACCATTTTGAATCTTTTATAGCCAGTGAGAGATGGTGTGTTTCCTTGCTAAGAGTAGAAATACTGAAGGAGCTGTAGGATGGTAATACCAGTGTGTGGTATGAAAAAGAAGACTATTACACACTCCTGTCGTTGTGTGTAATATGTTGTCACCATGGCTTTGGGATGGGTGGTGTCACAGAGTGAGGCATGTGACCCAAGACATGTGATGATCATCAAAGGACAGGCACTGGTGCCATTCTGCTGCCACCCTGTCACCCAGTAGAGGAAAGGACAGGCACAGGGGTGAGTCCTGGGGAAAGAGCTGATGGTACAGTGCTGAAGGTCTGCCTTTACTCACTGGTCAAGGACTTCATTTCAGAGAAGATCAATCAGAAACTAAGAGCCCATGTTGAAAGAGAAATTGAACCAACATGATGGGTTGTATTAATTTTGGCACTGACTTGCAGGAGCAGGGGATCACAGGGATTGGCTGTAATATTGTCACATTTTCTGAAGCATGGCACTGTGTAAATTATTGAAGGAAGAAATATTGACTTATTCCTGCTGTCACCATCCTAAAATATTAGGCCATTGAGAGTGCTCTCACTGCAATTTATGATCCCTCAAATGAAGATCAAAACATGATTTAAAAAAAAATTCAACAGCAAATCAGAGGACAGTGAAATTTAGCTGAGAGGCAGCTAGAGTCTCTTTGTACCCATGTCCCCACCTGAAATCAGGTAAACACTACACAAATTGGCTGTGGGTCCCAGACAGGAATGATCATCTGCAGAAGTCAGCTTTACTGATGCAGGATTTTTCTATTTTTTCAATCCAGAAAGTTTGCTTGTTATTAGTCTAGTGACCTGACACACTGATGAGAGGTCTTGCCTTTAGTAAGTTTCTTTAGACAGAACTGAAGATTGTCTGTCTCAGCCCAACCACATGCAGGATTACCACCCTCCTACATGCAGCCTCAATTGCAAGAGGAGAGTTCCAGAGTGTCCAGTCCATCCTTTTACATGTAAGTTCAAGGGGTGTCCCACATTACTTTTTTTTTTTTTCCTGTGAGGAGACTTTCTGGTTAGTAGGAGCAACAACATGCTGGCACTTTTATAAACAGGATGGTGTTGAAAAAGTAAAATCCACTACCCAAACTAGTTTCAGTGAAATTGATTTCTTCTTCTATTAAAACACAGATGCTAGGGTGTTCTGCAAAAATCCAGATAAAGATGGAATTTTATATCCATTGGGATGTTCACTATGGTTTGCTGTTATAATGAACTCCTGTTCCCAGTGGCTCAGAAACAATGAAGGTTGGGGGCAGCCTTGACAGTAATGACCATAAAATGGTGGAGTGCAGTATGGAATGAAGAGGTAACAGGACAGTGAGCAAGATTACAACCATGGGCTTCAGGAGAGCCAACTTTCAACTCCTTTGGGGTCTTCTTGGAAGAATCACATGGGAATAGACCCTTCAGGCCAGAGGTGTCCAAGAGTGTTGGTCAAAATTCTGGGATTGGTTCCTCTGGGCCCAAGAACAATGCCTCCCAATGAGAAAGAAAACAGGCCAAGAGGGCAAGAAACCTCCGTGTGTGAATAAAGAACTCCTCTCATTACTCAAGCAAGAAATACACAGGAGGTGGAAGCGTGGTCAGGCACTTTGAGTGAATATAGACAGGAGATCAGAATAAATACAAATGAAATTAGAAAAGCTAAGGCCCATCTGAATTTAAATTTGGTCAAGGATGTCAAGGATAAAAAAAGGGCATTTTCAAATATATCAATAACAAAAGGAAAACTGTGGGCCTGTTACTAAAAGAAGAGGTAATCCTCGTAAGAGAGAACACAGAGAAGACACAAGTTATTGAATGCCTTCTTTGCTTTCCTTATCTTTACTGATAAGACCAGCCCTCAGTATTCTCTGACCCAGGAGTCCAGGGTAAAGGAGTGTTGGAAGGAAGATTTTCCCTTGATCAAGGAGGATTAGGTTAGAAGCCATCTAGGCAAACCTGATGCTCACAAATCCGTGGGCCCTGAGTGGAAGCACCCACCAGTGCCCAGAGAGCGGGTGGACACTGCTGCAAAGGCCACTCATGTTCATCTTTGGAAGGTCATGGAGATCAGGAGAGGTGCTGAGGACTGGAAGAAAGCAAACATCACTGTGGCCCAGAACTATTTAACTTGTTAATTCATGGCTTGTGAGAAGGGACAGGTGTCTCCTCAGCAAAATCACTGAGGACACAAAGCTGAGAGGAGTAGCCAATACCGTGGTGTGCTCAGAAGGACCTTGGCAGGTTGGAGAGATGGGCAGAGAAGAACCGTGTGAAATCCAGCAAAGGCAAATACAGGGTCCTGCTCCTGGGGAGGAATAACCCCAGGCACCAGCACAGCCTTGGGCTGCCTTGCTGGGGAGCAGCTCTGAGGAGAAGGACCTGGGAGTCCTGGTGGACAACAAGTTGTCCATGAGCCAGCAGTGTGTCCTGGTGGCCAAGAAATCCAGTGGTATCCTGGAGGATGTTAGGAAGACCACTGCCAGCAGGTCATGGAAAGGGATCCTGCCCCATACTCAGTCCTGGTGAGGCCTCAGCTGGAGTTCTGTGTCCAGTTCTGGGCTACTCAGGACAAGAGAGACATGGAACTCCTGGAGCAGGTCCAGGAAGGCAACAAAGTTGACTAAGGGACTTGAGCATCTGTCTCATGAAAAGGCTGCAAGAATTGGTCCTATTCAGCCTCAGGAACAGGTGATTGAGAGGGGACACCACCAATGTCTGTAAGTATCTGAAGGGAAGGTGTCAAGAGGATGGACCAAGCTCTGCTCACTGGTGCCAAGCTGTAGGGTCGGCCACAGATGAACATTGGTATCCCTGAATCCTAAACACTGCTGACTTTTGATATCCTCTGAATACGAAAATCCATGCCGTAACCTTGAATATTTTGTATTGGCTACAGGATGTGGTTATAGTGGAAAAAAACAACATATAAAAGATAGTTCAGAAAATAATCTGATTTTGTATTAATAATGTTATTCCTCAATTCTGTGGGAGTTCTATTTCTGTAAAGGGGCATGCCTGTAAGGGACAACACCAGTTTTTCACAAAAGATTTCCATATTTGGGTACAAATACCTGCTGAAGCCTGCACAAGCAAGGTTCCAATCGTTTAGTAGTGTTACATATCTGGAAGTTTTCACTTTAAATTGCCTTAACTCTTACACCTGTGCCTGTGTGACCAGCCTGGGAAAGTGCAGGGCAACCAGCAACTCACATGGGATAATGGCAGATCACTTCAGATGTGATCTGTGCTGTGATCTCAATTGCAGCCCTTCAGCAGCAGTTACATCTGGAAAACACACAAGAATGAGCTAGTAGCAGCTTTGCCATTTTGGGACAGTGTTTGGAGTAATTCAGTGAGGTCATCATCCTTGTGGTACTGGAAGTGACAATATTTCCATCTGGCGTGAGGGGAGATAGGGTGATGAGAAGCAATGGCTCCTAAATTACAGTGACATTTCCCTATCCCCAAGATCAGGTGATTTTTACTATTTAAAAACCAATTTACAGGTCAGCATTCCACAGCAATGCTTCAGGTACATGAAGAAGTGAGACATGGGTGTGTTTTCCTTTGTTCTATTAATAAACACTGAATAGCTTTGAATTATACATTTCCTTGTACTGTGAGCAACACTGTGAAGAAGCTATGCTGCTGGCCAACCCTATACATCAAAGTGAAGGTGTCTTACCTTAATTAGCAGGTAAAACAGACAGCTGGTGACGAGATGCTGCATGCTTTGAAGATAATGACTGAAAATCGTAGCTCTGTGTCAAGCCAACACCCTTCACTTTACCTCCTCATGACTCTGGTTGAGATGACAAAATTCTGCTCTGACATCTAATGCAAAGAACACCCCATCCTTCTGCCTCAGGAAGATGAGGAGGATGCTCTGTGGTTAGAATAGAAACTACATTGAAGCAAGTTCACCTGTCGTGCCTTGGGCTTTGGATTGTTCTAAAGGCATAAGATGTTTGTTTACTCAAGGAGGAGAAACACTGAGTACTTTTATGTTTCATGACAAGAGGTTATTCTTTCTCATGAATGCAGAGCTTAACTGAGAGGCAGCTTTGATCAATTATACCCACAGGGAGAGATTTGAAAAACAGCTGAACAAAGTATACCCTTTATACATAATTTTCAAAACAATTAGCTATGATAATGAGTCATGAACATCATTGTCAGAATTAGCCATTGATTGCAAAAGAAATAATTATTGATTAAAAGTGAGTTAACTCTGGAAATCCCGTGTCCCTATTTACTTTGGATTTGATTTATTTCACTGACAAAAAAATGCAATAAAAATTCTTCCTACTCTTTGTAGCTTTCTATAAGACTGTTATGGCTAGCAGGTAGAAACTGCACCTTTCAAATAAGCTCACACACAGCTGAACTATCATAATTCCTAAGGTGAATGTGGTTTGATGATTAGTAGAAGTTATCTTCAAAGGGTAAGCAAGGAAAAGGATTGTCTTGAGCCACTGAGCAACATTTTACTGAAGTTGGGCTTAACTGCTCAAAATTTCTTTGAAAAACAGCCCTTTATAGTTGTTTAGATTCTAGCTATACTTTGCAGAATAAATAAAAATGAAGGTCTTAAGATTTGTGTTTTCAGGCATAGTTTGTTCTATATGATGGATTTGTGCTGCAGAGTTATTAGAACCTGTTATTGTGCAGAAATTTTACCTGGGTATGGTAGCCCTTTCCAGTTGTACACAAGGCCTGTTAAGGATCTGATTCAGCTGTGAGGACAGGATAAACCCTTGCATTAAGATAAGTGAACTGTCTTATACTTGGTTCTTGTACTGTAATATAAGCGAGGTAAACATGTGAGGAAATATTCTGGTATGTTTTTATAGAGAGTTTAACAGAGAAGAGAATAGCTATGTCTGTTTTCTGATCTTCACCTGCACAGACCCTCAGATCACACATGCAGGCTTCTCATGGTAATGTTTCCACGAGTTCTGGTGGAGAGGTCAGGTTTTGAATGTATACTGTTAATTTACTTCCATGGTCTCTGCAGTGCAGCTAAATCTGCATCAGGGCCTGAAATGAGTGATGTGAGTGATCATCACAATGTATCAAATTCTGTTGGGAAATTTAAACATTTTCTAAGATGAGAAATGTATATTTATTTTGCTTTTTACTTTCCATTACAAATTTGTAATGATTTGTTAATACTGTTTATTTTAACTGCTGACTGAGTCTGTGAGACTGAAATATTCTTTGCAAGCCTGTAATAGTGAGAGCAGCAGTACAAACCTAAATCCTGACAATAGTGCCATAGTTAATTTGATTTGTACAAGCTTTGTGACATTTACAGCTGAGGTGTAAAGACAAAACTTGCTCCATGGTAATCTAAAGATGCTTTTGACTTATAGTGGATCTATATGATCAAGCTAGAGGTGGTTGCATAAAAGGTTACTGTGTAACTCATAGTGAAACAAACCAGAGATTAATATTTCAAACACATGAGGAAAAGTCATAGTTGATTAAGAATTTAATGTCCATGTAATTACAATTGTTACCAGACTGAGATGTCCTAAAATTCAAATCTGCACTGACACTTCGCTAGTCACTTGATGTATTATTATAACGAAAAAGAAAAGAAAAGGAAAAAAAACCAGTAAAGCAGAACTAGTGGTTCTTTTTATAAATCAGGTCCACACAAGAACTTGCTCTGTCTGGTACCACCAAGTTACCTGAAGGTGAGAATGTGTGCTTGTCATCTTCATACAGCAGGTTTGGTTTCAGTTTCAGTGAAATATTTCTTATGGTTGTTATGCAGAGCCAGCCCAGAAGAGTTGCACATGACTGCTGTACCTGATGGCAGTCCTCCAAGGATGCTTTTACAATCAGATACATTTTCAAATTAACCCAAACAAAGAAGTAAGGCATTTTGCTGCTACTCTGCAAGGCCTTTTTTTTTAACTAAATTGAGCGGATGCCACCTTAGTTTCTGGGTTTTATTGGTTGCTTTATAAAGCAAGCTTTTCTTTTAAAAATACACTCTGAGTTGGCCTGCTGACCCAGGGAATTCAAACCTTATTACTCCAGTTTAAACACTTGCCAGTGTATAGACAGTTAACAAAGCTAAAGCCTCTCCCAGCTGAACATCAGATTCCCTGGGGAATTCAATTAGGCTACTTTATTCTGGTCTTTTAAAAAGTCAGGTCAAATAGCTGTTTGAATTGTAATGGTCTCCGTGTGGATTCTGGTTTTGATAGCAAATGCTGATACCTTTTTGCTTCCAGACAGATTTATTAATTGCATATCTTCTGCTATATGCAGTGCAATGCTGCTGCTGCTGTGCTGCTGGTTTCTCATTCTCATCCAAACTTTTAATTGTGTAAATAAGATAAATAAGGAGCCATGAGCCCTGCTGTCTTGAGATACCGACTGATACCGAGTCTTCTGCTACACTTAATAGATGTATTAAGGGTTATGACAGGATAAGTTGTTAAAAGGTACTATCTATGTCTATATACATATCCTCATTCTGGACCAGATCAGTGGGAGTGGGCAGGACCAAGATATCTTACATTGTTGTCAAGGGCAGGGAAACGGACTATTTCTCTCTTATCCAAGGAGAAGGAGTGTTCCTTTTTGGTCAGGGGGAAAGGGGGCAGAGGGTCTGTCCACTATTGTTTCATTGTCCTGGGCTTGGTGAGCATTTTGCATGTAAATCACCCTCTCTTTGTACCCTTTTGTTATTTAGTATTGTTACTGCTACTGGTTTTTATCTCATTACTGCTTCTGGTGAATTGTTCTTATCTCGACACATGATCTTGGCCTATTGTGCTTCCATCAAGAGGGCAAGGAGAAGTGAGTGCAAGCACAGTTTCACAGGGAGCACTAAATTTGGAAATACCATTCCTAAACCACAACCATCTAGAAAGCTGCAGTTTGGAAAGATTCAGAAGGACTTACTGAATAATTTCATCTGCATTTCCTCTAGGCATGGTGCTGAGAATGGTGAAACAGAAGAATCCCAATATGGCTATAGCAATCCTTAAGAACTTCTCAGCAGACTGCATGTGTGAGAAAGCATTTCATTATTATTGAAATTTTTTTTTTGTTTTAATTAACTACTTGATTTTTTTATTCCAGTTTCATGGTAGAAGATAAGCAGCAAATCATGCTGGAAATGGTGGAGAATCATCACTTGTCATTTATGGAAGATAAGCAGCAAACAGACATTCAGAGGCTGACAGTTTTCACTCACTAGGTCAACCTTTCAGCCTTGAAAACAGTAGTAATCTATTAAGTCACTATGGCTATTTGCACTCCCAGCAAGGTTAAATTTTGTTCACTTTTTAAAAATTATCTAGCTGTCTATCACAATATTTCCTTTAGCAGTTGTCACCATAGTAATGTTCTGCTAGACTGGAGTCTCATCTTCCCAATCAAGGATAATAGCTGCCTTTTTTAACTCAAAAATTCTGGAAATTAACTACAATTCAGACATATAACAATATAATTTCTTTTTGAATGGTATAAATAGATATACTTTTCTCTGTTTGATTTTTCATTGAACGTAGTCTATTTTTTTTTCTGGAATAATTAGTCTGGTACTTCTTCAAAGGAGTGCTTTCATTAGGTCTGTTTTGCCCGAGTTTCACCCCAAATCTTTAAAAACAACAGCAGTACATCTTTGTTTTAATCAAGTGGTTGCTTATATGCCTTATTGATCAGCATTCTAAATCAATTTATGATGGCTAAAGTTCTACTGGAGTAAAAGAGTGGGTCTGAACTTTCCTTCAGGTAGACTTTTAGCAGTACAGCCAGTAAAACAGCTGTGTATCCCAAAGGCACCAGTCCCCATCAGAAACTGGCACCTAAAGGTTTAGGTATTGGTCCTTACTATGCTGGGGACATTTATGCCAGTGGGGTGTTTGCTGCATTTGCTTGCTTGTTAGGAAGGATCCAGAGATTCAATGGTTACCCACAACAGCTGTGTCCAGTTGCATACCAAGGTCAGAAAAGCACCAACTTTACTCCTAATGAAATGCCACGTTTGAGGAACAGTGTTACCATTTTCCTTGACTGTTCCAGAGAAAACCTCTAGACAATGACCTAAAACTGAGACAGTTGAGAATGTTGATAATAAATTTATCTAGGAATGCACGTGCTGAGTGGTTTCCTAACTTACTCTGCTGCTATACCTTACTTGGAGTGAATTCAGTGTAAATCGAGAAACGCGGACACAGAGGGTAAAATATATTGTAATGCTCTGTTGTTTCATTTATAGTGATCTCATACATGTTTAACCTGCTGAAAGGCCATAAAAACAAAAGTCCCATACAGAAGCATATCTTGAAGGGCTTTCTAAGCCTGAGCCAGTGTCTGTTAAATGTTATTTCTGCCATCAGGTTACATCAGCACTGGCACTGGAAGGGCTCAAGTGCTAGATTCCCACCTCCTGGAGCAGTGCAATCGTACCCTGTATTTCCTGTGGTGGTCAAGCAGGCACTGGTTGATGCCTGACCATTCCTTCAGCTGACACATACACACCTCCCCTTTCAGCCCTGCTACTGGCAGATGATCCTGTTCAAACAGCTCAGAGGTCCCTGATTCCCTGTAATAAACAAATAAATATAAATATAGAGAGGTTGAAAGTATCAGTTTCTTGGCTGTGTCCATTGCATCCCCTGCACGCCCCTGTTTTCATCTACCAAAGACCTGTAGCTCAGGATTCAGGGGTGGGAGGAGTGTGGTGCATCCTGCCAGCCATCTGTGACACAATCTGTGCCCTGTCTCTTCTGGGGTTTTACAAAAGGGTTTCACTTGTGCTATCATGAAAAAGAGGAAGGAAAAGAGAAGGAGAGAAAGAAAAAAAGGAGAAGGAGAAGGGGAGAAGGAGAAGGGAAAGGAAAGGAAAAGGAAAAAAGGAAAAGGAAAAAAGAAAAAGAGAAAAAGAAAAAGAGAAAGAAAAAGAAAAAGAAAAAAAAGAGAAAAAAGATCAGGGAGAATTAAATAGTCTCCTGTCTTATTACCAGTGTACAAATGAATTTTTGGCTTCCAAGTCTTTCAGTCTGGGAGCAGTAAGATAGTCTGAACAGTCATTTTAGCAGTCATGGATTTCTGCCCTGAAGATTTTGTTCGAATTAAAGTAACTCAGTTCTCACCCAACCGTCTGTGCTAAATAATAGTGGCAGATGGAGAGAGGAAAATCTGGATTTTTTTTTTTTTTTTCAAGGAACCACAAAAGTTAATGAGGTAATGTTAATTGTTCTGTGGCTGTAACTGAAGGAGGTCTCTGCACAGCACGTACATTGCTTCCTCTTTCTCTTGTCAGTGAATGGAACAGTGTATGAAAGAAATGCAGCTGAGTCATTATGTTAGGGTGTGATAAATCAAATGTGAGAAATTATGCAGTGGGTGAGGAGGTAACGAGAAATTTTACTTATTCCTACTGGGATAAGAGTAGCATTGTAAGTGCCTTTTGAGCTCCAAAAAATGGCCCTAGTTCTGAGAAGAAAAAGAGCTTTTAGATTACATTAGTACATTTTAGGTATTTAAAAAGTATTTTTAGACACCATCTCATAGTATCAGTGACATAAAATCCCGTTCTTTGCTCACTTATCACTCCGAGCAATTTATCTGTGCAGTATTCTAGCCAAACACAGCAGTAAATGTTATTTTTTGACAAAAAATCCTGACTTAAATAACTATTTTGCTGCCGCTGCTTTTTACCATGGATCTGTGAGCTGCAGGTCTTGACCTTTTGTAAAGATCCAACGAAGTTTGTGCTACGGTACATAATTAAGACTGATGGTTATGGTCAAAGTAACATTTCCTTATAAATTTCCGTCATTTTCTGATCTCTCTGGAGGCATGGTGTTTTATAATGGATGAAGTGTTCACCATTAATAAGCATTTTCTTTGTTGTTTCCTAGAGAGCCATACACCAGATTAACAAAACAACAGTTAGGGGCTAATAAAGGTCCTCTCAGCTCGACTTGAGAGGAGGACGTGCTAGTGCCCCCAGGCAAAATGCCATTGAAACCGTAATGTCAGGGCTGGTCACAAAGACTTTGACCTGTAATTGCGTCCAGAGAATTCAGAGGCGTGAGAGTTTCCAGAGGAGGAGGAGAAGGGAGCAGTTTTGCCAGACCATTCACTGCCTGCAATTCAGGACGGATTTTGGCAGAGCGAGCTGGCTTTCACCAGATCCTGATGGTTCTTGGTGGGAGCTTCTGAAAAGCCTCCTTCTAAATGCTTTGGCGAGGAGAGACTGAAGGCAAATTTTGGAGACTTAAGGCCAGAATGCTATTCTTACATGTGTCTGCAATGCCCCTCTCCAAGCTCCCCCGGGGGAATACCGGCAAACCAAATTAAGGATGAGAATGGAGTAGCTTCTTCCCCTCTGTGCAACCGCAGAGAATAATGGCTGGATGTGTTTTGGTTTCCTCAGTGCTAAAGGTTGTACAGCGTTTCTTATCACCTGGGGATTTAAACCCTGAGGGTTAAGAGCAGCGATTCCCACGGAATCAGCACTGACTGGAATTTGCATCCAGAATTCAAACCAAATTGAACATTAGTAACATTTTAGCGCACATTAGGCTATCGAATCTGCAGTTATTTTCTATATAAAATGCTTTAATCATGAAAGTACGGTCAATTCCAGCATAAAATATGGTACTACAGCCATATTTTGATGTTTTTTTCTAACATCAGTATCGCAGTTGATGTTAGAAAATAACAGGTTTAAACACTAGGTTGGAAGGAGGTTTGAGAGAGAAACTGGTGTTGAGTTGCAGTTTAGCCTGAACACTTCTACTTGCACTGCAGGTACCCTTCAAAATGACTACAAGTAAACAGAAGCTTTTGGCAACTTTTTGTCAATGCTGACATATCCAAAAGCTGTCTTCACTAGCCCTGTGTAGAGCTAATGGTCCAAAATAAACCTCAAGAAGGACACCTAATAAAGTACTTCTGGCAATAGTAAAGAAACTTAATCCAACCAGGTTTGTATTTGCCACTGTTCCTTTCAAGTGCTACTTAATTTTCTAAGGCTCTATGTCCTTCATCCATCTTTAAAATTACAGTTGGTACAGTAACATTAAACTTCATTTCTCCTGATTGTATTTTCTTTACCTTTCTAGCTGGACTCATGCTGCTTTTGTTGAAGGAGAACAGAGCTGATAAAACTCCAGATTTTCTTCTGGCGTATTTTGCAGCACTGAAAAAATATCTTGTGGATAGTGTTGTTCATTGTGCTGCTTGCTGGCATTGGGCTTGTCATGTCCAGCCTTCCAGCAGCCAGACCTGGCTGGGACACACTTTTGTCCCATTACTCTGATTTTTTTTTTTTTTTTATGGTATGCAAGGCTGTTGAGATGAATTGCAGTTCATCTCAACAACAGATTATTAGAGGAAGAGACATTATAAATACAAATCAGTTTGTGGGATTCCCCATCTCATGTAATGGTTCCAAGACATGCCCTGGAAAATGTCATTGCCTCTTGGACCGACAGATAGGGCAGGCAAACACAGGCAGCCATTTAATCATTGGCTTTAAAGACTTTGGACAGTGTGGTGTCTATTCTTCATTCACAGATACATTGATCAGAGTTAGTTGTGTATCAGTAGCTACAGCTGATTATTTAGAATTACAGTCTACATCTTCACAATCTGCTAGAAAGAGGGATAGAAATGTGTGTATAAATATGCAAAAGTTACAGATATTCCTGAGTGCAGGGTATTACAAAATTGCATCAGAGATAGTTCAAGGATTTGCATTTAACCAAACATGCCCTAGTTTGTAATAAAATTCATTATGTGGCTGTGAATTTGAGGAAATAAAACGTTGAATCTTGGTGAGGATGCACACTGAAAAGCAAAAGTATAAATAAGAAGGGTTTCTAGTTCTGGCTTGGGAAGTAGTAAACCTGTTCATGCTCCAGCATGCTACTGCACAGTCCATATGCAGAAGTCCCAGCAATGAAAACGTTTGCATAAAGCTTCATATTCATAAATATTCTCAGTGCTAACCCAAACTTGGATGCAGGTTTCATTTTCCCTTTAGATTCTTTCCAGTCTAAAAATCTTTGGAAATTTTTAACTCCGTCTTAACCCGCTACAGTCCCTGCCTCAAACACACACAAATCACTTGTTCAAGATTTGCCAATGAGTAAAACCGAGCATATTTTCTGCAGCATACCAGATGGTGCTAGTGAAGACCAGACACACAGGAGGTTCCTAATTAAAGCTTTAAACCTAGGGATGAGAAATGGCAGGTGCAGTCTGGTGGATGCTCAGATAGTGGACACACAGGCGAGCTGCCTACAGACTTTTTTGAGAACACCCTCACACCCATCCTTGGGGAACTCATAATGATAACAGGCAGTTAATTTAAAGCTAATTGAGAAAACTCTATCCAGTCTTCACACAATAAAACAAGGTGCCAGGCCTCAGCTGGCGTTTGCACCCTGAGAGGGAGAAAATAGCCATTGTGGGGCTGCAAAAGCTGCTACTTCATTCTCAGCTGAGGCGCACAAAGCAGCCAAACCCTTGAACCTTTATAGTTTCAGCAGCAATTCAGCCCATAAATAAGAACTGCTGAGAGGGAGCACTCATGTCTAGGAATAGAAATGAAGCTTGTAGCTTCATAAAGGCTGTTTCTTCAGCAATAAGAGCTCACAGAGTTGAGGAGTAAATGCAGTGCTCTGCATGGGTGCCCACCAGGACAGGCTGATGCCACCCCTGCTATAGGCAGGAGGGACCTCTGGAGCCATTCTCTAGGTTGCTGCAATTCTCTCATCTGCTGAAAGTGTTGAGTTTTATCCAGGCTCCCCTGGCCCACCTCTCCTAACTTTTCTATTGACATAGAGTGATGTATCAAATGTTTCTGCTTCTGCTGTTCGATGTTTGAGGGCAGTAAACAAGAAGAGAAACTTGTACTACCTTATGACACACAACTACCATTTAATCCCACAAAGCCAATGTCATCCTCTCTAGTGCAAAGCCAGTTGCTACACTGGATATAACCACAAATGGCTGTAAGGCAGGAGAAGCCTGCAGAAAGCACAGTGTTTGTATAGCCATAATCACTTGGCTGGTTTCAGCTGCCCAGGCATTCTTCACGTCTGCTGATTTGCCTGGATGCAGAGCAGGTTGCTGGTTCTTGACAGCAAGTCTTGACCTGTGCCACTGACATCCCAAGGCAGTTCTAAGGACAATGAATAAGTAGGTCTTATTCTTCTACAGCATTGCCAAGTGCCAGAAGGACCTTCCACCCGCAGTCTCCCACTGGGATCCAATTTACCTCTTCAGTTTGTACCAGCTGAACCACAGAAATCCAAGTTCTCCATGGAAGCCCAGCTGGGACAAGTGCCAGTAATCAAAGGGCAAGCAGCTCAGGGACTGGCGCCAAACCCTTACCAAAATAAAGTGGGATTTTGTGCTACAGGAATACTGTGCTACAGTAACTCATTGAGAAGGTTGTTTAGAGGCATCCCAGTGCTGGTATCACAGTGTAGCTGAGGATCCCATATAAACATGCTGTCGTTTCCAGGTCTCTGCCGGGGAGTTTCTTTCCGTGTTGGCCTCGCCTCAGTTGTGCCCAAAGTCCTGTATTCCTTGCCACTGTTCTGAGCAAACTTTCAGATTTGCTTGAATAAAGTGTTCTTAACAGATAGTAAGCACACTTAAAAGAATTTGTGTGTTGTGGTGAATCACTAGTTTCACAGTCACATACCTGCATACCTCAATTTGCCCAAATGCCTCGGCTTTCAAAGAGATGTTGCGCATTGATTCCCAAGCACATGGGTAAATTGTGAGGGGATTTCTGTCACAATTTTGGAAGGGATGGGAAAATCTGAGCTATATCTCTGCCTCATGTTATGGAGCCATGACAGCTGCTGGACCACGGGTGTGTTTGAGCTAGATCATCGGCACTTTCAGTAACAGAGAGATGGCTCTCTAAGTGTTTAAGGGATTCACACCTTTTCATTCTGATCTCAAATAACATTTAATCTCACACTCTGCTGGGCCAATCATACGGTGATATGTGGGACTACAATTGATGCCAAACCAGGGATTCAGGCTGAGCCCCACAACCGTGTATTTATTTGTTTGTTTGTTTTGGAAAACAATATGGAGCAGTACTTTCTGACTCACAAGCTAGTCCCAGCTACTGCACACAGATAAAAGAATTGGAATTGACTTGAGCTCCATCTGCTTTTATTGGCTGCAGAACTGATACTCTGCTTCCACTGAAGTTATGGTCTGGACACCAAGTGTTTTATGAACTGCGAGGAGTAATCCAAGAAGTAGGTGAATGTACTCCCATCCTCATTTTCCCCACACTGATGCTTTGGCTAATGCCTATAGAATTATGGGTGTCCTATAAATACTTACTACTGCTGCATAAATGCACCATAAACTATGCAATAGCAAATGGTAACATTTATGAAATTGAGTGAGAGAAAGGAGCTTCATTCCTTTCTAAAAGTTTCATTTCTTAGAAGTTTGGAAATCCTTAAGAACACGAGAGGATTTGCAATGTGAGTAGATTAATAAAATTCCTATTCTAACAGAGTAAATTAGCCATGAAAGCAATATCACAGAACTGAAAAAGCCTTTCTCATCAGAGAGCTGGAGAAATGAACAGCAAACTAATCTGCAGGGCGCAGAAAGTGTGAGATTAGTTTGGCAGAACAGGAAGATTTAATTAAAGACATATACAAACCAAACTGTCAAGCATGTATTATTCTGCTTTTGAAGCACTTGGAAAAGACAGCCATTAGCAAACAGCGGGGAAAGAATGCATGAGAGCTGCAGAATAGCAAGGATTGTCAGTCACTGGCAATGCTGAGGGCTGATTGCTCCTTCAGGGAACACTGAGACAGGGTAGAGTCAATTTAGGGCACCGAGAAAGGGGCAGCTGAGATAAAAGAGCCTGAAAGAAGCTTGACAAATTCTTACCTGAATTTGACGCTTATCACTGTTCCTGTAGGGACAACCCAGCCTTCTCAGGGCTGGAGAAAAGAACCCACAGGGGCAAGTAGCAGAAGGAAGCAGAGTAGCACTTAGCTCCAAGCAGAAAAAAGGTCAAGGGCTGTGTTTCTTGGTTACAGAAATGCAAGCTCATTGGTTTCAAGCTAGTCATGAGCAGTATTTTCACTCTATAGTCAAAGGAACTGATTTGTGCATTCTGATAACACAAAAATTAGCTGTTAATTTATCCTGGTCTGTAGGATCTGATTGCTCAGTGGTTTGCAACCATGATTTTCTGGACACTGATATTACAACTGCTGGGACAGCATTTCAATGTCATCTGTATGCAGAAGGAGCAATGCTTCGTTTTTTGTCGCTTTACTAGTAATAATTTAAATGGTAAATTCAGCAGACCTCCTTCAGTATTACAAGCTCAGCTGTTTCCTAAAAGGAAGCAACCATGCCAGCTATAAGACCCTACCACTGAGTGTTCCTTCAAATTTCAGATGGCTAAAGGTGCAAGCTTGTGCCAGCTGAGCTGCATTTCTGTGTATATTTCCCTTCTTGCCCCGGAAAGGTTTACTGGTTGTTTAGGAGAAGGAATGGCCCACAGGTCATCACAGTTGTGTCTGTTCCAGAGGGCTGATGGGGCTTTGGTGAAGAACTCTGCTGCCAACTCTTGCATAGTAAGCAGCACGAGGAAGAACATTTTGGGGAGCCTGCTTGTGCAAGGTTTTCCTCACTTTGCAGTCAGTCACTAACTAAGATTACTAATTCAGCTCCTGATATCATTCTCTGTCAGGAAGAAAAGAACTATGTAGTTTCTTTATTAGTGAGGAAGGAAAATGCTCGGTGCTTGCCAAGAAATCTTTATGAAGTGAAAAGAGATTTGTCATTTTAGGAACAAAGTCTTACAGCTATTTGTTTGAGCTGTGAAGAACAACCCACCAGAACAGAAAGCAGAGCATGCAAGTGCAATATCAATAAAACAGTGGCTACAGAAAATTAAATAGACTCAGAAAATACCTGAGTCAAATTCCTCAGTGTGAGCAAAGGACAGAAGAGCATAGTGATGGGGAAATTACCTGTTTGTGTGGTGTGTTGGTGGTTGGTTTTGGGTTTGGGTTTGTTTTTTTTTTTTCCCCTTCTGCTCAGGAAGGCAAATTGGCTTTCTGCACCTTTTCATTTTCCAAGTGTCTTGATCCCAAGTAATCTTAGCTTATCCAGTACGTAAGAGGGTATTTTTTTCTGCCCTGTTGTGTTACCCTGCAGTAACTGCTTTCAGTTGAATAGATCTTACTGATTTAAACCTGGCAGATCAAAATGGGCTATGTTTTGTCTGTCTGACAGAGTTTTCACTTTAAGCTGATGTTAATAGCAGTTCTAAAACTGATGAGTCTGTGTGTATATGCATGAATGCAAATGAGATCAGGAACAATAAATATACAAGTAGGTTAAAAAAAATGCAGGCTTTTAAAAATTGTCTCAGAGAAGTTGTACAGTTGATTTACAGTTTGAGGAGAAAGAGCACCATGTGTCAAGGAGAGGAAACGTGGAGAGGGAATAAAATGACAGTGTCAGTCTCTGTAAAAAGCTGGCACAGACTGGAAAGAAGAATTCAAACCAGCACTGTGAGCGTGGTCTGCCCCAAAGGGCATCAGGAAATGCTGATTTCCTGCGGGGAAAATCCCAACTACTCTGTTTAGGATTGGCATCATGCCCAAGAGCAAACGGTTTTTGCAAGTTTGCCGGCGGAGTAGGGAGTCTTCAGGCTGGGCATCGAAATACCCACCATGCACTCACAGAAAACCGCGTGTTCTGGTGCTCTATTCATCCTCGCCCTCCTCCTCCTGCTCCTTCCCTTTCATTCATTTGACACAGTCACCTCCAGCCTCAGGCTCATCTCACACACATCAAAACAAAGTCCTGCTCCGATTGAGCTCACTTTCAGCAGCTCCGTTGGTTAATGTGATTGAAGACGTTTGAATTTCCTGTCAGTGTGGGCGCTGCCAGAGATTTTCTTAGGCTTTTTTTCTAGACTTGTAATTAAGACGGCACAGTGGTTCTTTGTAGAGAGGCTTTTACAATTCTCATCTGGCAAACAATAGAAATGGTACAGATGGTGCCCTGCAGATTTTGCTTCTTGCAGTACTCTAGGAATTCAAGACTACGCACCGTCTATATTCGGATAATTTCTAATTTTCCTAGAAGTTACACACAAGCAACAAGTTATAATCCTAAAACGTACAGATATAGGCTTTTATTTAAAGTGTTTTTTATATTTTTGTTTGTTTGGTGTTGTTTTTGGGGTTTTTTTTTAGTTTTCTAACAGTGTAAAGTGCTTTTTCAATTCTGTTGTTTCCATTTTTTCCCCCCCTCAGGTATGCTACAGGTCAGAACTGAGTCCTTTCTGATCAGAAAACCTCAACTGAGATATCACACCTTGTGCTACTTATTTTTCTACCATCAGGTAAAGTGATTATTAAGAGAGCCAGCATGACACAAAAACATCATTAAAAAAATCAGTGACTTCCCATCATCAATAAGATAAAAGAAAAAATATCCATGATGCTACAATGAGAAAAGAAAACTTGCCTGAGGTTTCAGAGCAAAACAGGTTCAGATGGTATTCTGAAATGACTGAAATAGATGGTTAAAGAGAAAAATGAGAAGACTGATTAATATCACAGTAGAAGTCTGTGAGATTGGATGGACTAATGTGCTAGAACAGGACTGGAAAGGATCAGTCTGTGTAAAGCTGGTGGAGTTTAAGAGTTCACATCTGAACTGAGACCAGGGCCTAATCCTGTCAAAATTTCAATCTGTATAGTCAGATTTCATCCAAAAATAAAAACACTATGAAAAAATTTCATGTTTGTGAGACTCTTGCCATCCTAAGAAGAAGAAAATCTCTTACACCTCTTTCTGTTTTGGTCTCTGTCTGAGAGACATAAAAAAGATTAAACTGAAGCCATAAGTTCAGGAATTTCTGACCCTGACCCAGGCATATTGTTATGCATGTAAAGAGCATTTAAAACCTGGTATTTTGGGTTTGCTTGCTGAAGGAAACAGCGACAGCTGTGAAGTCCAGAATCACATCTGGATTTTATCCAAATAAAACTTTTCCTAGCTGGTGTAGATCAAAACATTCTTTGAGGTTAAAAGTGTTGTTTATTTCACAAAATACTGTATGGGTACAAAAATGTATATGTTTATTCCTAATTATGCATGTAAAGTAATAATAACACACATACAGATATCAGTGGCATTTTGTATAAAATATTAATTTCAGCCATAATTATGAGAAAAATCAAGCCTATTTTTTACACTTAGAAACTATCACCCTTCCTTATGGAGTAGTTTAAAAAAAAATGCTAACTCCTAGCTCAGTATAGGCTTGTAACAGTGAACGAAATGCAAATCACTGGGGAGGAAAATCTCAAAAAATTTACACCAAGCTTCACACGGCTACACAAATATAAGCATTGAGCTGTGATACACACAGTCTATATTGCTGCTTATAAAGAAACTCTGTTGTTTTTACATTTTATTTCCCCTAACTTTTGATGTAGGCAGAACAATAACCTCTACACAGCTAGATAATTGCTTTCACCAAAATCTCTGAGCACAATGTCATCGCTTAATGACACTCCGCTCCTAGTTCATAGATGTTATCATAAAATTAATTATGTTCCCTATGAGAGCCCTTAATGTTGATTTTGATGTCTGTCTTATTGATTGGCTATTGAACTCCTCATTGTGCTGCTCTGGGAAGGTCCCAGCCTGACTGTGCAGAGAGTTTTTTGCCCTGGGCTAGCTGTCAATCTCCACAACAAGGCACCTTGAAAAGGTCAGGGCTACCAAAGGCTGGCCGAGGATGTGCTGCCCTTAACTCAACTGAAAGAGGGCTTAATTAGGACAGAAATAATTAATTCGTTGAATTTCTTTTCATGAGGCAGTTATCCAGCTGATGATAAGTAAATTCAGGAGATGGGCTATCTGTTCTTATCCTTCATAGGGATTAGCACTGAAATGTCATGGCCTGACACAAAAAAAATCTCCCACAACCCAAACCAGCAAGCAAGGGAAGGAAAGAAATACTGGCAAAAGAGGTGAAGGCAGAAAGCATGGTTTTAGTCACTGTGACCAAACCTCTCCAAGGAGTAACTCCCTTTTTCTTCAATAGCAAGTGGCTCTGAAACAGAAAGGAAAGCAAAGCAATGTGATTTTCAGTGTCAGGCACAGAAACCAACTGCACTGTGGAACACGGAATGGCAGGACCAGTGCTGGGAAGACAGAGGCATCAGGGAATGCACAGAGTGAGCACAGGGCATGTGCTGAACTGGTGCTCGGGTGTTCTATCAGTCCAGAATTCAGAAGACAAACCCTAATGTCACTGTGGGACATTTCTGCCCTGGCAGCCTCCTCACCTGTGCTAGGTGTTGAAGCAAGAGCTCCATTTCTTATGATGCAGGCATCCATCCCTGCTCCCAGGCACAGCCTCCCTGTCACAGAGATGGTCACAACATACAGAATAAGTTTTCAGAAGGCTCTTTATTATGGCAGCATGCTGCCTTTTATACAGTTTTTACAAACTGTAAAGGATAGCTTCTAATTGGTTAATAGCTGCCTTGTTAATTATTCTGTTGGTTAGTAAAAGACATTTTACTTGTCTATCAAATCTATCTATTCTTGTATTGTTTACATATTTTCTTTACTGATTTTCATGGGACAAATCCCATGTTATTCCAGGTGCATTTATTTTTCAGAACAGGCTGTTGTGTTAAAAGAACTTCTCATTCTCAAAATAGTTTCATATGGGAATTTGCTAATTGCTTGTCAGCTGCACTTAGAAGAAATGACAGGCTAGCTTTTTGCTCTTTTCCTACATCTCCCAATGCCTGGCCTCTGCCTCCCTGCTGGAAAGTGCCTCAGTAGGCAGTGCCATGGTATCACCTCTGCATGGGGGTATTTTATTAAAAATGGGGGTATTTTACCTCACCCACACTGAATATTGATAGTCAAGGACAAGTAGCAGAGCATAAAGCCCAGACATTTCTGGCTTCAGGACAGCACATTCACAAGGCTAAGCTGTTAGTTAAAAGCTATTTGTTCTTTTAAAGTTCTGTCTAGTCCCTGGCATGTTTCCCACATTATAATTTCAACTATTGCCACAAAATTCTCATTCTAGACATATCCTATCATGAGTTTGTTTCACAGAATTTTTCTAATGACCCTTTGACTGTTAAAAGCAGGGAGAATGTTTATTATTTTGTACATAGGCCCTCAACAATTCTATTTTCCATTAGCCCTATGAGTAGGCTTTCAGAGTCTGCTGGAAGTTCTTGAACAAGCAGAAGACCACAATCAAGCAGAAGCAGAAGCCTGTTTGATTATACATGCTGATGGCTCAGCAGCCACTTTTCCATGGATTTAGCTATTTAGCTAAGATGTATTGCCGAGCTGTTTGAGCCAGAAGAGTAGGTGCAGAAGGCACCTGAGCAGAGGCTGCAGGAGAGGTGCTGGGGCCTGTCCTAGCAAGGGGAGAAGGATCACTCCAGGAAGAAAGGATGTGGCAGAAGAAGATTTACTCTGTGCCAGGAAGGAAACAAGGACTGGAGTGTGTGTGATTGTGTGTGGGTGCAGGTGGGTGGGTGGGTGCAGCAGTGGAAGGGAACATGTCACACATATCCTGTGCCAGGAAGTAATTTCAACCTTCTCCTAGAGCAACAAAATCGAGTTTTTGTGGGTGGTACAGAGACACTTGAGCCCTCTCTGCTAGAGTAATATAATTGAGTGACAGCAGGCTGAGAGTTGGTCTGGCTATGAGAGTAGGACTGCCAGCCAAGTCTCAGCTTTCCTTTGCTGGTGCTACCAGCATGTTGAAGAAATACATCATAGCCATTGCTGTCATTTGTAGGAAGGTGAGATGAGACACAGCTAGAAAGTTATTTTTGTAGCAGTCTAAGCAAAAGGGAGAAGGACATCTCCTGCTTTGTTGCTCTTCCCTGGAATTCAGTGGTCATAATGAGAAGCATGGGGTTTTTATTCATTCCTGCCTTTCTGAATATTGACCTTAATTTCATTCTGTATGGAGAGATTTGTAGCTCATTCCTCTCTTTGCTATTGTGTCCTTTTTTCCCCACCAAAATTATAATATTAATTGAAATCTAAAATTAATATCTGATTGCAATCTAAATTGAATAGAGAGCCACAATTTTCCAGTTTTCTGCAATCAAAAAATGACATGGCTGAGAGAGCTAAATCTAATTGTGTGGGGATTAAAAAAAAAAAAAAAATCTCTTCCTGCTTCTGCCCTTGCTTTTGTATTCTAATAAGCTCAAGCATAGAAGGCATTTCTAATCAAATAGCTAGAATTTCATGTCTGATTATGGATGCATATTTGTAAGAAGAAATAACCTGGGAAACAACTGGGATTGGAGAAGCATTTCTAAATGATATGTATCTGGTTTCCTCCAGCTGATAACATTTTCAGCATTTCTTGGGTCTGATAGTTTTTAATTCAGTGCAAAGGTTCAAACTCTAGTGGCACAAGAGAATGCATTGCTAATCTTGCAGCAGAGCACCAAAAATGTCAGCAGCAGGTTTGATATTCAGTACTACAGTGCTCTGTGTAGAAGCTCCAGTGAACTGGGACTGGGTCTGTTCCAGACAGCAATTTGGTAAATCCTGCCTGCTTTTAAACACACATGTATTCCTATTAATTTTATGGGAAAAAAGTGTGCTGGAGAAAATCCATAGGAAGTCCCTCAGTGGTGTGGGTACGAGGACTCCTTTTTAAGCAGCTGCTGCAATTTGTAAGGTGTGAAAGAAAGTAATTTTACAATGACTCCCTTATGTGTGTTCTCAGTTTTGGACCCTGAACTGGGCAGCGTGGTGTTTGTGGCAAAGCTTCTCTTGATTTCATTGGTAGTAGATGAGTGTGGGTCCTCATCTGAAGTTCTTGGAAGAAACATTTGTTGGCTTCAGTGGGAAGAATAAGACTGATCCCTCTATGCTCCAGTCATTTAGGTAAGGGGCCTATTTTGAGAGTCTGGTGACTTGATTCTCTGTTTGGGAAACATCAGTTGTTATAAGGGCACCTCTGGAGGCTGCCTGAATGTGCAGCTGAGGTAAATTGTCTTCCAGCAATGCCTGGTTCTTTCATTTGGGATAGCTGGGCCAGCTGTGAGCCTCACTCAGGAGCCTTGGTTTATGGACAGGGCTTGATGCTGATGGTGGATCTTGTGAGATGAGGGATCTTGTGAGAATCACTTCCTTCAGTTGCCATGGGGTCAGTGAGAGCCCAGCAAAGGGATGTACAGAGTTCTCCTGGAAGAAGCTTTGGTTGATTTCTGAAGTGGGTATAATCAGCATTACTAAAACAGGTTCTTGATCAGTTTTTCAGCTATAAGGTTGGTAAAAAAATATCATTGCTTAATGGCACACACATAATCCCAGCATCAAAGAAAATAGTCAGTTTCCTGTCATCGGTATGCAACATTGCTGTACTCTTATTTTGCAACATTATAAACTAATTATTAAATTAGATCTGTATAAATACTCTCATGATGCTGTCTGCATCAGATTAGCTTCTCATTTCATGCAGGTTACAAAGACACAGAACTACATGGCAGTGGAGGTGGAAAGGACTGTCAGTAGTTTCTTTGCTGAGCAAGTGTGCTGATGGTCACAAGCTCTGAACTGCCCTGGTTGTGGTTCCATAGAACTCAAAATTGGCTTTTTTTAGGCAATGGTCACATTATGGTATCAATTACTGGCTACTACCTGGAAAATTTAATTTCATGCCCTGTAGTTGGTCTGCTTTCTTCTCTACTATGATTGGCAACTGTTTCCCTGCTGGTAACTAGAATAGCTCATTTACGTTTAGTGATTAAAATCCAGAGGCTAACTGATTTGGAAGGACAGCTTTAGGTTGCTAACATAACCCAGCAAGCTCTTGCATAAATGCATTTGGATGAATAGAACAAAAGCTTCTTCTTGCCCTTTACAAAGCCTCTTAAGAAACTGTATTTTTTGTGATTTGTGTCATGTCAATCTGTTCCTCATCAGTACATATTTAGTTGATGCACTTATGAAAACCAGAGGAAATAAGTGAGATAAGAAGTGCCTAATTTTAGATATCACAGTCTTATGAATATTACTTATTTTTTTACCTAAAAACTTTTGCTTGAAGATTGTCAAATCTTTTCTGTCTTTTAGCCTCTGAGGAGCTTCTTAAATGCCTGGTTTGCAATTTAACAGATCTCAGCGTGATTTCTGTCATCCAGAAAGCCTTCATTTATTCTCAGGAATTGTTTCCTTCCCAAAGGATATATTATGTTATTTACTTGGAGGTGGAACTGCTAATCCAAATAAAGGGACCTTTCTGCTTTTAAATTGTTCATGTAATGTACATAAAAAGGTTGAATCAGGCCCTGGGCAACCTGAGCTAGTAGAAGGTGTCCCTGCTCATGGCAGAGAGTTTGGAACAAAGTGAACTTTATGGTCCCTTCCAACACAAACTGTTCTATGATTTTATGAATCAGATCCTTCTCATGTGTCTTGAAGAACACAGTTTACCCTTTTACCTATGCGTTTTACTCAAGGAAAGAGGACTGTTTCAGCTTCATGAAGAACAAGAATTCTGAAGAAAACACCTATGAGGAATACAAAGAATTCTTAACTATTATTTAGGTGAAGAAAGGCTTATTTTTTTAGTTACTGTGGGAGTAGAGTTTTGCTAGACCAAGTACTCCAGGACTTTCACAGTTCAGATTAAATGCAGTTCAAACAACTATTGCTTGGTGACTGGAATGACAGCTGTCAGCCTGCAGGTGCATTGCAGAGGCCTTTTTCAATGGACATTTCGGCATAATATGAAACAACATTATTTGAAAATTGTTTATACCAGGTTCAAACATGCATGTGTTGGGGTAGGATCAGAAGATTTTATAAGGCAGCAAGTTGGAATTTGGCTAGCTAAAGGATACAGGACACTGAGTTCTAGGACTCGGTGTTTCTTTACTAGCATCTGAGATGTTCTTTTTTTCTTTGAATTCAGATCAAATTGTATAATCACATTTTTTAACCTTTTTTTCCTATAGTACTGTTGGAGTTGTCACTGTTCTACTACAGGCAAAGTTTACTAAGTAAGGGGTATATCCCTACCCCAGGAACTGGACAACACAGAGGTCAGCCCATCATTAAACTCTTTGAGAAGGCTTAGGAGACCCAAATAAAATTTCTTTTAAAATAATTTTCACTACAAGAAAAATTAGTAATACTAATTTTTTAGTACTACTAAAGTACTACAGACATAGCAATATCTCTACACATTACTTCTTTTCTTAGAAGTGTTCTGTTCCCAAGGGTAATCCAGTTGCTAGCACCAGATCCTGAAGTTACCCATTGGCATGTTGGAGGCTAGTGATGATCATCTTCCTTTGTGAGACTGTACACTTCACCTCAGTCAGTCTCCAGAGGAAGCAAGGGATCCAGGCATTCACACAGTCTTCACACAGCACAAGTCATGGGGTTTACTGTCCAGGACCTCTCCAAGGCAGAAGATTTTATGAGAGATGCTCAAGCATGTTTACAACACTTGGGACAAAACCCAACAGCTGTAAGTCAGGTGGTAATCTAAATGCTAATGCAAAGAAGACATGTTTGTCCTTTGAAAGTGATGACATTTTCTCATTTGAAAGGACATAAGCATGTATGTGCTTTGTCAGATGACAGCCAAAATCCACTTTTTTTTACTTACTTTAACTTCTCAGTGAAATTCCTAATGTGTCGGGAACACTCTTGTTACAAATAATTTTGCTTAGGATAAAAAGTTAATATTGGTGACTAAAGCCCCAAGTTGCCAGATCCAGATGTTGCTGGTGGGAATGTAATGAGGTACTAGTGGTTTGGCATTGCAGTATTGTGGACAGACTGGCAGAAATTTGCAGGTCAGAGAGAAATACCACAGCTCTGGCCTCTAAAAGGCGAGGGAATTCACTCTCCTCCTCCTTTTTAGAGAGCACCACCCTTCTGTGACTTCCAGGAGTTTCTCTGTACTGCTTGCCATTTTATTCTCCAGTCAGCATGCAGATAGTAAGTGTCTGCCCTGGCAAAACCAGAGCATTAACACTCACAAAGCCATTTGACAATTTCACTGCTGATGATGACTCACTTCCAAATTTCCTAGAATTATCTAAACTGCACACTGACAGTGTGCAGTGACTGAGATACCCTAACTGCCTCAAAAAATAGAGTGAAAACTCTGGTAACATTTAAGTACAATGCATTAAATGCATTTATTTTGTCTGGATGGTAAAAAACCAGAAATACAAAGCTTGTTCTCAAAGTGCATTTAGCTTTTAAATGCTTGGTGCAGCATGTGCAGAAAGTTTGTTTCTTTACATCTCATTACAGATGTAAAGAAACAAACTTTTTGTTTTCTCTGTAGGATGAAATGATGTTGACTTCCTGCAATGTGTGAACTGATATTTTAGGAACACTCAGTTTCTGTAGCATTTTATAAATATCACCAAATCAAATGAGCAAACACATGGGCACCTGCCAATCAATCCTTGAGTTTTTTCCTATCTTAACTTTTGTACTGATTGGTAAAGAAACCTCCAAACAAATTCTAGCAGTGAGGCTTTTTGAAAGAATCCAGAGGTGAACTATAAATTCAGTACTTGTGTTTTGCTTTTGTTGAGAATTTCCAGTATCATAAATCCAACTCCACATTCTTCAGAGTTCTTTGTTTATTTGTCTAAGGAGGGATTTCCATTGGCATGGAGTGGATTTAAGCGCTGGGTAGGAAGTAAGTACCCAAATGCCTTTTGTGTCTTTGTAAAGTTTTCCCACAACTGCCTGTGATGAAAAGAACTGGAATAGCAGGACTTACTTCAAGCAGTCTGTAAGGCTACTCTAGGAACTCTCCATATTTTTTGACATCCTAATAAGTTTCTCATGTGAAAAAGGAACTCTTGAATTGTAAATCCTAAATATTACGAGGACACCAAGGATTATACTCATTTCCAGGGGGAGGCAGTGCAGTACTTAAAAAATTACTTATAATTCTAGTATATAATTTTTTCCAGTTCTTCTTTCACCCTGTCTTTCTGTCCCCTCTTTCTAGCTAAAAGTCAAGACCCACAGCTGGAGGAAATAAAATGGCTATATTGCAATGCTTTAAAATTAGCATGGTTCAATTTCAGCTCAGAACTAACAGAGCTCTCTGCAGAAGGTCTTGAACCTCTTGTTTTGTGCAGCTGTGTCTTGTGTAATGAGAAGGACATAAGCAGCTGCCCTGTTGAAAAAAACAAAAAAACCCAGAAAAATTCACCACTTACCTTCTCCCTGCACTCAGGAGAAAGAGTTGTTCTACCTTGGTAATGAAAGGCAATTCCAGCCCCTCAGTTATCAAGTAGCTTCAGGTTGTCCTTAATCACCTGATTACTTTTCTCCTTCAAAGTTTAGACTAAATGATTTAACAATGCCCATGTGATTTCCCCATAAAGACTGTGGAATTGGTAGCCATGTGCTGCAGGCTAGGACACACCAGAACAGGAAAGCTGAACTTATTCCACTACAGCAATAACACCAAACTTCCTTCCCTCCCTGCTTTGCCCTGCCCTTCACCAAACCTCTTCTCCCAGGCCACATAACCATATGGTCAAGGTTATAAAACATAAAGGCCTCTGTCACTGTAGAAATCCCAATAAAAAGCCAAGGTAGAAGCCTTCACGAGGCTTAACCTTCATTTACGTCTGATCCCTGGGGTGTTTAGCTCTGCAGTTTTTAAACACTGCTCATATCCCCCATAAAAAAGGTTTCCTATTTAAATAGTAAAAGATTTACTACATGAACATCCTTTTCCCACTCCACTGGATTACACCTCTCCAGGGACAAAACACCGACCAGGCAGGGTAAAACACCTGCCTTATTAACACCGTTAATCACAAAACAATGATGAGGAGCCTGACGTGCAAAAACCTGGCCCCTCTTTGAAGTCAAAAGAGTCTCTGGCTCAGCCAAACAGAATTCAGCCAGGAATAACAGATGCCTTTCCTCACAAGTGATGTTGTTCTACTTTAGGATAGCACAAGAACCCAGAGAGCTGCACTGGTCAGAGAGCCAGTGTCCATTCTTATGCCATCACCAGCTCTGAGGAGGCCCCAAGAGCTCTGATGGGGCTCAGCCTCTCAGCCCAGGCAATCTGAATTAAAGAGACTCCATAGCATCCCACAGTCACACATCCTCTTCTTAGGCAGGGCAGCTGCCTTCCTTGGTGTCTTGGTTTGGAAAGACATGTCTCTGCCAGGGAAGGCTGGAGCTTCCCTTGGAATGGAGACTGTAAACCCCCTCCCTCCGAACTATTATAATTTTGTAATTGGGGGCTTTCAGGCAAAGATATGAGAATAGGAATAACAGTTCTTTACTAGGAATATTAAAAATACAAATGCAGTAGTA